>JAPYZS010000018.1:0-414021 GCA_030522925.1 Trissolcus japonicus
AATTGTATTTAAAAAAATTGATTTAAAAAAATTGTATTTAAAAAAATTGTATTTAAAAAAATTGATTTAAAAAAATTTTATTTTAGAATAAGATTAATAAGAAAAGTTAAAGTTGAAAGGTATTGCATGGGAGCGTCAAAGAACGTGATGGGTGGCTCGAATGGAACACATCCTGACGAACTGTCCTCGAAACTGTCGGACGCGACAAGGAATGGACGCGTTCTGGATCGAAAGGTTCCGAGAATTGGATTTCATTTTCGGGAGCGCGCATACTTTCGAGTTTCATGACAAGAGACATGTGGCACCCGGTAATTTGGTGTTACGCCGCACAAAACTCTCGTAGTATAATGCGAGCGACAAATATTTAAACAGTATAGCTTTACTACACCCTAAAAACATCAGTAACTCTATTTGCCTCATCACACTTTTCAGTCCCCCCTAAGAGAAAAAAAAAACCATTATTTGCGATTGGAGGAAAACTTTCAATTCCAACACCAGAGTGTGACGGAATGTACAAATAAATGATTCGACTAAAATTTGATGGCTGGTTGAGAAACAAATATGGCATTTTATCAAAAAGTGATGTTCAAAATTCAACTCTATAGTGAAGTTAATGGAAATGTCAGGAGATGTCTTCACCTTAATTCAGACAAACGCTAATTAAACTTACGGTTGAAACTTCAAAGCGGTTATATATTGAATAGTATAGCTCGGAGAGATAATTTGCCGGTCCTTGCATTTAAATGAAAATTAAAAGCCACTCAAAAGCTGCAATCAATAATCTTCTCACACGTTCAATGAATATTCATTTCTGCGCGCGATATCAATGAACGTTATAACCATCAAAGTAAAGCTTTATATATAGCTACATATATGTTCCTCCACATTTATTAAATTCAAATCACATAACTGTACAATGATAAAATTATATATTTCTCTAAATTGTTAATTTTTTAAATTTATTTTTCAGTTGGGTTTATGTACACAATGTGCAGTCTTAGGTCAACAATTTTAAACAAAGAAAATAAGTGAAAATAAGTACTCATATGAAGAGGAATTGTGAAAAGTTGGAAAATTGTTATTACTAAACTTGTGATATAATAATATATCTTTATTTAATTGGAATCTGTAATTTTGGCGACGTTAAAGAAAATAAAGCATTTTGATAGTATTTAGATGCTAGGAGATCCTCGGAGTTAGTTCGAGAACGAAGAAGCTTCCAAGATGTAGATGTCCTCGAGTGTTTTTGCAAGACGAGAGTCGAACCCTTGTAATAACAGACTCCAAATTGAATCCCGAAGTATAAGAACTCACGTTTGCCTTTCTAAGGCTCTTGAGCTTTTATCAAAAATCTTCAGAAATATATTATTCGTGTGCTTTGAGCTTGCAAAAGTTGATTTCCTGTATTAAAAAGCATTAGAAAAATTATGCTTTACTGAGAAAACACTCGATTTGATACGGCTGATTTTTCCCTGGATATATATAAAACAATATTTCCACTGCAAACTTATCATCGATCAGTTTTTGTACACACTTTCGATTTGCGCATCAACATTCTAAGTATGCCAAAACAAAAATCGATATTATAATAATCAATCGAAATATGTAATGAGTGTGATAAACAATAAATCAGATCGAAAAATAATGAATTAAAAACAAAAACGAGTTCATCTCTGCGGATAATAATAGAAGAATTTTCCAACTTTTCTGACTCTTTATGACAATTTTATGACTCATGTTCATTGATACAAATAGGCTAATGACATAATGTCAAGTTAACAAAAAATGAACAAAAAAAGAAATAGATTCCCTAAAGCGCATTTACAATTTCACCCTTTTTAGTGTGTCCTTTTGTGCACCGATGACTCATTCAAGTATAAGCCTCGAAAAAAATCTTCTTTTTTTTGGCCAGGTAGACGCACTGACGCTCGGGAAAATCCCGATTTTTATTCAACAGAATTTAGATAACGAATCTGTACGGTTGTGGTTGGTTGAAAAGAAAATGTTAAACTCAAACAACCACATTAATAGACCCATCAAATACTCGCGTGTTACGAAAAACATTCTTTATGATTGATGGTGTTTAATTAATAAATTAAAACATCACTTCAATTAAAAACAAAACTGATGAGAAAATCTTTTAACCTCAATCACGAAAATCGAACGACGAAAATCATAATGAAAAAAAAAAAGGAAGAATAAGAAAAATGAGCAAATCTTGCTCGCTCGATTTGGCCGAATTGCGCGGACGTTTGGTCGAAAAAAAGAAGCGGCGGAATCCAAATATCTTAGTTCGTTGAAACGTGAAGCGAAAAAAAGAAAAGGGATGGAAGAAGCTTAACCTTGCCATATTCCGAGTGCTCCCACGCATTGTTCTCTGTTCTTAGTTCGCGGGCGACCATCTCTTTCCGCTCGCGCGGAGTTCGAAGGCGTGTAGCATCGCCTCGGAAATCGAATTCGTTGGGAAAGCGGTATCACTAGGCGTGAAGATTGGATTGCTCTGCGAGTTCAATCTCGGCGGTCGGATTGGCCGGGGAAACGGTGGGCGTGGCGCGGGTACTTGCGGGCGACCAACCCGGTCGGGACAGCAGGGGTCATGTGAACTCGGGACCGGTACTTGCGCACCCCCGACTGCGTCGCCACTCCGAGTGGAAGTGAGCAGCGATAGATCCCCAGTATGTTTTTACTCTGGGTTGAGTAAACGCGCTGCTTGTTGTGTATCATAATATCACCGCACGCGGCTTTACGGGTTACCCGCGCGACGTGTCGAATGACATCAACGAATCATAAAGCTCGACCTACAAATTTTCACGACATTGAATGTAGTGTGTTTTCTAAATATCTTCGGATTGTTTGTTGTGCCTGCGACTAGCCCGGGAAGTTTGGTGCGCGACCAAGTGCCAACACCTCTGCGAATGTGAGCCCGTTCACCCCCTCGCTTATTATGAGTGATCAGTGACCTTTGACCTCTCGAGACACAAGTGAACCAACGAAACAAACAAGATGCACACGATTTTTGGCGAACAGAACGCGTATTACAGACACCCGACTGCGATGCCCGTGAGCATGACTCCGTCTCACGCGAGCGTCGGCGCGGCTCCTGGATATTACGAGGGGTACAGTCGTTACGGCCTCGACCGAAACAACACCGGGATGGTCTACGCGAGCCCCGTCGAGTACTCGATGGCGGGCATAGGTCAGCAGCACCTTGGCCATCATCATCCTGGCAAGGATATGGTCAAGCCACCCTACTCGTACATCGCCCTCATTGCGATGGCCATCCAACATGCCCCAGACCACAAGATCACTCTCAATGGGATATACCAGTACATCATGGACAAATTTCCTTACTACCGTGAAAACAAGCAGGTACATATCTTCATCATAAGATTACAAATTGTTTTTGTTTTTCGCAATGTATGTTACTGGGTTCAAAATAATTGATCGGGTGGTGTTTAAGTGTGAAATTCAAATTTCTTTTCGCAGGGCTGGCAAAACTCGATAAGACACAATCTGAGCTTGAACGAGTGTTTCGTCAAAGTTCCTCGCGACGATAAGAAGCCAGGGAAGGGCAGTTACTGGACGCTCGACCCAGACAGCTACAACATGTTTGAGAACGGCTCGTACCTGCGACGTCGGCGACGTTTCAAAAAGAAGGACGCGCTGAAGGAAAAGGAAGAGGCGCTGAAGAGGCAAGGGCTCAGTCAAGAGAAGCGACTGGAGGACACGAAGCCGCTGAACGTAATCCTACCGCCGGAAAATCTGAAGAAGTTGAGTACGTCGATGAATGGGGTGCTGGGCCTGTGCAAACCTAAGAGGGAGCCCAACACCGATCCGGTCAATCATTGTATCATGGGCAAATACGAGGAGAGCAAAAACTGTCAGGGGGTGATCCACAGCACCATGCAGAGTGCCCAGCACCACCAGCTGGCACAGCCGCAGGAGACGCCGATGCAGGACGTCTCGTCGATGGCCATGGAGGCGAATTTCAGTGTGGACGCCCTGATGACCAGCAACAGGGAGGACCACCAGCACCACGCGAGTCATCAGCACCATCTCCATTCGTCGCACCCGGGCATGCCCGCGACGAGGGAACCCATGAGCAGTATTAGCACGCGTGTCCTATCGGCGGCGACCCCCACGACCACCACGACCGCCGCCGTCGCAGCAATGATGGCCTCGTCATCGTCCTCCTACGGCCACACGTCCATCTCGCCCAGAGCAAACATCTCGCCGCCTGGGACGATGTACTCCGCCTACTGTCCGTCAGGATACATCATGGACCATGCCGAGTACAATACCACCGCCAGAAATCATCCTAATCCGAGCCATGCTCAGTGGTACCAAGAAGCCGCCAGCCCTGATACCGCTACTATTTATCAAGATACGCAGTCGCCTACTGCACAAGTCTACAGGTAAGATTTTTACATTCAAAACAGGAATTGTTCATTTTATGTCCTCTTTTAACTCTTTCTTTTTTCTCCGCTATTTTATAAAAAAAAGTTTTGAATCATAAAAGTAGCATTGATTTTTGTTTAATTGTTGAATGTTTAAAACTATGAAAATGATTTGAAATTAAATAAATTTTTGTAAGATACATATTCGGGTTTGATTTTTCAACTATTGTTATCTGTGGGAGGTAAAAGCTCCCGTCGGAACTATGATATAACTCATGAGTTCTCAGAAGTGAATTATCATGAATCTGAAATTTCAATCCGCGTATGTACCGAACATTATTTTCATTTGACATAATAAAATATGAATTTGCACTGTTTCGATTTGTTGAATCGACGTCGAAAATCTTTTCAAGTTTATATGCAAATTGGCAAATACAGATGTGATAAGATATCACGGCACATGTTGTTACTTAAGTTGATTTAATTATTCACGTTGAATAAACATTATGTAAGCGATTGACATAACCTACGTCAAAGATTCAGAGTCAACGATTGAAAAAAAAAAAAAAAAAAGATTTTGTTTTTTTAATTTTGGAGTTTGCAAGTTGTTTGTGGTCCTCTTTGCGGTAAATTTTGCATTGGTATCTGTAACAATGTTTGGTGTAAAATAGTTCGAGTTGGACTCACAAAAAAGACACATAATGAGGAGGAATCGTGTTAGTAAATATTTGTGTAAGCGAACAAAAATATATTGATCAGTTATAAGAGAATCCTATGTGAACGTATGAGTTTTAACGAAAACATCAATAAATACATCCAAAGTGCTTTGAACATTAAGTAATTCATCTTCTCTATACAAATATCGCGACAAGAAAAATTTTATTTTTACAATGGATTCAATAAGCCGCAATTTTCTTGACGTTTACATTCATTAATACGTTCGGTTTGTTGAAAACAGAAATATTTACTATACAAATATCTCCCCATTGAAATAGATACACCATTGACAAAATTATTTAAAGCAATTCAGACTTTTTAAGTTTAAATAATAACAAATTGCAATTGTTATTAATTTGTTTCACTTAATCAACATTTATTTTGAAAAAAAAATTTTAAACGTACGTGACGTTTGATTATGCCGAACAGGAAATTGTTTCCCCTGCCGGAATTCGTTTCCTATTAATTAAACTATCAGCATATTTTTAAGCCTCATTTGAAAAACAAACACTAGAAAACCATGTGTAACAATCTGTCATTGAGAGACAAAAAAAGTCTTATTAGAACTCATTTGCATATATCATTCTGACGGTGAACGAATTCCCGTTTCTGAAATACCCACTTTTTTTAATGAAACAATTTGAACAATTCCGTCTGGACAAACTGAAAAGAAAACAGTCGTTTATGTTTGTACAAAGAATTAAAATGAAACAATAAATTTTATACCTACATCAAATCTGAAAATTTTTAATTCGATAAAAAAATTAATATAAATTGTCTAAGATGTTTAATTTCAAACACATTTTTGATAGTATTTTTTTTTTTTTTTTTTTTACAAAAAACTAAAAATGAAAGCTTGAACTATTTTCGCCTATGGAAAACTGGATAATGTATTAGGAATTGTGAAGTATAGTATACCGAGCCGCTGGGTTTAGACAAGCATCTGTTATAATCATGTGTTGAAATATTTTTCTCAGATGAACGGTAGTGGAAACATAAACCAATCGACAGAAAGTTTTTTCTCACTCGTTTGAGATTCACAAAGCATTCTTGATTGCCTCATTTCAAAAATTGCTATTTCGCAAGAATTTTATTAAAATTATCATTTATTTAACATTCGAATTATTTTTGATTTCAGATCTAGTCCTCCCACGTCTCTGTCTTCTGGAGCCGCACCTTCACCGCCACTGTACCATAGATATTTTCAATACTGCAACGCAGTTAATTCAAATGGTAATTTGCCAATAACGTTACACAAATACTGAGAATACCGAAATTCAAGATCTCGACCAGATCTTGAAGAACCTAGTTGTAATTACAATTCGAATGTTGTGTACGTGAAACAAGAGTGGGTCTGTCCGAACGAAGCCTACGAGTAAAGATTTTCCATCGGACCGTGAAAACGTAACACAAACATAAAATTGAAGTGCAATTGTGAATAAAAAAAAAATCGAAAAAAATGATTCGTCAAACGAGTGGATATCAAAATGCTCAATTCAGGAGGGATTTCGATGAAAAAAATGGTACGATTTTTTTTTACTCGAATGAAAAAAAAACCCCGAGTGTTTCGCCGTCGTGTCAAGTTCGCAATCTTCATTTTATTTGATTATTTAATAAAAAAAAAACGTGAACGAGAAGAACAATCATCGCAGCACCAGCTTTTCAAACAACCCGGCAACTGTTCAAATTTATTGCATTTGCAGAGAAATTCACCTCGCATTTATTTATTAATCGTCTGCGCCAATGTATTGCCGGCACGAGGTCATACGATTGATAAACAAAAATCGCGATGACAGACATAGTAGACCAAAAATAATACTATTTATATAGTTAAAAAAAAGAGAAAAATTTAATTTAATAAATGAAAAAATAAAAGGAAATGTTTTATGTTAGACTGATTTTTGCCGAACTTGACCTCGAACTTTGTAATTCCATAAACTGATTATAAAATTCCCTGACAATTAACTTAAACTTTAATAATCTTGTAATAAAATAAAATAAAAATTATCGGGAATTTTCACGGTGAATATGAGTTCAATTTTTTGATACACTTTTATTTAACAGGGTTTAAAATTGATGCAAAAGGGAAAATGCAATAAAAATTTCACTCGCGTTGTGAAGAATCAATTTAGTTTCCAGATAAAAACCTATAATGTATATCATATGTATGAATCAATATTAATGGTGGCAATAGAAGATGTGAAGACAAATTCATTTTTTATACAGAAAATAACTTCATAAAAAAAACGTGTTATTATTTATTTTTAAATAAAACTTCAGTGCACCACGTGTGTGCTTTCTTTTACGTCTGATATACCGACCAATTTGTTACTAAATTATGAAGCGCATGTGTATTCCAAATGTCTATTTTTCTTTATCGATTTATTTCTTAACTGTAAATTTGTAATATAAAATGTATCCGCAAAGACTATAATTGTAAATATATAATTTTAAGTTGTCGTTATTTTGAATTCAAAGACGAAACAGAAGTTGTAAGTTCAAGTTTTTTCACTCTGACTTGAAATAGTTCGGCAAAATAACGACGATTGAAGAAACAACCGACTGTAAATATTATACAATTAGTTAGGTTTAATTAAGACGGAAAGATGATTCGAATCATCGTATATGTGCATTTATGATGGCGTTATTACAGTGCTTAAGTGTAATGAGCTTTGGGCAATCAAACGTCGTACGAAAAGAGAGCTGAGATATATTTATTGTTATAGTTATAAGGTAGATTAATGCGTTATATTGTTATTGGTTCCACATCAGAAAAAAAATTGACAAGAAAAAAACCCCATTGTGCATTTCTACGTAATTGGCTTTCATCTATCCACAACTATGTTTTATCGTTTTGAAAATTTTTTTCTTTTTCAACTTGTGAAGCCAAAGGCAGTATAACAAAGTTCAGTTTCAGAACATTCATTCGCAGTTCGATTTATGGTAATGGAGAAAAAAAAACTAAAGTAGAGACTTTGCATTTTGGTTCACAAAATGACAGGTTCCGGATAATGCTTTGTAGCTAGATGAAGTTATTAAGGGCGAATGAATCGTATTTCACAAAACGGATCTCCGCGCGCATAATAGAATCAATTATACATCATCGTATAATATAGTATGTATAGATTTGTGGTATATACAATATATACAACATAGACGAAAATAGCTGTGGATATTATAAATAAGTTCATCAAATGAAATTGTCAAACAAATATGATCAACTTATTAGTAATTATGTAGAATGCAAACGTGCGAATGCTAAACGTTTCGGAATAAATATAATGTTACTATCAAATCATATTTATCAGTTACAACAAAACCTTTCCAACAAAACATTCTTTGACGAAATTAAATAAACAAACATTTCTGCAATTACATGATGCAAAGTTATTTTGAATAGTAGTAATAATAATAGTTTTAATAGTAAGCTTACTAACTTTTTCTTTTATTTATTTTTTTTATATGAAAAGTTCAATCTCCAACTGATGGTTTTCAACAAAATGGAATAAATCAGATATGTCTGAAAATTTATAGACAAACAGCTAAAGATATACATTGGTTTTATACTTCTGACGATACTCTTCTGGAGAATTTCGCTTTTCTAAATCTGCATTGAAACACGCGTTACGTTCAGGATACAGATGGCAGACATACTCCTCTTTGAACAATCTCGTTTGTAAGGGTCTGACTAAATACCTTCAAACCAATGTCAATTCAACATATTCAAATTGATATTCTAAAAATATGTCAATTAATTAATTTAATTAACCATAATTTATAAACCAATCAGTCGACTTGATTGATTAAAAATTCAAACGGTTAAAAATTGACAGTTTTTGTGTACCATCAGTTTTGAAAAATAAATACAAGTTTGAAAAAAGTTTACAAAAGGATGAGATTCAATTTCTAAGCTGTGGGTGTTACACGTGTGCGATTAGCAATGACTTATAATATAATCCCCGCTAATTTAAAAAAAAAAAAACTTGCGCGTTTACACTGTGGGAGAGAACTTTTTTGCTGTGCTGCAAAAAGCGAAGATTGATCAAAAAGATAAATAATTTTACAGCGATAAGCTTTTTCTTTGCATGATTTTTGTGTGCCACCACCGTAACCGCACTGCTAATGCTTGTAATCACTTTAATCCGGCAAGAAAAAACACGGGAGCCATGGCTTACTAAAACAAACAACGTCGAGACGGAGATAAAAATCATCTAAACGTATATCATGTCAATCTACACTGTTCAGTGAGTCCAAATCAAAAAATTCAGCTTCAAACTTCAGTTATCTAAATCTAATCAGCATAAAAAAAAACATCAACAATGCTTGATCCTGTCAAATTTTCCAAATTTCAACTAGAAGCAACTTTCAAAATGTCATCATTTTTATATTAAAAACTGAAAACAACATTGTTTTTCTTTCCTCTCTTTTATAATGATATTTTTAGATTAGAAAATGAATTAAAATGAAAAGGGCTCGTGCAAAATTGTAAATTATACAAGCACTTATGTATGCGCTTTGCAACATGGCGCCTGGCAAGTTTTACACGGTCGGTGATTTTCGCTCACGAAATGCTTTCTAGTCGTCTAGTGCATAGGGAAAGGTGGCAGGTGCGCCGGTTCCCAGGAATACCCCCTGGCAAAAATGCGAACTCGAATCGCTCAGTTGGTAACCTAACCTGCCCTCACTTCGCCACTCATGGTTCGTTTGTCCTTTTACTCCACCTCCCCATCCCAGAAATCAGCGAGGGAAGTACCTACGTTACCTATGGCACCGACGAGTCCACCAATGAGCTGCCAAGAACGCTGAATTTCTCTTGCAACACAAAAAGAGAAATCGATACTGCGACAGACAATTAACGCTTACAATCAATTACATCGATAGAACGCCACGAGCGAGAGCGCATCTTCCAAGATTAATTGAATTCTATAACAAATCGACATATATCATATGCAATAAAAAACATTTCGTTCAAAACGTTGGGATATTCGAGATTTTGATGATGTTAAAAAAATTGTTCATCGGACGGACGATAAAAAACAATCAACCAATTCAATTTAAATGTAATTAATTTTTTTTACAACCCACCGCGCCCAGGGAAGGGTGCAAACAATTTGTTTCAGTTCGAGTGGATAGAGTCGATAACAAAAAGGGAAAGTTTTATGTTGTACATCAAATTGTGGTCCTTGCGTTACATTTGTTCAGCAGATGTTGGTTCAATTTTACTTTTATAACAAAAAAAAAATTAAAAACAAATAGTAATAAAAAAAATCGTTTATTATTTGGTTTTAGATGTCTTTTCCAAAATTTTAGTTTCAGTGCGTGTCCATGAAATGTATGTTGGATGAAACAAATTTACGGGCAATTAGTTTAGTTTAGGGACTTGACAATTGTTGTATAGAATAAATAAATGCGGTAAGCAATGTGTGTTGTTTTGCCATCAGCAAAACACGTGCCAATCGTATAGGATACGAAAAATTTAGTGTTTCAGACTAAGCTGTGGGATTTAAAAAGAGAAACAAGCTAAAAAACAGCTACGCGGTTGAAAGAGCATTCACTGCGAGCTTTCAGCTTAACTGTTAAGCCACGCTTGAAATCTCAATTGAAATACTGGGTCTTTGGGAAGATGTATATATGCAGGGTAGGGAACAATAGTGATGACAGACTCTATTAAATGTATTTGGGCGTTATTCGCTATAGTTCGAATAAACTCAATTTTTGCTATCAAAGGTATCCATAAATAGAAACAATTTAATTTAAAAAATGTTTTCAAATTTGAAATTTATTTTTTACTTTGAACATTATGAACAAATCAATACCATGCAAAAGTTGAATAAAAAGATTCCATAAAAATTCCTTTAATTTTAGTAAAAATTTTTCTGGTTTCAACCGATCAGAAAGAAAACGTTTTTGTTTGTTGTTTTATTTAAGAAAACTAGTAACTTAAAACTCGGATTTAAATCCATCAGAAAGAGATGAAATTTAATTTTACAAAATTAAAAAGATTCTCAACCACCGAAAAATGGAATTTTCTGTTTGAAAATGTAACAATGAAAGATTAATTCAAAAATTAATCAAGGTGCTATATCAAAAGCCACGAGCAATTTTGCGCTGAATTATTTATTAATGCCCGTAATAAGCAAAGAGTCCCAGGGCTATTTGAATCACATCATTAATAGCCTCGCAATTATAACTCGTATACATATTATGATGATATCAACTCTAAAACCCACATTATTTCATTCCACAAAAAAGTTAATCTTTTTTAATAAAAAATTTTAAAAAATGAATATGTAAAATTCTCAAGGATTTTTGGTTTAACATTTTTGCTAACAAGTAAGTAGCTCCAGCAGAACAGGTTCACTTTTTTTCATCCACTTTTGAATGAACGAGATAAACACAATTCAAGCTGGCTTTTTTTTGTTGAAACTGGGTTGGAAATTTGAAGCGTAAATAGTATTAGTGGTTTTTGTAATCGTGGTCTCAATGTAGGCCACCCGCAACGTTCTCAAACATCCTGATGACGAGAGGCCTCTAGTCCGATCGCATACGAGATGTTTACGGAATTACGAATGATAATGTAAACATTTTTTCACGCCCCTGAAGTTGGCAAATGTGTGAATATATGTATAGGATGCCTCCAGGCCTAATTTTAGGGTGTTCAACCCTCTATCGAGTTACGTACGTTGCGCCCGACACTACATCTGTTTACGCAACTCCACAATGTCGACATAATTAAACATTTTTCTCATTAGTCGTCGCTTATATTTATTTCCAAAAACAGATACGGATCTCGTCCGGAAATCATCTCTTTTACAACTTTTTTCTCAACTTATAGAATATTCTTTAAAATTAGCAATCAAATGTTAAAAATATGAATTACGTAAAACAGTAACAACAATTATTCAATTAAAATTACTAATAGAAATAGAATTTCATATAAAATGTAATATAGTTAAACTGCTTTTAAAAAATAGGACGAAGAAAAAAAAAATGTGAAACAAAATTTGTGAGAGAATAAAGTTGTTGGAGCAGGTAACTTTTGGAATGAAGCGCTCTCATTGTTAGGTTCATTTAAAACGTGCATTTGGCAGTCTATCCGTTTTACTTATTTCGCTTCCATTGGCTTGTTCTTTGCACCGAGATGTATCGAGTATTAAGCCACATCAAATCTCCGGATCGATTGTGTCTTTATTCTTGTTGCGTAATACCATTTGAACGAGGAGGAGAAAGGAAAAAAATAAAGAGCGACCTGTAACGCCGAGGAGCGCATCGCTTTAGCGTGACACCGCAGGAACTTTTCGGAGCACAATAAGCGTGTGTAAATTGTGTGTATCCTTCTGCCAAACACGCTCGATTTACCGTGAAATCCGTGGGCGGATGACTCCCCTGTACCATTTCAGATGTATAATCGTGTATTCTGTACGCTGTGAGGGCTCACTAACAGCCCGAAATTCACCTTCCAACATTGTTCATTTTCAGTTTCATCAGCCAAGTGTGATCGACTCAGTTCAATTTAAACTTATTATAAAATCTATCACAAAGGAATTGCTATGGTTTTTTCGTTTCATTCGTGCATTATAAACAAAAAACAAAAAATATAAATATAAAAAATCACATAATTTAATTTGATTTTAAGCATATGGGGTTCAAATTTTCAACAACTTTGGATTTATAGTACATTTTTTAAAAGCTTTTTCTGGACATTAAACCCGAGTGATTCACAAATGTAAACTTTAATCCATTAATGTCGAAATCGACATCTGGATTCGTTTACAATAAAGAAAAATAATTTGATGTGACCTAAACAATTTATTGAGAGGATAATTTTTTGATCGCACTCTTCATTTTTATATTAAGTTTAGTTACCGCTAAAAAATCATTACAATTTAAACTTTTTAATACCGCTATAGAAAAGATCTTCAAAATGTGTCTGCCCATAGAGAAGCAGATGTAAAAAATTCCCTAATTCTTATCTCAAGTAGAAACATTTGCTTGTAAAACAATGCCTTTCTTACACACATGTGATCCAAACTTGTAGGTGGGTCCAGCAGATTTTTAACAGTTGGAAAAATTGATCAAGTTTCATGTTATTTTTCCAGTTCGACAAATCATTAATAATGCCCATGACACTTTTCAGTTCAAAAATTATTTGTGTAAATAAACAAGCATTAAAAATACATTTTTCAGAAGATTCATCTGAACAATTTCTTACGGTTTGTTTTCGATAGGTTTTGAAATTTGTTTCCAAATATGAGGAGAGACTTGTTTTGGATGTCACCAAACAATATATTGACATTTGCATATCACATACTTTTCTGGTCGTTTGGTTTTTTGGATCGCGCGTGTATTTCGCGCTACGCCACATAGGCGACGACAGTAACGGTGATTTAATATTTGTCTTGTTATGAATGAAAGCTTGATAGTTTGTTCTGAAAACAGCGCCGAAGAATCGCTGAAATCATATCTTGGCTCAACCACCTGCAAGATCCGCGCGACTTCATTGCCATCAATATTCTGAATCCGACTCGCAAAATCTCATACTCTCGTAAACTGTTTGTTTTTATTATTCAATCTTATCGACTTTGACATCATGCGAATTATAATAATAAATGGGGCCCATCTTTCAACTTCCACACTTTCATTCACAACACTTTTACTAAGAACTTTTTTTTTTCATTCAAAAAATACTAAACATTTTCAATTACATTAATTTCAATACATTATTTTTGATTGTTATTATTTTTTTTAATTTGATAAATTCAATTTTACTCATAGAAATGTCGACACGAATATTTGTACTCTAAAAAAAACATTTGGTCCTTTTTTTAATAAATCTAAATTTTGCTTCACTCATCGCATTTCCATCGATCAAAATATTTCCAACGTCAAACAAAAAATGTATCCAAAAAAATGTCAATTAATTCATCGACACGTTTTGAAAAAATGCGGCTGAACTTAAATCATAACAAACAAACAGAGACATTGTTAGGATGAAGTGCGTATCCTGTTGGAAACGTTTTGTTCCTGCTCCACCCTTCGGTCGAATCATTAATAAAACTGCACATCAAGTTTGCGCTCGCTATCACACAGCTGAACGCCTCCACTGACAAATGACACGTGCTCTTTTTGCTCATCTTCTTTCTTTTTTTTTCCACATCTTCCGACATTCGCCTTCTAGCTCTTATTTCGCTCCACATTTTTCTCCCTTTTCGTCTCCTTCGCTCTCACCCCAGATACATATTTTTAAGCTCAATTAACATCACTTTGAACGACCGACAAACACCTTGTGTATTTTCAACCTTAGATAGATTGCAAACGCAATTGGCCATCAAATTCCTTGCCTAACAAAGGATCTAAAACACATTCAACATTGCACGAAACAAAAAAGACAGGTTCACGCGACACAGGTTCAGTAGTCAACCATTTTCCACCGTGTGAAAATTCATTTTCATTCATGTTAAAAGTTTCTTCCGTCAGATTATATTTTGGTCGCCGATGTGACAAAAAAAAACTAAAATTTTTTTTTCTTTTCGTGCCAAATCAAAATAACCCTATCCCTGGACGAGGGATGACTCGATTAAATGGGTGTTTTCTTTAACTCGGGATGAAAAAGTTATCGACAGGCCTTTTACTTCTGAACACTTTTTTATGTGACAACACGCCCAGTTTACGCGCCAAAGGTGTCAGCGTTAGATGACTGATCGAAATCAGTGGCTGAAAATTGTAAAATCTTAGTGGGCAAGAAATGATCGATCGGAAATCCTCGTGATGAAACCAAAACCACTGTATCTTTTTGGAAGGGCCTCTTGAGATGCAAAATACACACCAGTTGGATTTTTATGAAAAAAAAACCCCCATCCGAAAACGTGATGATTCCAAGTTTCACAAGTTATTCGAATTTTTTATTCGGTATAAACTAATCGAACACAGTAGATTTGAACGTTTCCCCTAAACATATTTTTGGGCTGAAGAAGTTTCTAAAAATTGGTTTCAAGGTAAAACTTTGATTGAAAATAAATGAATTGAAAATATAAAAATGTAGGGGCGAGTCTCTGGTGGAAGATAAAAAAAGAAATTGTGACGAAGGGAGTATATAGTTGTAAGTGAAACGTGGATGAGAAAATGTATGAGGCGGACACGTCGAGATACGTAACCATTCACTTGTCAAATCAGTCAGTTCTCGTCACAGTGATTTTATGCTACGTCCTCTCACGTGTCATCTTCAACCAGGGTGGTAGAAATCGCGGTGGAGCGACCGTTACCATACCGTCAGCCTACCAAAACATCTTCGACATTCTCCATTTGACTCTATTCATCGCCGGTGAAACAGCTTAATATAATCCTATTTAAGCAAGCGCTGCCATTGTGCCCTGCAATGGAACGTGACCAAAATTATTTACTCGTTTTATTAAAAAGTTGGTCGCACAAATTTTTGTCACACTTTTGTACTTACTCTGACTCTTTTTCTCAAAAAAAAAAAAAAAAAAAAAAAGTACTTTTTGTACACAACTCAGATTCGTCAAAAATCAAAAGGTCAAATTTGACTCAACGTTAAAAAAGAAACAAATTGTTTTGGTTATAAACATTTTGCAAAATATATACGAAACAAAAATTTGAGATTGAAAAACGATATGGAATTTTACAACAAGTTTGAAAAATAAACACAACCGTCGACGAAAATAAAGGCGCGGGGAAATAAATTGAGGAGTTTTCGCAACGATCGATATTTTATCATTCTACAAATCTTCTATTTTTCGTAATTACAAAACTGAATTCAAATGAGACGTCGAAGAAGAAGAGACAAGCTAAAGCGGGAGGGAAACTCATCACGAGGGAGAGCAAGAGAAAACGCAGTCGCGCTCTGGCTGTTGATTTTGGCTGTTCGCCACTTTCTGGTTCAGTGGCAAGACGGATGGAAATATCGGTCGCTAAAATAATTCACCGAGGTACCACAACGCAGTCCAATTTAACGTTCAGCAATTGGTATAATATTTAAATAGATCTCCCATGATAGAGGTCTCTATCCTCGCGCGATTATAATAAAAAATTCATCAATTCACGGTAATGATTGACATTGAAAATTTCATCAACTTTTTCATCATTTGACTTGACTCATTGACAAACAATTTCCATTTCATTCATTGCAAATAAATAAATAATAAAAAAATCTCATCAAATAGTTGGACAAAATTTAATTTAATTTATAGTAAAAGTTTATAACAAGAATAAATATAAGAAATTGAGTTCATTAGCTTAGAGTGAATAAAAACAAAAAGGATTGTGTTAGTTTGATAACGGGTTAAACCCGATGACCCGTTATGAATTATGACAATTAAAAACAAAGTCGAAAAAGTCGTGTGTGCGTGCTATTTTGAAAACTATGAATTATCACTGATGGATGAAAGAGAATGGCGCGTCATCTCAAGTTACTCAACATAATTCGATCGTAGGAACAATCTTTTGCACACATTCGCGTCTCAAGTGGACGTAAAAGTAGCAGTGGAGTTGAAGAAAGAAATTCCACCCGATCCACTCTTGGTTCTGTACGGCCACTCTAATGAATGAACGGCGAAAGAGTGACTCGGGCCTACTGGCCTTTTCACTCAATGAGATATGAAAGATTTACCCATGTGGTCATTTTTTTAACGAGAGACGGCATGCATAATGCTCTCGTCTCGTGTGGCATTTCGCTGCGTCATTTTTGACACGCTTAGTCTGTATTTTCTATTTTTACTTTTTTTTCCTCTCTCTCTCTCTCTCTCCCTCGGTTCCTCCTCGCGCGCGAGCGCAAAACCAAAGAACTCGCACCAAAACGTCAAGGTGTAGAAAAAGATATGACTTCTTAATTCATCGGCATATACAAATAAGCATCATTTCGTCGCTCAAATATTTATCTAACACATTTTTCACCATAAATTCGAACTTGAAAGTACCAAACGCATTCCAATCGAGAAACCAAATATATTATTTTATTTATAAAAAAAGGGAAATTTGAAAAACTGAAGAAATGTTTGAATTTTGTTTTTCATTCGATTTAAAATTAATTCATTTTTAGAGGGTATGTTTGACTTTGACGGTGTGAGAGAAAATTTGTGATTTTTTTTTCTGTCAAGTTGATTTTACTGGAACTCTTTAGCATCACACGAGACGGAAGAGATGATGGTGCATTTTCCCATAAGAGGGACTATGCCTCGATGAATGAATCGAGACATTTATAACGCTATTAATCATGGTGTAACTTACTTAGAAAACATGACTGATTTTGAACTAAAAGATTTTGAAAAATTTCAATGACACGCATTTTAAGTTGAAATGAGTTGTGTGTACGAACGGGTTGTCAAAATATAATACGTGCTTGACACAGTAACAAGTGCAAAATTCAAAACATATTTCAATTTACCAAACTCAAAATTTTGTCCCAACATTTTGTACATTTTTAATTTATATTTCCTGCAAATAAATTCTAACTGGAAAAATTTTAAAAATATAAAAATTTATTTATAAACAATCATTTATAGAAAAAAACATTTAAATAAAAATGAAAAAATGTATACCAGTTTTAAATTAATTTGTTAAATCATATTTCTTCCATAGTTTTCATGTTACTAAAAATGTTAATTAAAAAATTAACTTCATCGTCCTATGGTTTCAGTTGATCAAAAAAAAAAGAAAAAGAAAAACCAATTAAATAATTGGTATATCATTTGGTGAAAAGAGTCTAACATATTTGTTTGCTTGATTATTTGCACGCCGCGCGCGGTGTTTATTATTTCAATGTGTTTATTTATTTAGACTGCATAATCGATTCACACGCATAATTCACCACGGTCATCAATGTTTTCAGCGGCTCTATTTTAACGAAAAGTCGCATGACGAGGAAACAAATGTCGGTCGGCACTTCTAAGATGGCCGATTTATAGGTTCCACGACCCCGTGACATACGAACCGCCTTCGAATTTCTGCCCGAAATCCGGTAACATCCGTTTC
Organism: Trissolcus japonicus; assembly: GCA_030522925.1. Taxonomy (NCBI): domain Eukaryota; kingdom Metazoa; phylum Arthropoda; class Insecta; order Hymenoptera; family Scelionidae; genus Trissolcus; species Trissolcus japonicus. The sequence goes on from JAPYZS010000018.1 coordinate 18,102, forward strand.
CGGTCAGTTTCAAAGTTTCCGTGTCAAAATACACCACTAAACTTGTACACATTTTTCACAGCACATGTTTCACATTTATTCCTTTATTCTTTTTCAATTTTTTTTTCTTTCTGTCCTACTTACAATTTCATATAGAAATAAACAATAAATAAATGCAATTTCTAAAAGTCTGGGAAAATGTTCCGTCTCAATTTTTTGTCTTTGTGGCAAAAGATCTTTGATTTTTGAAACCACTTTTTTTTAGATAAATTCGAGGATAAATTTTTCGTCGAAGGATTTTGGGTTGAATCAAATGAAGTTGCTGTTGATTGAGATACAATGGGTATAATGATATCAAAAAGAGATATTCATGGTGTAATGAATTGAATGAAAATTGAAACGTCTGCGGCTGAGGGAAATGCGCGCCGCTTCCTTTGTGCCACTCCAGATTCTCGGAGGCAACGCGAGAAGCCGAAAAGTTGAAAATTCGGTGAAGGGATTAAAAGAACAATGCGAGTTTTTTGGGGCCTCGTGTGCGTGACTGGTGGACGCCCACCCGCGGCGTTCGTTTAAAAGATAATCCACAAAAGGTGTCATCGTGTCAAAACATGAACGGGAAAAAATAGCTTGACTTTCAGCATCCGAGACCGACGATCACACACCCATTATGAGCTCTTCTAATAACTGATAATGATTTTTAATGAGTTGCCATTGAGCCTCGAGTTTTGATATTCCTTTTGTGCCCCGGCTCCAACTTTTTGTTCGTCTCATCAGAGAGACTTTTCGTTCGATATTTTTTTTCATTCGCACATAAATTATTTTCATTTTGTGTTCATCATGTGTGTCCAGTTTGTATCTTTGTAACCCAGCCACTTTTCTCTTTTTTAGAATCTCGTCTTACGTCTCATCTCACAAAAGGATCAGACAAGTAGGTGAGCTCCGTACGAAGTCTCTGTTTCTTTCTCGCTGCCAAAACAGATGTGGGTTTTGGTACCAGTTGGAAAAACGGTGGGAAATTTTGACCAGAACGGATATGCTTAATTTTAGACAATTGCCATCTTTTCACTTGATGTAACAACTTCATTAGTTTCCCTTTGTCCTGTCTACAACTTACGATCCATCCTCAGTTGTCAAATAAATAAAGTGGCGTGAAAATTGTGTTTTTATAAAAAGCGTGGCGCTCATTACAGTCTTCTATTTTTTGTTTGATATTTTAGCGTGTGAATATTCATTGGTATCTTGTTATAAAATTCAAACTGAGACTGTTCCGTTTCCAGGACGAAAGGGAATTCAACTAAATAAATAAGTCAAATAAAAATAATCCAAAAAAAGTGCTAAACAATTTTTCGAACAATTGAAGAACTGTTGTTGAATTTGTATTTGATGATCTGAAAGGGGATTTAAATTGGCAAACGGTTTTGTTCGCGTGGAAACCGGAACATTTGCGTGGAATTAACTGGCCTTCATTTCGGCGATAAGCTTTCAATTTGGTAATTCAATTAATTTCGTACCGCGCCAATTTCGGATTCAAAATCATAATTTGAACCGTAATACAAATGACGTTACAACTACGCTCATTTAAATGACGCATGTAATATAACAAAACAAACTCTGAAATTGAATATTTTTGCAGGAACGTGAAAATAAAAAGGGCGAACAAAAAAAAAAAAAGAGCGAGTGCACTCTCTCGGGGCACTGCTAAATTAATATTAACTGTCTCGCTGGTATTGTTCCCCTAAGTGCGTAACTGTAAATGAATAAGCCCGTAGGCGTGTCTAACGAAAGAGCCGTATAATTGTAATATCGTATGTGCAATACGAAACAGAATGGCCGTCGGGTGGCAACCTCTCGTCGAGTTTGCACAAAAGTTTCCTCGCCATATTTTTCTAGCCCTTCCGCCTGCCCCTAGTTATAAAGACACACTCGCACACACGTACACATCAGCGCTGGCATTCAGAAGTAACGATACAACGGTGTTGGTATTATTCGCACACTTTATATATATAACTGACATGCTTGCCCATCATCATGACTACCGAACGTATCAGCCATTTGCCACCGAGCGAATGTGCCCATGTGTATGATGGTAATTTAATTTTGTTTGCGTTGATCTGCACGCAACATAATTGTCCGTGCATAATTGTCAGCAATTCGCCATCATTTTACAGATAGATGATATTCAATAAAACATCATTTTTATCAAAAAACAAAAATCCTTCAACTAATGAGATACCATCATCTTAACCGAAGTTTTTTCAAGACAAACTATTCATTTTCAATATTAAGATTTGTTATTTGTTATTAATATTTGAAGGGTACTTTAAATTTTAACCAATTTTTGGTGAAAACATAAAAAACAATAAGAAGTCTCAAGCCTTTAAAAATGTGATTGAATTGATTTCCAATCAAAAGAGAAAGAAGAAATCTAAATGGATGCAATTAATTGAATCACAGCGAACATGATATTCGTTTCAACTTAATCTTATAGAACGTTACGCGTATGTTTTTATAGCAAACAAAGCAATCCGCCTTCACTCAAATGCTTTTCGTCTTTCTTAATAGTCAAACTTTTGCTTTCTTTTCTCTGTATCCTCGGAGATGCAATTGCGACCGAGATCTCGCAATCAATCATCAAACAATTTTTTTTTCTCAAAAAATTTTTGATATTTTCTGGTCCGAGTCAAAGAACCAACTGATTTTCAATTGTTGTTTTAACTAATAAAAATAAATCCAAACCCGTAGTAGCCGCGATCAATGTTGTAAAGCTTTCTATGTGAAAATAAAAATAAACTCGACAAACGGGAGAGGTATAATTTATTCAAAAATTATTCGTCGCTGTTACAAACTTTTGAATTGGGATGTAAAATTCGGTAAGGTGTTATTGTAACGGATATATCTGCGTTTGGGTTATAATTCAATTGAGTTATTAGCGCTTATAACCCGAGATATAAATTGACAGCAGACTGCGTGGCACCAGAATCTCTTTTTCTATAGGCGCGGTAATAAGGAAGTGGGCCCACCGCTTAAAAAAACAGTCCTGACGTTCTCGGCTGAAGCATGCCTGAGAAAACATTGACGTTTTCGGATCGTCTTTAAGTCATTTCACACCAGTTTTCTGGGACAGAAAAGAAAACTCGAACTGTCGCGTGGTGCGTGGAATAGCCCCAACAGATTTATGCTCACTTCCGACGGTTCCCGTCGCCTTTATGCGCGCGACAAATTCAACAGTTCTAATCATCCCAACAACTGTATGATAATTTATTATCTTTTATTTCTTCCTAGCTCATCAATTTTAGCATTTCGAAAAAAAAAATATATAATTACCTACATCATAAATTTTTTTATAAAAAAAAACATCGGAAACAATCTATTCTTCAATTCTCTATTCAATTTCTTGTTCAATGACTCATTTATTAATAAGATATTTTTTATTTATTATAAAATATTGTATTTTTTTATTTAAAAATTTCTTTTGAATTTGATTTAATTTGTGATTGTGATATTATTATCGATGCATATGTCGATGCAGTGCAAGTCTTGACCTTTTCGTGATGTAATTAATGGCTTGACAAAAGCGGAGGCGTTTAGCAGTTTCTACTTCCTCCTCTGTGATCTTTTTCAAAACACTGGAGACGCCGTGCATTACGTGAGAAAGTCGATACATTTCAACAGAGCGGATTTTCACATTCGAGCACGGATGTTTAATGATGAACTGCCTCAACTGTCTCAATTATAAATTGACAAAATTTATATTTAGTTCAAGATAAATCAGCTTTTTGTGCTTTAAGATTTACTGGTTTACAAGTTTGTCGTATTCGTCCGAACACGGCGCAATTATGCCGATACTGGATATTTCATAAACAAACTTGATTATAAAGATAATATTTTTTGTCAATATACATTTTATTTTCATTCCAAATAGATTGTCCACAAAGACAAATAATATCAGACGTAAACATGTATGTGGAACTGGTTAGATAAATTTTGCTGCCGAATCTTGATGAACATAAATATAAATAAATAAATCAAACAAAACAAAGATACATCTTGACTTTGATCTTTGACATTTTATCAAATACCGATTATCTTGTTTAAATTAATTTTTTAATTAATTAATTAATGTTCATCATTAGGTTAATTTGGTAATTGAAAGAAATAAATGTTTTAATTGATTATTTATTGTGATTAGGCCACTCCTCTAGAAGTACCAGCAGGTAAAAAAGGACTGAAAAGGACATCAGCACCAGTTGCAGGGACATCTTTTCTGGTCGAAAAAACATGACCGGAGGTATTAAAGTGGTATTAGATGAATCATAGAGGTTGTACCGCTGTTTTGTGTTTTTGTTCTGAACGGGTTTTCCTCGCCGGAGATGCGACAAGTTTTCTAGATACCTGCAACGGAAGGGATCTTGGCAAATTTTATTTTATCTCTGACTAATCATGAAATTTGTCAAAATTTTCCCAACTGGTGCCTCTGACCTCTGAATACCTGTTGATGGGATCTACAAGATTTTTTTTTTTCATCTTCGACTACCTGATTGATGAATTTTCGCTCAGCTGCACTTTTTTCAAACAATAGTTAGAACAAAATTGATCAATTCAAAATCAATCGGGATCTAATCTTGAATTTTTTTTTTCCTCCTACGATGAATCGTATTTTTGACAACATAAATCATGGAATAATTAAAATTAGCCAGGACTTCTCGCTAAACAGCTGCTTACATTTATCCGTTCGCGGGTCTTTGAAGAGTATTTACAAGAGTAAGGAACCGCGTACCGTTTCGCATTGGACGTTGAGATTTGCCCACATATATGTTATCACCGCCCTTTGATCTTCCCATCACTATCGACCAATTTCCAAACTTTTTTCTTCCTTCCAGTTGCCATAAGAATTATGAACATTCGAATACGTACACCGTGGCTGAGGTTTTCGAGATTACTTAGGTCCAACCCACTTTGATCGCTGGCATTGTCTTTTTTTAAAAGTCCTTTAAAACTTTTCCATATGTTCAAATAAAAGTTTTTGGGTTTTTTTTCCTTCTCAACCTCCAACAAACTAGACAAGTTTTTATTTTCCCCAAAGATCCGGCTCGCACAGCTTTTTACACGTAGAAATAGTGAATGGGCAAAAAAATTCTTTATTTTTTCTCATCTGCTCTTCTGGTATCTGAGGTCGTTATATGGTTAAGTCTTTCCAGATGGGATTATCATATAAGTTCGGTATACTTTGTTCTTTTTTTTTTTTTTTTTGACAACTGATAATCTTAATCCAGGAAACACGAAGCCACACAATGCGTGTCCCAAAGTCGCCAAATTTTCAATCAAACTTTGATACTCAACTGGAGGGATCAACTTAAAAAAAAAACTCTAGTCAGGGGGCAAAAGCTAAAATGTTTGTTATTTTTTCAAAATCAGCTCAACTTCTTGTCGGCTGAAGAAGTACCAGGCTGTTTATTTGAAGTCATTTTTGAACACTGTTTTGAATACTTTTTCATCTTTTTATCAGATATTTTTTAACTTGCTTATTTGTTTTAATTTTCACTTTCTAAATTAAAAATAAACCTTCCTGAAAATCGTTTCCACAAAAATAATCAAAAATGAAATACAACTTTTTTTTATTTTATTACAAAATTTTTTGCAGAGTCCATCAAAATTCGCGGGCTTCGTCTATCATGATAGCCAACTTGGATGAAAAGTACCAGCTTTCTACGACTTTAAAAAATAATAATTAAAATGGAAAAAAAAACTTGTCTAAACTAATTGTATGAACATGTTCATAAAAAATGTTTGAATGAATTAATTTGATCCTTTCAAAGTGGATAATATTCGAAATATAAGACCGGAAGAAAAAGAGGATTTCTTTTCTTTGTTCGCCGAACAAGAGTGACAAGGATGGACAACTTTAGTTGAACCTTAGTAATTCCACCTTATTGAGATGTCGGTGTAAACTCCTCTTTAACTCGCATTAACTGTCACGGTGTCGTAGGTCCAATCCCAATGTTGATGTCCTGGCACCGTTGAAGATCGTTTTGTTTTGTAAATGTCGAATGTGACTTTTTGAAAAATTCATCGATGGTAAATACAAATTTTGTCTGTAACCCTTTCTTGCGATAGACCGAACAATTTTTTGACACTCTATTGTCTAACGACAATGACGTCTTAGTTGTTTTTTTTTTCTTTCCCTCCGAAGGTTATGAGATACGCTGTCATGCATAATTTAATTCAATCAATTAATTACGTCAATGACCCTTTACATTGTTTACTTCAATTTGCGAATGGAACAAAAATGAAACTGACAAAAATTCAGAACTGTCCTGTGCGATTAAACCACTAAGCTAACGTCTAAATCATGATTTAAGAAATCTTAGAACTGCAGTTTGACACCAACCCTGTCAATTTTTTAGTTTAAGGACAAAATTGGCGACACATTTCAATATCAATCTCAAAATGAAATGAAAGTAAATCTAGAATTAAACTAAATCTGTCCAAATGATTAATTATAACGAGATATAAATATAACTTTCGAATTTTATTTAATCACTTTCTGATAATGTTTATCTTCTAATAAAATAGTGAAATTTCCGCTCACACTTACAGATGACCTGATGAAACTCAAAATGCTGCCCGAAAGTGACGATATCGACGGGACTGTGGAAGGTAATGATATGAAGAATTGAAACTATAATTTTCTAATTACAGTAAGAATGATAAAATTAAAAAAGATAAGAGAGTTTTGTCAAAATTGAGGACGGTTTGAAGAAATCACTGCGATGTTTAGGGGATGAGAATCAATCACGTGTGAGTGCATTTGTCAACTGGTAAGATGTATCAATAGCAAAAGTGTAATGTTGTGCAACACGGTTGCGTCTCAAACTCATATACATCTAGTTAATCAAATGACACTGATTTAATTGAGTTAGAAAAAAAAATACAGTCGGTATCTGGTATGCTACGGAATGGGGCTTCGTCGTTTACGTTACCTGCGAGCTCCAAGATCATTAGTTGTGCAACTGTCGCTGTACATTTCAGTGTAACATTTTGTCATTCCTCTAAAATGCACATTTTTCTCATCAGTCTATATAATTGTTCATAACTTTTTTCAAACTTGATTCGTATAGTTTTACGAATTGAACTATCATTTTTGTTATAGAAAACCCCGACTCGAGGTCGGGTCAGGATGAAAACAATCACGAAACAGGCGGGGAAAGTTGCTCGTTTTTAACAACAAATGATCAGCTTGTTGTTCAAGGAACGACCCAGGGAAGTGACGTGGGTGATGGTGTCAGTATCCGAACTGCCAGTACCTCAGCTTCAGGCAATGGCAAGTTTTTTAGCGCTTTATTATCTTTGTTTCAATTCAATTTTAGTCACATATAACTGTTTAATAATATTTTCTACTTGCTATTTTAATAACTTTTTGATTCGATTGTTTTGATCAATGATGTATATTCAAATTTGATTTATCGTTTTAGAATCAAATTGCAGCCGAGTAAGTGCAATAACTGTAATCTTACCTTGGGGCGCTCAGAAGGAAACAGTAAAACCTCAGCAAATAGCAGACATGGATCTGAGACCGGGCGAGTTTGTGATGCGCACACTTTTTGCAGACTTTACGATGCAGGCTGAAAAGAAAATGGAAGCTGTTATGACTGAATCGGTAAGATGAGGATGGAAAATAGGACAAATTTATATATAATATAAAAAAAATTGGTTATTAAAAGAGATATATTTTTAGGAAAAACCACTTTCTAAAGTTTTGCAACGAGGGGAAGACCCGCAATTTGATCAACTTTTGTCCGCGTTTGGTTCGGTTGCTGAACATTGTTTACCGTCCATTTTGAAATCATTGTTCAATTGGTATGAAAGACAGCTTGTGGACCACTGTCCAGATCAGAAGAAACACGCCACTGCTAAGGAGGACCAAAAAGGAAAAAGGTAATCGAGTAACAAATTTAAAAAAAATAACTGATCATTTAACTTTTAATATTTAAATTGAAATTTTAAATTAAATGATTGTAAAATTTTCAGCATCATGTACACCATAGTTTCTGGAAGTGTAGAAACAGTTGAACGCAGTGAAGCAGATTTGTTACAAGAAAGGAGAGATCTAGCAGTAGAATTCATATTCTGTCTGATGCTCATCGAAGTATTGCGTCAATTACCATTTCATCCTGGCCATGAGGATCTTGTCACCTACATCGAGAATATTGCTTTCAAACATTTCAAATATCGCGAAGGGTATAGATCACGCTGTAATTATATCGTTGAAAATCTGATGATTGAATGATCTCAAAACTATTGTTTTTGTTAGGATACAAAACGAGCCAAACGCCGGCAATATCCACATCATCGCAGATTTATATGCAGAAGTTATCGGTGTACTGGCTCAAGCTCGATTCATGTCTGTTCGGAAACGTTTTATGACAGAATTGAAAGAATTAAGAGCTAAGGAGCCTACGCCACATAATACCCAGTGTATCATTTCTTTGCTGATGGGAATGAAATTCTTTCGTGTGAAGGTGACAAAAAACAATCAAATATTCGTAAATTTATAGATCAATAAATAAAACCTTCATTGTTAACAATATTTTTAATTTTTAAACAAATTTAATAATTGGATTGTAATAATTAATTTTCCATTAGATGGTTCCTATAGAAGAATTCGAGGCATCTTTCCAGTTTATGCAAGAGTGTGCGCAATACTTTTTGGAAGTTAAGGATAAAGACGTGAAACACGCTCTTGCAGGTTTATTTGTTGAAATTCTCGTGCCTGTCGCTGCGGTAATAACTTGATTGAATGTTGCAATAATGCATACACGTTGTGTGAAATATTCAACATATTGTTAATTTTTCATTCACATCTTTGCAGGCAGTAAAAAATGAAGTGAACGTTCCTTGTTTGAAAAATTTTGTCGAGATGCTCTATTCGACGACCCTGGATATGTGCACTCGGAACAAACACCGTTTGGCCTTGTTCCCGCTTGTGACGTGTCTCCTTTGCGTCAGCCAGAAGACATTTTTCTTACAGAACTGGCATTACTTTTTGGCCATGTGTCTCTCGCATCTGAAACACCGCGACCCAAAGATGTGTCGCGTCGCGCTCGAAGCACTTTACCGCCTGCTCTGGGTCTACATGATTCGAATCAAATGCGAGAGCAACACAGCGACCCACAGTCGACTGCAGAGCATTGTGAATTCGTTGTTTCCAAAGGGTTCAAAAGCCGTCGTACCACGTGACACGCCGCTCAACATCTTCGTCAAGATCATCCAGTTCATTGCCCAGGAAAGGCTGGACTTCGCCATGAGAGAAATCATTTTCGATCTGCTCTGCGTCGGCAGAACTGTCAAAATCATCTTGACACCAGAGAGGATGAACATTGGCCTGAGAGCTTTTTTGGTCGTTGCTGATAGTTTGCAACAGAAAGAAGGAGAGCCACCGATGCCAAGAACAATGGGCGTTCTGCCCAGTGGAAACACCGTTCGAGTGAAAAAAACTTTTCTGAACAAGGTAAATTAGATGATAAAAAGTGATGGGTAAAAAATAAGTTCGTAAATAATTTTTTTTTATGATTCCAGATGCTGACGGAAGACACGGCGCGGAGCATTGGAATATTTTCCTATTTCCCGCATGTTCGAAGAGTTTTTGTTGATATTCTAAGGGCATTGGATGTTCATTATGGCAGACCTTTGATGATGACTAGCACTCAGAACGTTAATAAAGAACCCGATGAGATGATCACGGGAGAGAGAAAACCGAGGATCGATCTATTTCGTACCTGCGTCGCTGCAGTTCCAAGACTTATCCCTGACGGTGAGAATTCTAGCTCGACAAAGATTGAAAAATGATGTACAACATTTTTAAACTAATTATACATTTTTAGGAATGACTGGGACCGAACTTGTCGACCTGCTTGCTCGGTTGACTGTACACATGGACGAGGAACTTCGCGGACTGGCTTATCAAAGTCTTCAAACATTGGTCATAGATTTTCCAGACTGGAGACAAGACGTGGTTTGCGGATTTACACAGTTTCTTGCACGTGACGTACAGGATACGTTCCCGCAACTCCTAGACAATGGCATGAGAATGCTCTTACAGCTTCTGACCAGTTGGAAAAACGCTCTTCTGAGCCCGAGTGTCAGGTCCACGAAGGAACAGCAGAATGAAAATGTAAGAAGTGTGACACGCTCAGACTCGGCGATCAAAAAGAACCAGACGGGGCAGAAGGTCGAGCCTGTTTCGAGTGTGTTCCACCTCGTTGAGGGTTTCGCCCTTGTCATGCTTTGCAACTGCAGACTTTATCCAAGAAGAATCGCTGTGCACATCCTTCGAGAAGTCAAACTCTTGCTCAAAACTTTGGGCAATTTGGAAGACGATCAGCCAGTCATTGATGTCATCGATGCATGCTGTCCAGCAGTTTTGGAAAAATGTTACCACATGTTACCACCGGCCGAGAAAGCTGCGGCGATCTTGACCTCGAACCTTGACCTACAGTGGATCGCTGAGAGAAGTAGCTGTGTTTGGACAGCAGGTGAATTAAAAAATATCGAAATTCAAATTTGTCGAAGTTAATTGTAAGATCTCAAGTTGGAGCAACGTTTAAATTTTGTTATAATCGTCCGGTTTAGGATTCCACGATGAGAACAGCACAAAAAGTTCGTCTTTGTTGAATTTGAACGGCGCTGATCCATGGAGCAGTTGTCTTTTTGCATTTCTCGAGAAGGATCGTGTGCTGACTTTGTGCCCCACTGCAATCACCCATTCATGGCCTATCGTATTCACACGTATCAATTCTCTCTTTACCGTCATCGATCCTACGTAATAATTTTTTATTTGTCTATGAAAAAAAAGAATATCATTTGAAAAGACACAATTTACCAATTTATCTGACTTTTTTTACAGTCCTGTAAATGACAATAGAGCGTCACTTCTGCGAAGTTCAACTGCAATCAAAAAACCTATAAATGAGAGAGACGTTTACATGCACGTATGGAAGAACTATCTAACGTTTGGATATCGCGTAGTTCCCCCGATACCAAGCCCGATAATTCGATGCGCCAGTCCAGATTTGAGTCTCAGGTATAATTTCAACTTTATGCAATTATTAAATTTTCATTTTTTATGTTCCAGTTATTTTATTTAATTGAGAAAAATTGATGAGAATCTTATGAATAGTTCTAATTCAATTAAATTTTCAAGACAGGGCATTTTATAATTTACAGGAGAGAAAAAAGTCTTACTAATGCTTTTTGGAAAACTCGAACAAAATTTATTCATCGAGTTTTTCCTAATTTAATTTATATTTAGCGAAGTACAAATCGAAACACGTTTTTCGGTTGAACAAAAGATTTTGGTACTAAATTTCCAATTAATATAATTAACCTCGTATACGATCCCTTGTATTTACAATTAACTGATTCTGCATGTTGGCTCTCTGTCTATAAACATGAATGTGCATTCCTGGGCCTTGACTGTAGTTTGTTATGAAAAATAGTTTAGACAGATTTATTTGAATCATATAAACGAAGGGCATAATTTAACTTTTTATAATGTTTTCGTGAAATGATGAATGAAAGCAAACGTTCGAGCTTTGTTCATGTCTTCCGTTATATCATTATACGTGATCTCTGGAAACGTTTGATTCAGTTCATGTAAATACGATTTCAAGCAAGTGCTCGTATCAAAATAGCTCTCTGTTTTCTTTAGATCAAGTATAAATGTTTCCAGATGAAAACCAATCGAAGACACAATCATGGATTCAAAATTGACGATTTTCATCTCTCCATCTTTGAAAAACATATTCGGATGCAACCAATTTCCATGGCAAATCGTCCGGAATGACGATTCATTTTGCAAATGAAACTCCCTCAAGCTGTCAGTTGGGCTGAGAGTGATGTCGAATTTCGAATCTTGTTCTCTCAGTTTCCTAAAAAATAAGTTTACAATCTTCATAATTCAGATATTATTGTGGATTTTTAACGCTGTTTTCCATTCAACTTCAATTCAAACAATTCATAAGTTCAAGTTTCTTCAGCTCACCTCAGAATGAATGCATCATATGTTTCTTTCTCCTTGCTGTCCAGATGAATCTGGCAAACGTTATTTTTAAACTCACGAAAAATCTCGGACTCATCATTGTAAAGTTTTAATCCAGTGGCATGAAAACGAGCGATCGTACGAAAACACAATTCCACTTGTTCCTGATTCAGATTTTTTGTCGCATTGCTGTAACCGCTATGAAGAAGGTTTTCCAACACCACAACCGGTCTTCCATACTTGCCCAAATTCGACAAGTAGCACTTGGCAAACAAGTCGGTGTCATACTTTTTTGACATCTTCGTGTAAAAGTATTCCTCGGCCAGGAAAAATCCAAACTTGTCCGAGTTCACCACCGACTCGGGGACCAATTTGACAGCCACCGAAAAAGATTTTGGGACGGATGAAAATTCAACTTCGACTTGTGCAAGATACGTCAGACACACGACTTCGCCGTTTGGTGCGCGAATTTTTGTCGGGTCGGGATCCACAGTCGCCGTCTTGAACTCCACAAATTCGCGAGAACTTGTGTCGCAAAAGCACCTATCAAAAACCATCTCTGGCAGCAAGTCCTCTTTGATGAATCTCACATCTTCTACGAAACTGGGATCCATCTAAAACAATAGCCATCTGTTAAAATTTGGAAAAAATTTTGAAAATAGTTGGACATAAAATAATTGCTTTCCAGTTTATACATTTTATTTTCTACTTACTGCGACGGATTTTCTTTCACTTCTATTCTCAGTGCGCAACGATTATTGCACCACTAATCATACTTATCGTTCATGATATGTTTAATGGAGAGGTGAAAACCTCAACGAGTCACGTGACATAAATCACCGCGTTGTTTAAAGTTAATCATTGTGAGTTTGCAGAACGTTAAAAAATGTATGTCAAAGTTATGATTCGAATAAATTTTTAAATTCTAATTTAATAGAAGGCGATTTGTCAACTGATCAATCTACCAATAAACTATATTTCCATCTAAACAATAGCGATGAAAATAAATAAATTTAATGAGGCTTAGATTGGCAAATTGATCAGTTCTTGTTATTAAAGACTGTGACAGATTTACTAATTTTGTTACTTGCTGAAAGATGTATGTCGATTGTTAAACCAAACGTATAAAAAATTGAAATTGTTAAATCTGTGGCTGTCTGTCCGGTGAGTATCAGTGGTATTTTGTATTACATAATTTAGTGGTCAGCATACGGTGGAGTTTGGTGTGTTGTGCATGAGTAAGGAGTTGAGTCAGAGCCTGGAAAACCTCGGCGGGGCGCAGACCCTGCCAGGTCGCTTCTCTGTGCCCTCCATTTCCGGCATCTACACCAGACACAAACGAACCAGGTAAGCTTGCTTTCGACCTTGCATCAAACGCCATTAAAATTTCACATCAAACTCAAACTATACGTTGAAGAACAAACATTTTCATCCAATAGAAAACATTATTTTGAATCAAAAATTATTTATTGAACTAAAATAATGGGATGAAAAAATATTTACACAAGATTTAGATGCAAGGTCTAGATTGCAAATTGAATTTTGACCAATGTAGCAGATAATAAAGCATGTCTGTCTTGTCAAACTCATAATTTTGTATTGTCGCTTACTGATCTATCCAATTAAACTTCTCATCTTCTAAGCATGAATTTCGATACTAAAAATGTTTTTCTCGTAATTGCAAATTCTATAACAGAGTGCTTGAACTTTCTCTATCACTATTACAATTGTATACTTCTTTACAGCCATTTGTGAAACTTCAAATGAAATGTTGATTAATTGAAAAAAACAATAATATTGGAAATGTTTAATGTAATAACAAATTAAAAACAAATTAAAAAGCGGATGTTAAAATTTAATAATCATATTAATATCTTAATCATCGAAAAATCCTAATGAACAATTTTGATTTCAATTTATATTTCTCCCCCAGTGACTACTATTATCTACTCAATAAATCATTCACGGGGTAAGACAGTTTCAGAAATAATTTTTCAATCATTATAAAGTCATCAAAAAAGAACAAAAATCTCAGTTGCATTTTATTTCACATTTTTTTGGTTGTGATCCAACATAACTCTCTGCACCACATGAAAAAAAAAGTCCGAGCTATAATTCCACATGAACACATTGCTTCGCGTTAGATTGTGATAGTTTAAAACAAAAAATGAACAAAAACAAGAACCAATGAAACTTTTTGAAGGATTGTCAGCGTGTTGTACCAATGCTTGTGTGGTTTCAAATGAACTTTGCGTTCTAATTTGCAATTTACTAAATTTCATTATATTTCCTAGCTCGTCGCCGGATAGTTTGTCAGCCGAGAGGGGCGATAACAAGTCGCCTGGAACGAACGCGAGTCCTTCAGCACTTTACAAATTGACCGTCCCTCTGTTGAGATGCGAGGCCATAGATGTCCGCGATGCCGTTGTACAGGCTATTGGAAAAGTCAATGCAGATGCTATAAAGTGAGATTTAAATAGAAAATATAACTTTTCAAATTTTTATAAGAAAAAAAAACACAGTAACTGAATGAGAAAAATTTTTCCTTCAGAGACTTGATGGAAGAGCTTGTACCCTACATCCGAGAAGCTGTGGACAGAAAACAAGAAAATATGAGGAGAAGACGACGAAGAGACGCGCTTCGTCTGCAGCTCGTTCGAGTTTTGGAACTCATCGCGGAATACGAAACTTTCGGCATTTGGTTAGCACTGAAGATTTTATTTTTCAATTCCATCTTATTTTTAATTTAACGACCCAATTAATTAGCCTTGAATTGTATACGAATTAATCCTTCTAGCTCCGCGGTGCTCGATCGAGAAAACCAATGCCTGCATCCAACTTTCGTTGAGTACATAGACGGAGCCAGGATCTACCTGGAAAATGAGACGGACAAAGAAGCCCAAGCAATCCGTGACATCAAGTTTCATTTTTGTAACTTTGTGAGAAAAATGATCAAAAGTTTTTCATGTAAGATTTTCAATTCATCCTTTTACTCTGTTTTATTCTATGAACAAAAACAATATTCACTGATGTTACTGTGATTTTTACTGTTATAGTGGAAACATGTCACACATTATTGAAACGAGACCTACGTCGCAACCTGTTCATGCTGTTTGCAAGCTGGGCTGGGATCTACGGGAAACCAATTGCAAACAATTCCCTGTCCCATGAAGAAGAAAAAAGTTACACCGAGCTGCAGTTGTCTGCTCTGCAGGCAATGAGCGCACTTTTGTGCTGCGGTTCTTGTTTCAATCCAGAATCTCTGTCTGAAGAAGGATCTATATTGTACCAGTGGTTGGACCTTTTACTCACCAGCAAAGACGAAAAGGTTGCTAATAATAAAAATTATTAAACCAGATTTCAAATCAAATCGAGCATAATTAATGCTGAAATTCGAAATAAAAAGCAAATGATGGTTAATTTGATGGTTTTAGATATACGGCCTTGCTCGAGAAACTGTCGTATTGCTCCTAGAAGGAAATCCAGACATAGGAACTCTGCTCGACTGGGTTGTGGATCGGTGTTACACTGGATCCCCACAAGTTGCTGATGGTTGCTTTTTGGCACTCGCGACAATATTTAGTGCAAGGTAGATTAAACATTTAAAATGTACCTAACATTTAGTGACAACAAATTTTAAGATAACTATTGATATTTTTAATTTGTTATTTCATTTTTATTATTTAACAAAGATTTTTTTTGATCGTTTTCTTTTTCATTATAGAGAGTATCCCTGCGACCATTATACGAGCATAATCAACGTTACTTTGATGAGCACCGGTTGTCCCAGAGCTCCTGTACATGATGCGGCACTGCAATTGTTACAACTACTGGACAAAAGATTTTTCGGAAATGTCAGTCCTTTGGCGGCCACTGAGTTTGAATCAGGTGCGATTCAACAGAGATTCTGATATTTCTTAATCGTCATAATTTAAATTTCCATTTAATTTCCATCAAATGTTTACGGGTTGCATTGCAGATGAGTTGGCAAACGGATCTTCAGCAGCTGCTGGTATCTTACAAAATTCGTACGAGCCTCTTGGTGGGATTACTAAAGGTGGCACTTTGGATACCCTTCTTTCAAGGACATACTGTCGAAATCAGATGTATCTATCAAGACAATTGGCTCAGCTTCATCCGGAACTCACCATGCCCATGTTTAGCGGTAATAAAACTTCTTCTAATTGTAATTTAAAAGTTCGATGGGTTTATTAATGGATGGTTAATGTTTTTTGTTCTTTTTCCAGAAATCACTCATAGGTTCCAAACAGCGCGGAGAGAAGTTCGACAATTACTTTTGCAATATTTGTTACCTTGGCTACACAACATGGAATTAGTTGATCCAAACGTTCCTCCGCCGTCGAATCCACTGAGCTATTATCAAGTAAATTTATAATTTAAATTACAAAAAAAAAATATTATTTTCAATTAATTTTGTGATCTGTAACAACACATTTTAATTTTTAGTACTATGCAAATGAGATGACACGCGAAGGTACCCGAAGAGAAGGTTGGGGAAGCGTGGAAGCCACTGAGATGGTGTTAAACAATTTGTTTTATATAACAGCAAAGGTATAAATTATTTTTATCAAACAGCTTTACACCAATAATAATTTCAATTCACTTGATTTTTTTCTGCGATGAAAAAGTAGTAAATAATAGTCACAATCAAAAATGATTTTCCAACTGATTCATCAGTTACTTATTTTTCTATAGTGTGATGTGAATTCAGTTACACGTTTGAGTGTTGTAAGTAATGACGACTCTGTTAAAACCCGAATTCTATGTCTTGTTTGTTTAGAGTCCCTTGATGTTCCATCAACGTTATAGAAATTTGAATGTTTTATGTTTCAAACAAATCTTAATCATAAATTCTTCATTAAAACATGTTTTTAATTTCTAGTTTTCGGACGAGCATCCAAAGGAAGTCGAAGAACTCTGGGCAACTCTCTGCGGTTGCTGGCCTAATAATTTAAAAGTCATCATTCGGTACCTTATCATTGTATCTGGGATGGCACCTCAAGAATTGCTTCCTTATGTAAGTTTGATGAACAAAATAAGATTAACAGAAACAACAAATTAAGTATCAATCAATAAAATAAAAATCTGAAATTAATTTTTAGGCAAAGCGTGTTGTACTGTTTCTGGCTCGAGCCCGTCCGGATCGTTTAGTAGACGAGATGATGACCGAATTGCAAACCGTAGAGACACTCAACTGTTTAATTGAAAGAACTGAGACACCGCCTTTTTATCGTTTGACGAGTATGCGAAAAGCTTCTTCGCATAGTGATGCTCCGGCAGCTGACCCTGCCAACCCTGCACGTGATCTCAGTGTCGAGAAAGGCACAATCCATACCAAGAGACATTCCGGCGAAGATCCAGTGAAATCTGGGTACGTCCAAATGTTACCATCCAAACCAACCGAGTTACAAATTGTTTTTAATTTTATATAAAAAATATAAATTACTCAAAATTTTCAATTCATTTTCATCATTTAGCACTTCCAAGTCTGACTCAGCTTTGCGAGCTCTTGTCAACTATTCATCTGGGAAACCTGAAAAGACTCGAACCATAAGTGGACCACCGATACTTCCTGATGATATCAACATACCAATTAATGAATCTGATGTAAGAAATGGCAAAAATATCTTTCCACTTTTACTTTCTTAAGTTATTCATTAAGTTGTACATGATGAATATTAATTGCAGATATCAAACGATCCTGACATCTACGGAAGAAACCCAAGTGGAAATGTTACAAAAAACTGCACCAGTGAAAAGTTCGACATACCTCAACCACACCCTCTACCAATGCCTGAATACGGAGGCTTTTTTGCGCCTCTGACTGAATATTTACCCGACAGTTCGCAGCCTATTAGTGGATTCCATCGGTACCTTTACTTTTCAAACTGAACTAAAAGTCACCAATCTAATATCATGATTAGTGATAACTGTTTAATAATTATCAATTATTAATAAAATTAAAATTCAAGGATAAAAATTCCTTTTCTAGTTGCAACATAGCTGTTATGCTACTAAACGATGTCGTGGTCGACGGCATCCAATTAGACTGGGCGATTCATGTGCCTCTGATGCTGCACATTGTATTCCTCGGTCTGGACCATTCCCGACCCCTTGTTCGGGACCACTGTCGCTCCCTCTTAATCAACCTTCTGATCGTTCTGGGTGACCATCGCGATCACCTAGGCGTTGCTCGAGTTTTGCTTGCAACGAAAACCGAGCAGCTTGGACTTGGTTTGACGACTCCACCCCTGGCGGTGCTGAGTCACAACTTCACCGAGGTCGACCCGGAGTTTGACGGTTATTTGTACGGGCCGGCTAGCTCTGCGGTGACAAATCAAACGCCACCGCGATCGAATTCACCGACACACGGGGCGACCCCGTCATCCTCACCTCCTCCACCACCGCCTTTGCCGCAAAGTTTACCGGCGCCGTGCTCATCGCCCTCGCCGCAACCGCCAACTCCACCACCGTTACCGCCGTCACCGACACAATCCATCTCAGAACATGGAACTCCCGTGCACTCTGTGACACCTGCGATGCCAATCAATACTGCTGTCAATAGCCATGTGAAAACTTTCCAGGAACCGCAGAAAGATTCTTATTATGGTAAGAGTGTTACTATGGTTAAACGATCTTAAACAGATCAGAATTAAATGAACCTTGTTATGTTTTTATTTTTTTCAGATAATAACTCTACATGGGCCATTCGAAACAACATTCCACCAGCTATAGTCACGTCTGAGGATACTGTGCACTGGACCCAACTGCAGTCATGTCCCAAGATGCCAATCCAGGACGTTATAAAATCTTTAATCAGTTTTCTGGCATCGAGGTATCAAAAAATAATCGAAATTTAATTTAATGGAACACTTTTTTTAAGTGAGTTCAATTTCAAAGATTGAAATTATTTTAGAACAAGTCAACCCCTCTGGAACTATGAGGATATTACTGCGAAAGTCTGGTGGGTTCGAAGCGCCGAGCAGCTGACAATTTTGCTAAGACACGTGCTCAGAGTTTTTCGAGAATCTCTGCCGCATGCTTTGGTGAGCCAACGTTGGTCCCAGACCGCCCTGCAACTTGGCTTGTCGTGCTCATCAAGGCACTATGCTGGACGGTCTCTGCAAGTTTTCCGGGCCTTGCGAGTTCCAATAACATCTCGCATGCTTTCTGATATACTCTCTCGTCTCGTGGAAACTGTCGCAGAACAAGGCGAAGATATGCAAGTGAGAATTCGCAATCCTATTGATACAAAAAGGAATAAGTCCAGTCTGTTTGATATTTAGCAAGTAAAAATTGTCCTCGTTTTTCCAGGGATATGTTACTGAACTGTTATTGACTCTGGAGGCTGCGGTCGACTCTTTAGAATCTGATTTTCGTCCGCTGGATTTCATGAAAGAGATTTTCAAATCAACACCTAATCTGAACAACAAAGATCAGTCTGCCATCATGATTGGTGGCAAAAGAAGTCCCGGCGGGGGTCACAGTTACCTGGCGAACCCTCACGTATTTTCACACATCAGCCAACCCGGCCACACTAGAAGCACCAGTTATTCCGTCAGTTATTGCATGAAAAAGACTTCAGCTTCGAATTCTTCGAGTGATGCCAAAGGTTGAATTTTCGTTATTTACATTTATGTAATATTGTTCCAGAGGTATTAAGACAAAATACCTAAAAAAATATCTAACGAAAAAATACCTGCTGACAAAATAACTCATATAATTTATAATAATTTTTATAGGTTTGTGATATTTTAAAGTCTGTTAGGTATTTTGTCCTAGGTATTTTGTGGTACAATTTGTTCCAAATATTGAAGATATTTTTTGACGCTAAATATTTGTTTACAGAATTAGATAATAGAGGCGGGAATAAGTATCCTAATACGAACTTATCTCGTTCGCGATCAGCCCAGTCACTGAAGCTACTTGGAGATTCTGCAACTCAAGACGACAAGATGACCATTCTGGCTCAGCTGTTTTGGCTATCTGTGTCTCTTCTAGAATCCGATTATGAGCATGAATTTCTACTTGCACTCAGATTATTGGACCGAGTCTTGCACAGGTATGAATATTTGATCTTCTAATCTGAATCTGAGTTTAATCTGAAGATGAACTAAACAACACTGGTTTCAATTTTAGACTTCCCCTTGATCGGCCAGATGCCAGGGACAAAGTCGAGAAGCTCCAGCAGCAGCTCAGATGGAGTTCCTTCCCTGGAGTGCATGCTCTCTTGTTGAAAGGCTGCACGAATCCCAACACCTATGAATCCGTCGTAACATTGTTATCGCAATTCACACTCCTTTTAGATCTGCCCGTCGTAGATCCGACTCAAAGTCTTGCTTTCCCTATGAACGTTGTTTCATTGTTACCTTACATGCTACTGAATTACGAAGATGCAAACGAACTTTGCATCAGGAGCGCCGAGAATATAGCACAAGTAATTTTATTTGTCTTGAATTTTCTATGAACAAAATGTGTACATCATTTATGAATTATTGATGAAACGAAACTATTTAGGTGAGTGCCGAGAAAGGAAAGAAGTTGGAAAATTTGGGAACTGTGATGACCCTGTACAGTCGAAGAACGTTTAGCAAAGAGAGTTTTCAGTGGACGAAATGCGTCGTCAAGTATCTCTATGATACGTATGCTCATTTGAGTTTCAACATGCTGGCATTTTTGATAGAAGTTTTGGAAAAAGGACCAGCGAGTGTGGCGCCGCCTGTGCTGAGTATCATTCATTGCATGTTGCATTATGTCGACCTGGCTTCGCAAGCTGCTCAGCCTATCAACACGGAGCTTTTAAGAGTAATTTCGAAATATGTCGAGGTAAGATTGTGTGAAGATGAGATATTAAATTCAAATGAAAAACAAATGGCAAGTTCAATCGATTATTGAAAAATGTGTAACTTAAAGGGACCTCACTGGAAAGAAGCTCTGAAAATTCTAAAACTCGTTGTCACTCGGTCTTCGACCCTAGTGGCTCCACCTACGTCGGTTCATGGTTCCTCTTGGGACTCGTCGATTGCTTCACCTCATCCAAGCTTCACAGACACAGAAATTTTTACCAAAAAGGAGCTACCTGGTATGGCAATTACATTTCAAACTAACCATCAGAACTGCCTGAACAATTTGTTACATTCAATTTTTTAATATCGACCGATTTTTATTTGTTGTCTTCTTTGATTTAACGTTGGATGGAATCAGGTTGCTCAATTCAAATATTTAAAGCTAGAAATGTAGCGCTATGAACATATGAAATCAATTCTGAGTGAATGGACAGATATAAGAACAATTGTAACAAAGTTCTTTTTGTCTTCGATTGATATTTTATTGGTTGTAATTTGACTTACGCTTGTGGTTATATAAGTCCAGAATAAATTGTATTTTCTTTACAAAATCATTCTTATTTTTTTGTTTTACTTTTTAGATTTGAAATGGCAGTTTTAATTCAATTAACTAATCAAATTTGAAATAAACAGGTAGAACCATGGATTTCACCTTTGATCTCACCCAAACACCGGTCATTGGCAGACGATGGCTGATACGCACAGTCGGCGAGGATAAGGCAGCCTCACCAAGAAGATCATTGTCACTGTCACCAGCTGACACAAATGCTATCTCAGGATGGAAAAAACCGTGGATGTGTCAGGTAAATTTGATCAGAATCAATCGGGACTGAACAAAGTTGATAAAAAGAATTAAATCATTTAATTTGAACTAAAACTTTTCTAGGGGCGAGTGAGAGAATGCTTAGTGAACCTTCTAACAACTTGTGGACAACGTGTTGGATTACCCAAGAGTCCATCTGTAAGTTGATACCAACTCCACTGTTCTAGTTCAAAATCTGTTATTCAAACTGATAAATAATAACTCAAATCAATGTTCCAACAGGTTATATTCAGTCAGAGTTCTGACTTGATGGAGCGACAGTCATCTATGGCCTCCTCAACCGAAGAAGTTTCAGGAGCGAATAATGACTTGAGCGGAGGTTCGAGAAGAGACGATGAACAATTTGGAGTATTCAAGGACTTTGACTTTTTGGAATACGAGAGTGAGAGTGTCGAGGGCGAGAGTACAGACAACTTCAACTGGGGCGTGAGGCGACGTCCACTGAGCGAAGGCGAAGAGAAGGAACCTAGCTTGAGACATTTCGAAGAGAGTCTCAGCGAGAAAACACCTCCCTTTAAGCAAGCGATACGTATTAGCGAGGTACTAATTAATTGATCAGTTGTACTGATGTAATTATGATGTAACTTAATTAATGATAATCGTTACAAAAATGAATTTTTCAAATAGCGAGGAGTTGCTGAAGAATCATCAGACGATGAAGTTGGATCTGAGAGTCCCTTAGACGAAGTTCCTGGAGGAGCAGGCATCGGAGCTGAAGCAGCCAGTTTACCCTTCCCACCTACATCTTTATCTCTCCTACCAAGTAGAACCAGACACGATTCATCAACTCGATCAGATACATCGTAAGAGATTCTTCTTATCTTAACAAAAAGCCTTATTAGCTAAGCGTCTTAAATATGACGTAAATATGACTGGATTAAATTTTGTTCCAATAGCGGTTCCAGTGCAGGAGATCTTGGAGATGTAACACCATGCAACCAATCGCCCAACATGTCAGCCTTGATGCCATTCCGGCAAGTGATACGTGACGACAACGAAGAAATGATGAGACAACAAATACAAAGTCTGACCACGCAAACACCATTTAACTCTCTTGACTTTTTCTATCTGTTGAATCGAATCCTGCGCGACGTTTGCGGAAAATCGGTGAACCTGACACGAGAAGCTTGTCATCTATTAAACAGCGGGAGTCACACTGCCGCAAAGCTGGCATCATTTTTATTGAACCACACTGAGCTCCTAAGCACAAAAGGAGAAGCGCCGTTGGTCTGGTTTTCTACCGTTGCCTTCACTAATCAAAGACTCACAGAATCTTTGCGTTTTGGAATGTTGGAGATTGGAGAACACATGGAAACGTTCTTGGACAAAAAAGACCACGCGTCAGAAGTGAGTTTAAAATCTCTGAATGTTAATTAAAAACCAATGACTAGTGTAATTTCAAACAAACACTTCCAACTGTTTCAGTATTTTGAAGCTGCAAAATCCACAAGTAAACTTCAAGCTCTGGGCGAGAGTCATCCGACTGACATTGCCTTCGACGAGATCCTCCTGGACCTCGGCCGGGCACTCTACAAGTTACACTTTCAATTGCTGTTGCTTATTGAGGCGTCGAACAAAATGCTGAACGCCCTAACGTGCACAGCCAAAACTTTACAGATTCCACTACAAGATATTTCTTCGGAGATAGTGTCGATGAAGTTAGCTTTGAGTCGAGCCCTGGAAGAGAGCACAGAGAGCGAAAGAGGCACGCCAACTCCAACTCCCAGCCCGAGTCCCCTTTTGGGTGCCGGTTCAATCGAAGATGTTGCTCGAGTGGCAGAACTTTTGAAATCCGCTCGATGGTCTTCAGCACTCGAGGCTGTTAGATTGTACCGAGCACAGTGGCCTGGAGACCCGTTCCACGACGACGATGACGTTATCACTGCGGTGAACATGTATTGTCGTTATTTAGGCCAGGAAAGATCAGGTTAAATCACCAAATTTATATCTTTTTAGTTCTCACGCATCATTTATTTGATCGCAGTTTTATTATAATTCAGACTTTTATCTTGTACAGATCTATTCGTCGTTACTCGCAGCAACGATGAGATGTCAGAGATATTCGGCAAGCTGATGGAGAGTCTCTTCCAAGTGCTTTCGGGAGTGACGGCTCTGGAAACTGTCGTCAAATCGTCCAAGAGCCAAAACGATGTGATAAATAACACAAAGACAGATTGTTGAGTTAACTTTGTATCCAGATAGTCAATCTTAGTTTTTTTTCCTTAATTGGTATTACTTATTAGATGCGTTAGAAGAAATTTTAAATGAACTTTGTACTGTCGTCAAACATTGCAAATTTAAAGGGCTTGAACAACCGATAGCCTACATAGTTTATTTTTGAGTTGTTCAATAGATATTTTAATCAATCATGATGACATTAGTACGTTCACGTTTATACTACAGGCAGTCTTGTTTGAAATCATTGTTAGAATTTTTCACTGTGATAGAGAGATGAACATCAACCACGATCCATGACGTAAATCAAACGATATAGATCAAATTCGTTTCGTTTTTTTTTAATTTGCACATTCATTTTTTATCTACCTTTGTAAATACAGACTGCGTTTTTGAAATAAAATTATGAATTGATTTTAAAAGTTGTCATTCTTATTTCTATTCCATTCATTTGAACGATCAATTTTTGTAGAGCAGCGGAAAACCTCCTTTGGGTGGTTGCAGCCAGTTGTCGGGTGAATAATGGACATGTTTCGTCTCCACGACGTGGAACGTGTACGCGTGTCGCGATTTGTCACTTTTATTCTCGTTCGAGAAGTGAACCACTTGACCGTGCAGAAGAACCAGAGATCCTTTCTTCACTGCGACCGGTCGGAAGTTGCTCAAAGAATAAATAGATTCCGGTTTATCATAGACGATCAATTCACTCGAATTTGGATCCTTGTTGCGAACGTAACGTCGGTGCACTCCGCTCTGGTGCGAACCCGGCGAGATCCAGAGACACCCATTTTCCTGCGTTGCGTCGTCCAACGCTATCCAAAATCCCACTACATTAATAGGATCGGTGTACAAGTACGACGCATCCTGATGAGGGATAACTAAAAATGATTCTGCCATTAATACTGTTAATAATGCAATTTTAATCATGCGAATTTACGAATGATTCGTTTCATTTGTTTTGTTTCATCCCGGTCCCTTAAATCGCACCTTTTGAGCCAATCCCAGGGTTTTTATAGATGTACATGGACTGACAAACTGCCGGCTCATTGAGTTTCAGATGGAGCGCTACATCTTTCACTCTATCATCGAATGTGTACTTTTTAAACACAGGATGCAGCCAGTGCAACGCATGCCCTACCTAAAACCACCAGACTCAAGTATATCTTTGAAAATTGTTGCAATCAAATTTGAAATTTTTGTTACCTTATTGAGAGATATTTGAGGATCGACTTTAAGTTTGCCATTATCATCGAGAGCCTCGCTTTCGAAGAAATAACTTATCTTGTGCGCACTGTCAAGAAAATATTGATCTTTGTTCTGCAATACAAAAGCACAATTTACATCTTCAGGTTTTGTTTGTTAATTAATTTATATTTATTTTCAAACGCACCTGCTGCAAACTGACAGTATTAAATATTTTTCTCTCACTTTCCGCTGGCAAATTTGCTGTCAGATTTTTTCCGGCTGTTTTTAATTCCTCCACTTCGTCGGGAGTTAAAAAGTTGTTCAAAACAGCGAAACCAGATTTGGTAAACTGCATACAGAAAGTTGGTGCATTAAATCAAAAGTTCAATTTGATCCCGAACAGACCACAGAGAGAAATAGAGTTAATCAAAAAAATGTTCAACCTGTTCTTCAATGTCTTCCATTTTATCTATTTTCATTACGAAAACACTTTTGATAGTGGGCCAACTGATTGTCAAACTTGTCACACTTGCAAACTTTCTTTATGTACTGCAATAATGAAAGTGCGAATATCAAGAATCGAGAGTTCAGCGAGTTTGATTTGCGGTTGTGTACACTTTTGGATTTTTTGTTCGTTGACGAGAAATTGTATCTTCTGATAATTGGATGCTTGTTGACTGCTACTGACGAACGCAGACCGATTAATCGACAAAGTGTGTGCGTGGTCTAATTTAACTGCTATCTTGGCTCTCAAACTGATGCTTTCGTTTTTGATAAAATGTCTCTCATTCATCCAAGTCAGTCTAATCTTTCTTTCACATTTGTAATAAATTTTTTTTTCTATTAACAGTCATTTAAAAAAACGTTAATCTCAACGTTTGAAACTTGAGCGAAGCATTTAGCAATCTTTCATAAATCACGAATAAAAAATTTCTATATTATAAGCAATGTTTGCAATTAAAATTGTTATTGTTGAAAAAGAAATGAACAAAAATTACCAATGATTAGTTTCTTTTTCTTAGAATTAAATAACGAGATTTAATTTTGAAAAAGATTGTAACACAAAAAGATTTGTGGAAAACCTTTATGAAAATCTTTTGAAAATCTTCGTCGGCGTATTTATCTTATTGCACAATCAAGTATATTTTTTAAAATGACAACACACACATTTACCTGGTGTACAAGTTCGATAAGGTGTAAAATGATAATAATTAGCGATAGCTATACAAGTTGTTATCGCTGTTTGCGAGTGAGAACTTGGTGTGTACTCATTTTCTTTTTACGCTAGTCGTCGGATCCATCGTAAAGTGATTCAGTGAAAAACTGTTCATGTGTGTGCGTGGGTGTACAATTTTTTTTTGTCCGCAGAAACTGCCAAAATCATTGTCCTTGAACATTTTTTTTTACAAATTTTGCATTCTAAAGTCTAAATTTTAAATTCTAATTCTTGAATTCTTAACTTTTTAAGTAAAAATAAAAGAGCATATTTTGTTTTTCACTTCCTGTCAAACAAGCTTATCGCTCATTTGACATTGAAGTGTCAGTTGAAGAATATTGCATGTCAAAAAAAAATAAATTTCAATAAAAAACAAAAACATATTCTCGGTGTCTGGCATTTTTTAGGTCGTAAATAAACAAAATGAGCACAAGCAATTGTGTAAATCGTGTGTTATAACAGCTGAATTTTGGTACAAATTGAAGGTCTACTATTATTTATTAATCAAATACAATACTTTTACTTTTTCGATCGCGTAAATTTTTGCTTTCTATCTATCTTTGATTTTTATACTAAATTTAAAATAGTATTACAAAATTTAGAAATACTGTTGCAGAGTTTAGTTTGAAAAAAAAAAACTGATACATAATCATGTTTTTTTATGAAATATACCGTATTAAATGATTTATATTTAGACTTTTATTACTGAACATGATGTCTCAAAGCAAATTTGCGTATTACGTCATCGTTCTAAGATATTCACTTTGCAAAATACGCCGTGCACCGCATATTGAACATTGCTTGAACATTTCAACGTTTATACATTTACTTAACAATCATAAACAAATTATATATACAACTAATGAAAACGAGAACAAACAAATTTTATTTTTCAATAAATTGTTACCTTTGTGTTTGTCTTAGATTTTTGATTCTGTGTTGAACCTCGTCAGAAAGTATGAAATTTTGTATGCGAAAACCAAGTATATGGGGTCAAAGGGGGAGTGTGAATTTACCCAATTTGTCTGACAGTGAGAGTCAAATGAATCGAAATTATCAGGTGAGTTCGAGTTTACTTTTTTGTTCATAGTTGATTTCCTCTTTGACGGAAAATCCATTTTTTTTCCTTAATACAAAACGTGTGAAAAACAAGATTCGCAAATATTTTTCTGTACCAAGAGCTCAACTAATAAAGAAGATTAGAATTAATTTGCAGAAAAATGTTTAATTCCCTGAATTGATCCCCTATGATAGTGCAATCCCCATTTTAATTGATTTAATGCATTTTATCCGTCTAATGATTGTGCAATTAATCATAGAGATTAACATTCAAGACATGTACATATGTTCTTGATTTTTTTTAAATTTCTTTTAATTTCCCCTCGTAGGGGGAGAATAATTGTTTACAGTTATGACGTGTAACTTTCTTTATTCTAGAATGGCAACCCCAGAGAACCAATTGTCATGAGTTACAAACATTCTGGTGAGATGGACAGTTCAACAATATCCGTGAGTTGATGCATTCCAATTTTTTATCATCAATTTAAAATCTACTTTGAATCTAATTAAAAAAAAAGTGACATGTAATTGATAATATCATTATTCAAATTTGTAAAATCATTTTAAACTTAAGATATGCAATTTTCAAACTCCATATAGAGAAACACTAGCTGAAACCAAATATAAATACACATATGATTTATACCGCTTAAAAATATCATGTTCTGACTTGAAATTAATAAAAGTGATAAATTTTAGGTCAATATGAAAACTGGAGGTAATTTGAGCAATAAATAATTCTAATGAATTCAATCAGAAATATGCGTTTGTAGTATATCAAAAGAAACATAAGTTGTATGAGAATTCATTGCTCCGTACAGTTTCAGAAGATACACAAAAAGATGAAAAGTCATGTTTAAATAACGGTGACCAACTAGTACCAAAAATGGTTGCAATACATCCACGCGGGGGCATTATTGGCAAAACACCGACACCCACATCCGAACCGACCCCAATTTACGAAAAAGACGACAGGTGAATCATAAAGCGTTACTTCATCAACTATCTTAATAGAAAATACGGGGATTTAATTCGCCTTTCTGTTCTTTAGAAAAAGTGGTTTTTCATAAACTTAATCTGAAGTAACTTCAAATGCATTTCAAAAATATAATAAAATGATTGTTTTAGGTGCATCCATCAAATAAAAGATGCCATCTTGAAAAATGAATTCCTATCAAACTTGGACGAGAAACAAATAAATACTCTGGCTATGGCAATGTACTCAAAGGAAATCAGACCAGGAACTACTGTGATTTGTGAAGGAGATATCGGTAAGAAAAAAGAAAGAGGCGGAAACAATTGTAAATAATCATAATAATAAAAAGAAAGATTAACCAAGTAACTTACCTTATTCAATTCAGGATCGCATCTGTACGTCTCTGCTGAAGGAGAGTTTGATATTTATCATCAAGGGAGTATTTATCAGAACAGTTTCGGGGCTGGGGTTGCGTTTGGCGAACTAGCCCTGCTATACAACACGAAAAGACTTCGCACAATAAGAGGTAATTGTAGCTGCTGTTTGAACCGCACTTTACACTCAATAAATCACCTGAAACAAAAAAATTGAAACAATAATTATAAAAAGATGTTGTAACAAATAATCATAACAAATATAAAATCAATGTTTATAGTGAAAAAAAGTGCCAAGGTATGGGTTTTGGACAGGTCGGTATTTTTGGCTGTGATGATGAGGAGCGCCGAGGAACGATTGGACGCAAACATCAGATTTCTACGACAAGTTCCACAACTGCAAAATATCCCTGAACCAAAAGATCATGTCCTGGCAAAAATATCAGACCTCATACGAGTGGTGAGTTCACATTTCATTTTTTCTGTCAATTTTACATAGTTGGTGAACAAATAATTAACAAAAGGATCTTCAGGAATTTTATCCAGCCGGCGCAAGAATTGTGCGACAAGGAGAAAAGGGAGATAAATTTTTCATAATCAGCGGTGGAAGCGTGCGTATCTCTAAAGACACTGATTACGGTGGGGAAGAAGAACTTATTATTCTTGGAAAAGGTCAATGCTTCGGTGAGATTGCACTGTACGATGACCAGGGAGAAAAAAGACGACAGGCAAATGTCACAGCCATTGTTCCTGTTGAATGTTTGACCCTTGACCGGACGTAAGTACCTCAAAATCAATTTTTCACTTATTTCAATATTTTTGAATTTTAAATTACATCCTCCAAACTGATCCCGATTAGAAATTATTGGAATGCAAAGAAAACTTTTTTTATTTCCAGGTCTTTTCACAACTACCTCGGAAGTTTGGACGAGATAAAAAATAAAAATTGGCTGGCTGAGTATGAGAAGCAAAAAAGGTCTCTGACGCCGAAACTGTTCATCAACGAATATTCTGATATTCGGCTAAGTGATCTGACGGTCCAGTCGACACTGGGAATTGGAGGTTTTGGTCGTGTTGAATTGGTGACCTTAAAGTCAGATCCTGGAACGAGTTTTGCTCTGAAAAAGTTGAAGAAGAAAGTTATGGTTGAACAACAGCAGCAGGAGCATGTCCTAAATGAAAAGAACATTATGCAGGCTTGTGCTTCACCTTTTATCTGCAAGTACGCGTTTAATCGAATTGATTATAATAAATTTGAGACAACAAAAATAGTTCGTCAGTTATTTAATGCTTCATCAGATGAAATTGTCCAATTTTTCAGTGTCTCAAAAAGTTGGCCTTGTTTTACAGATTGTTTCGTACATACAAAGATAGCAAGTACGTGTATTTCTTGATGGAAGTTTGTCTGGGAGGAGACGTCTGGACAGCCTTGCAAAGGAAGCGATACTTCAATGAGAGTACAACGCAGTTCATGGTTGGTTGCGTTATCGAAGCGTTAGATCATTTACACACTTTGAATATTGTCTACAGAGATTTGAAACCTGAGAATTTGATGCTCGATAGCAAAGGGTACTTGAAACTGGTAAGTTGAGATGTAAATTTGTACATTTGCCCGGTTAAGATGTCATTAACCAATGATTAAGTATTGATATTTTTGAGGTGGACTTCGGGTTTAGCAAAAAAATCGGACCACTCAAAACTTGGACGTTTGCTGGGACACCGGAATATGTAGCGCCTGAGATCATTCTGAATAAGGGTCACGACAGGTGAACATTATTTTATTATTTTTTTTTAATCCGAGTTAAACAGTAATTTGTATTGTAAACAAGTGGAAAAAGATTTTGTTTTAACTTTTATTTGTATTTGTTTTTCAGGGCCGTGGATTATTGGGCACTGGGCATTTTGATTCACGAGTTACTGATTGGTAAACCACCTTTTCGAGGTGTGGATCACATGACAACGTACAATAAAATATTAAAAGGCATTGAAATTGTTGGAATTCAAAATTCCATCAACAAGAGTGCGAACAACTTGATCAAAAAGTTGCTACGGTCGAATCCTTCCGAACGGCTTGGGTATCAACGAAATGGAATTCAGGATATTCGCGATCACAAGTGAGTACAAAATCTTTCGTCAATAAATGATGATGAGTGTTGAATATAAAAATAATAAATTGTTTTTGTTTCAGGTGGTTCATGAACTTTAACTGGAAAGCTTTGCAACAACTCACCATGCCTGCGCCAATCGTACCTGTTGTAAGTTTTGTTTGTTTATTTTTGTGTTAAAGTTGTTTTTCCAATTTTGGTTTTAGTTTGTTTATAAATTTGTCCTTATATATTTTTTTACTTTCATAAATTCTATTGTTTACATTGTATATTAGATTTTATTATTAGTTTTGTTTATTTTTCTCTGTTTGTTTACTTCTGATTTTATCAGAAGAAATTTTTCTAGTTTGTTTATAAATTTGTCCTTATATATTTGTTTACTTTCATAAATTCTATTGTTTACATTATATATTAGATTTTATTATTAGTTTTGTTTATTTTCATTTGTTTGTTTACTTCTGATTTCACCAGAAGAAATCTTTGTTTCAGGTAACAAATCAAGTAGATACAAGGAATTTTGAACATTACCCCATCGACAATGATGATCCACCAGATGAATATTCCGGTTGGGATATGAGTTTTTAAAATCAGAGAGAGAGAAAAAAATTGCGATTCAAATAAAATAATAAACAACCTAATTTTGCCTGATTTCTATATAACAACCAATTTTTTAGCATAAATATTGATTGTTATCTTTGTATATCATTGTTTACGTTATTTTCGTCACCTCGTCAATGTAAACATAAAGTTTATTTTTGTATAAACAAACAATATAAAATAAAATCTGAATCAACAACTCACTATTGTTTGAGAAACAGTTGAGTTAAACCGCCAATTTCATCACAAAATGTCTGCTTTCAACTATTGTTTATTCGCTTCTTCATTAAATTTAGTTTTAGATTTCAATTAAACTATTGTTTCGCGTTGTACGTTTTCAAAAATACCGGAACCGACCGCCATCGTCCCTACCGCACGCACTGGACGTTGACCCTAACCTTTCTAAGCGGAAAGTAGCGCCACCCAATATCCAACTGAACGGAACGCGGAACCGGACCAAGTCTCTGGGGTTCTTCGTTCCATTCCTGATAATTATTCTTGCGCGAGCGCGATGGGTGTCGGTCCTACACATAAAATCAAGCTTGATCCGAGCAGATCTGAATGAAGTGTGAAAAAGCAAGAAAGGCTGTGAGCAGATTCGCCGCCGATGTTGTGAGATCAGGGGCATGCACACAACTGGTCAAACACTAGACAGAAAATCGGGCAAACGAGCCATTACAAATAAGGCGCTGATTCGGCCGCACC
This sequence comes from Trissolcus japonicus, assembly GCA_030522925.1. Lineage (NCBI taxonomy): Eukaryota > Metazoa > Arthropoda > Insecta > Hymenoptera > Scelionidae > Trissolcus > Trissolcus japonicus. The sequence continues at coordinate 50,200 of JAPYZS010000018.1, forward strand.
CAACGGATCTGAAGCAGGTTAAACTGGTGACACTCAAGTCCGGCGTTAAATTCTTTCTGTCAACATGACGGAAGTTTACAGTTTTGACGTTGACGCGATTACTCGTCATGCCTGGAACAAGGATAGAACTGGTATGTACAGTCAATAATTATTTATCAATAATTATTAGTCACCTGAAAAATTTTGACTGTTTTCTTATCTCGGAAATTTTTTGGTCATCAAAATGAGAATAATTTTTGGAAATCATCATTAATAGGAACATCAATTAAATGATTTTAGAGAGTGATTAAGTATCTTTTGTTAATTAAAGATCTTTTATCTAAGCTTAAAAATAGAAATATTTAAAAACTATTTAGATATTTTATAAAGATAAAGATAATCAAAACATTATTTTGACATTTTTATTGTAATAACGAAAAAAACAAAAATAATTGTACAATTTGTTAATGGAATTTTCTGTTTTTCAGAAGTGGCACTGTGCCCAAATAGCAATGAAGTTCATATCTACAGACGACAGGGTGGAAACTGGAAATTGTTGGAGATGTTAAATGCACATGATCAAAAAGTGATGGGCATTGATTGGGCACCGAAAACCAATCGCATTGTTACATGTGCTGCTGACAAAAACGCGTACGTCTGGTCGTTAGACAACGAAAAAAAGTGGGTGCCTGCATTGGTTTATTTGCGGACAAATCGAGCTGCGACTTGTGTCAAATGGTCCCCAGAGGGTAATTTTTTACTTAAAAAAATAAAATAAAAGAAAATCAATTTAACAATCTTGAATCTAAACTTGACATTAACATTGTGTTTGTCCTTCTAGAAAATAAATTTGCCGTTGGTTCTGGCGACAAAGTTGTATCTGTTTGCTGTTTTTCGCTGGAGAACAATTGGTGGACGTCGAAACACATTAAAAAGCCACTCAGATCGACAGTGACTAGTATCGATTGGCACCCGAACAATAAAATTCTCGTTGCTGGTTCAACAGATTATAAAATACGTGTATTCGGTGCTTACATTGAGAATGTCGAGGATCCACCGGGTGAAACTACATGGGGGAACAGTTCTGCTTTTGGTGCGCTGCTTGCTGAATTTTGTAACTCACCGATGGGAGGTAGTTATCAACTGATTATTGAAATTATAAACGATATAAAAAGTCTGGTATGATTTCTAATGCAATCTTTGTTTTGCAATTGAACTAGGCGGATGGGTGCACTCGGTAGCATTTAGTCCATGTGGCAAAAAGATCTGCTGGGTCGGACACAACTCGTCAGTTTGCGTAGCTGACTCCACTAAAGACAATGCCGTTGTACGATTGTTTACCGAACATCTACCGTTTTTGAGTTGCGTTTGGGTTGGACCGAATTCAATTATTACCGCGGTAAATATAATATTTAATTTATCTACAATTTGATATATCTTTTAAATTATCAAAAATTGTTTTCACTAATTTCAAACAAATTGTAAAATTTATAGGGTCATAGTTGTATGCCGATGCTCTACAGCATCGACGATAATGGTCAGCTCTACTTTGCATCAAAGTTGGACACTACGCAAAAAAGAGAAGCCGCCGGACTAACGGCGATGCTGAAATTCCAATCGTTGGATCGCCAGGCAAGAACTGAAACCAACGACAGTATTTTACACAGCATACACCAAAACACCATCACTTGCGTTCGAACTCTCTCCGATAACAAGTCGGAGTTCAGCAGACACTGTAGCACAAGCAGTTTAGATGGTCAACTTGTTGTTTGGGATTTAAAGGTAATTACTAATCGTGCTTAGTTTGTCTGTTTGATAAAATTACGAAAACTATCTTGAAAAGATCAATTTACATAAAAAAAACTAAATCATTGTTCTCCAACGTTTGTTCCAGTTATTGGAGAACTCTATTGCTGGTTTGAAGATTATCTGAACAGTTGAAGCTTGAAACACTGTCAAAGTCATCAGAGAAAGAGAGAAAGAGCGCACTGTTACGTCAATTTCACTAACAGCCAACTCTTAACATTACCCCTTTTACATTTTAATTACTCTGTTTACTCGATTAATTGCTCTGTTTGTACAGAACACAGTACTTGTACCACATGATTATTCCTTTTCGACCAGTGATTGCACACTGAAAAGGAACGACGTAAATTGTTTTTTATATTTTTGTTATCATGCAATTCTTCAATACATTTGTCAATGTACCTTTTGTACAATCGTTATAAACAAAGACTAATAAATAGATACGAAGGAGCAAGAAGTTGTGTGTCGGCTCGTAATTTTGTAGCTTTTAATGTTGATATAAACTTTAAATGTTAAAAGTTTAGATGCAAATGAAGCGGTGATAAAAAAGAATGATGACAGGAAAAAAAAATTGTGACGGGGGTGGACGGCACATCGCGTGGCGTGAAAAAACAGCACGAAAGGAAGGAAAAGAGCGCGCAGCCTGGCATTGAGAAAAGCTGGGAAGATAGGCGGGGGCGGCGCGATATCGATTGAGCAGCGTCATATCAACCCCCATGTTGCGCAACTGTAAGCGCAAGCTCCGCAAAGACTCCCCTCGGGTGCTGTGATGGTCGGGCGCGCGCGCGTCCACATAAACATCCAACTGAATAGTCGGAGCACTGTTTCTCGTGGCGATAGCCCAGTTTGACAGTCGACCGAGAAACTTGGCCTAACTCGCGTGCACACATTTGGTCCGACTTTGAAACGTTCGTCCGGTCCTGAGGCATAGTGACGAATTATCGATTGGCCGCGCGCAAGCGAGTGCTCCTCTTCGCCCGAAGGATGTTGTAATGTTGTAGAGCCTAGTTTTCGCGTTGCTCAAGTCAGCCCATCCGGTTCGGATAGAGATGTATGGCGAGCTTCGGTGGAACTCGATCTGGAGTATGAACAATGAGGCAGCAGCGTTCAAGAGACGTCACTCCTCTTGACTAGAACGGCACCCTGATAATCAGCCCGAAACTGCACTGTGCTTTCAGTGATTTTACACTTTTTTTGTTTCGTCATGTCGTCGATCTCTGCTCAGGGTGTTGTTGAAAGGGCCAGCGCCGAATTGACCAAACGGATCAACGGCTTGGGTCTCCGAGCTTCAAAACACCACGGTCAGCAATTAGATAATCCAAAAAAACCTTGATTAAATAAAATTTTAGGATATTTTTTGTGACATCTTAGTTAAAATGGATTTCATTTCAGAACATTAAATTTCCGAACTTTAAATACTTCTTTACAAGGGATGATTGAAACGTTAAAATAAAATCATGTCTAATCAATCTTGATCATTTGTTAAACTAATCTACAACTAATTAACCGATATTTCATGCTGTCAAATAGCAAAGGAATTCAATCCACCGATTAGTTGATTAAAGCCTTTTCAGCGCCGAAGCCATGCAAAAATTACGAGTAGATTAATTCCAATAATCCATCGCTCAACACATGATTTATAATCTTGAACACTAACGAGAGTAATTAATGCAAACCTCAAAATTTGTGTAACAAATATTTTTTTAAAACAAACTTTTTTTTCAATCAATTGAAGTCAATCAAATTAAATGTTTTGAAAGAACAGAAAAAAAAAAATCTGAAATCATAAAAAATGATTTGTCAAAAAATAAAAGTCTATTAGGTCGGAGAGAATGGCGAGTTGATTTGCATGCTGGCCGCGCTCGTAAATCTTGTGACAATCGTTGCAACAAAATAACTGCATTGAAATCGATAGCGCGTCGCCATCAGGACAAAGCCCGTTCGATTACTTTTGTCGAGCATCAAAAAGAAGCGCTTGCTTTTTTACACGCAAATTGTCTTTGTGCCACTGTGAAATTTGTTTTATCGCAAGATCCGAGCGCAGTCGCCCAGGCATGTGCAGCCTGGCCCTAAGCCAAATCGCGCACAATTCTGCCAATTTATCCCACTTTAATGACAATCAATCTCGCCTTCAAGATGTTGAGAGACGGATAACAAGAATTACTTGCGATTCAAACAAGAGCGCATTTTCATGCCAACAGAGAGATTAAACAAAATCGTGTCGAGTGCTCAATAAAAGAGCGCAGGGTAAAAAATAAACTATTTCAGTTCATTACGTTTCATCAAGACAAACGATGACAAAAATCAAAATACCAAATCGATTTTAACAAAAACGAAAAAAAAAATGAAAAATAAGTAAAACAATAAAACAACGAACAAGTTTTTTTTATGAAAGATATTTTTAAAGAAACAATTATTGGTTTTTGCATTGTAGACAAAAAGTGACTGAAGGGATTAAACTTCGTTATTTCCGTTTCGATGTTGAGTGGAACATTTTAAATTGCGTCAGCCAAGTGATAAAAGTAACATGAGTAGCCACTTGGTATGTCTCATTATTTTTTACGACCAAAGCTTAAATTTCAATGTAAAATAGATGGTCCGATAAAAGAGAAGAAGAAAACAAAGACGATATAAAAATAAATCGCCGATCGAAAGCTGTGAGAAATTGACTAAGTTTGTTGTTCGCAGGTGGCGGCAAGACAAGCGTGATGGAGCGGGTGACAAATGTGTTTTGCGGAGGCGGCGGGGTGAATTACACGAATTTGCAAGCCGCGAACAATGCAAACACGCCGGAAAAGCCGAGCAGGAGCGGGTCGTCGGCGATGGCCGGCGTGAACAATCTTACAAACAATAAAACTTTGAATAACGGGTTGATCGTGAGGTCGAGGATACCCAGGACCAGGACCAAGGTCGCTCTCGCCTCGGGTGGCATGGCCGGCACGGCTAACGCGGCCATTTACGTGGCGCCATCCAGTTGGGAGCAGCTTGTCCAGGACGAACATTTTTTAGACAAATTTTTTCTCTATTTTAATCCTACCGAGAGGAGAGTATTGGCACAGGTGAGACGAAAAATCATTGTACAAAATTGAGACGACGAAACAAAAATAAAAATAACATTTGATGAAAAATGTGATCTTTCAGGTTTGTACCAGATGGCGAGACATCCTGTACGCAAAACCAAGACTCTGGGCCGGTTTAGTTCCTGTAGTGAGATGCCGAGAGACGCGAGCCATGGCGTCAAATTCTCGGGCCAGATTTTACGCTTCTTTAGTTAGAAGAGGCTTCCATTCTCTTGTGCTGTTGGGTGCATCCGACGAGGACATACCCGAGCTCACACACGGTTTTCCACTCGCCCAGATACACGTCCACTCGTTATCCCTGCGCTGCTGCGCCATCACAGACCGAGGCCTCGAGGCGCTACTTGATCATCTCCAAGTAATCATTCAACTATCAAACCCAATGACAAATCAAGTTGTTGTCGGATGGTGACTAATATCGGTTATTGATTCGCAGGCATTATTCGAGCTCGAGTTGGCCGGGTGTAATGAGATAACAGAAGCCGGTCTGTGGGCATGTCTCACGCCTAGAATAGTCTCGTTATCGTTGTCGGATTGCATCAACGTCGCAGACGAAGCCGTAGGTGCCGTAGCTCAGCTGCTGCCAAGCCTCTACGAATTCTCGTTGCAGGCTTACCATGTCACGGATGCTGCGCTCGGGTACTTTAGCGCCAAACAGAGCAGTTCCCTCAGCATCCTCAGGCTTCAGTCCTGCTGGGAACTTACTAATCATGGCATAGTCAATATCGGTTAGTTAGTCTTCGATACTTTGAAAAATTCGCCAAAATTTTTGTATCCAACATTTTTGTATTCAAAATTTAACACTCTGTTTCTGAAATGGTTGTCGTTGCAGTTCACTCCTTACCAAACTTGACGGTGCTGTCGCTGTCAGGCTGCAGTAAAGTGACGGACGATGGCGTTGAGTTGATAGCAGAGAATCTGCCCAGACTTCGTTCCTTAGACTTGAGTTGGTGTTCGAGAATCACAGACGCAGCATTGGAGTACATTGCCTGTGACCTCAATCATTTAGAAGAACTCACGTTAGATAGGTCAGTCGAATCTGTTTTGCAATCATCATCTGTTTGTTTCTTTCATTTTTTCCCCCATTCAGTCTGATCATCAATTTTGTTTACACGAGATACAGTGTGGTTTACAATATTCTCGTTCGTTGCATAACGAACTGGTTTGAATAAACCAGTCAGAGTTCGTCGGCGCGTTTGACCAGTTTATTTTTAAAAGCACTGGCATGCGAGCTGATAAACGGAACACGGGCAATCAAATCTATCAGAGAAATCACCATTCAAGAACACGCCAATCTGCTTTTGATGACTTTTGTTTTGTTCAATTTGAAATATCGTGAGATTAAGCAAGTGAGTAATTTCAAATGATTCTAACGTTTCAGATGTGTCCATATAACTGATATTGGTGTGAGTTACATCTCGACAATGGGATCTTTGAGTGCACTGTTTCTGAGATGGTGCTCTCAGCTTCGTGATTTCGGTCTTCAACATTTGTGTGGGATGAGATCGCTACAAGTTCTGTCGGTAGCAGGTACGAATTTCGAACCAGATCAAAGAACTAATCAAGTCAAATCGAAATGTTAATTAATTTTAAAAAAATTGTGTTCAATTTTTAGGTTGCCCATTGTTGACGAGCAGTGGTTTGTCCAGCTTGATTCAGTTGCGTCACCTACACGAGCTGGAGCTCACCAACTGTCCTGGCACGTCGCGGGAGCTGTTCGATTACCTACGAGAACATTTGCCGCGCTGTCTGATCATCGAGTGAACAAACTACTCAAAAGCATACCTATATATAAAAAAGGGAACAAAACCCTTTATTACTATCGTTTAACTTTTTACATTCTGTCTTGAGAGAATATAAGACTCCATCACAGTCAGGCAGATGATAAATGTAAAAAGGCACGCGCAAAGAGAGTTTCTAGCTAGTCAACAAATACGACTTTTTAATTCACAGCGCCGTTAAGCGATCATTTCGATTCGAATGTAGATATATTTGACATTTTGAATCAGTTTTATTTGTTTTTAATAACTTTTGTTTCCTTTTTCTGTTGTACTTTTGCTTTGATTATTAATTTTCATGTCTTGATAAATAAAAAAAAAAGTACAAAGCATTATAATTGTAAAGATAAAGATCCGTTTTTATGAGTCGACAAAAGCCAAGAATTTATGATATATAAAAGTTGTACACAAATTAGAAAGCAGAGATGATTAATGGGGGAAGCCCATTTTTTTGCGCAAACCGCCGTTAAGATGATGAAAGGACGATGTTTCTTGATCTGTTTTTTCAACGTTTACTGGTATACCAAAAACCCTTTGTCAAATCACGTGCAAATTTTTAAATGTATAAATAATGAACGCGGCTCGGTGTAGTAGATTTTTAAAACCTTTCGTGGAAATGTTTAATGGAAAGATATTGATGAGACATGACAGATTAAAGGGAGAAAACTGTTTTGCGGTAACTTTTATTGTCGGTATTTGTGTGGTAGATTTTTTTTTTGTTTTTACCAAAAAAAGAAAACTGAAAATGGAACGACAAAATAATAAAGCAATTTCCGGGATAAGTGTAATACTCAAAAACGTAATGTGATAAAGGGTTGGATGAACACTTTGCGTAGTACTCACAAACGGGTACATTTAAACAAACCATGAATAGACAGTATTAATTCAGTGCTTAAGTTGCAATTGTTACTCTTCAACTGTGAAATAGATCAGTTCCAAAAAAAGGAAGCAAATAATGTTAAAAAATGGTTTTCTTAGATTTAGTTTACTGTGAAAATCAAAATAGAAAGAAAAAGAAAGAAATATTTAAAACATTGCAAGGTTAATGATTGAAAAAAACTAATTGAATTGGCAGATTGGGACTGGGAAGTTTCATGATTAGAGGATAACAAATACATCTATACTGTAATTGCAAAATCTGATATCTAAATTTCGCAAAACCTCAAGCAATGCAATTTTTGCCAAAACAAATTAATAGATCTCTGATGTTGCAAGTATTGTATACAAGTATCCAGAAACTTGTACATATTTGTTACTCGACCCTATAAAAAGCATGTGATATTATACAATATTGAATAAAATCCCATGTATATGATATATGTATATCTATGTTACTTTTTCTGTACCACTGTTCCTAGGATTTAGTTTTGACGCAACCAATCATTCAATTTGTAAATTTAACGATGCAAACTGTATTTCAGTTTCCGTCTTTCTTTATCTGAATGTTTATTACGTAATGAGTGTATTCATTCCTATTCTTTTTACTGTTATAAAAAAAGAAACTGAAATCGTCTTATCAATAAAACACAATTTTTATTAACCGTTGTTCGCTCAATTCAACTCCCATTGATGAAGCAAACAAACAAAACCAAAACCAAATGAAAAATGATAACAAAAACAAAGGAAATACTTTTTTTTTCATCAAACATTATTTTCCCGCGAAAAATTCAAATCTAGAGATTCCTAGGGGGGTAAAACTAGAATCGCGTCAACTTGGCAACGCCGCCGTTGGTGGCGCCCTCTGTCTTTCTCTTGGCAGGGGACCCGTCTCTCTGCACGCTAGCCCTCGTTCCTTCTCTTTGAGGGAGTCTGCCATTGTTGGAGCACGTATATTTTGTAACAGCAAGTGGTATCTAACAACATCCAAAATGGTGCGTATTTTTATCTTCCTTAAACGTAACAGCCCGACGCGACAGATCCCCGCCGGTGTGGTCAAACAAATATTTTTCGCCGAGCATCGTCCGGAAACCATAATAATCGCGAACAAAACCCCTTACCTCAAATTGCGCAATGCTCAACCGTCTGTTGTTAAATTTCGCTCGGAATTATTAATTATCCCAACACCATTTCCTTTGTTTCCATCAGTCTTCCGAAAAAATTGCCCTCCCAGTGAGATATAATGGCGACGTGGATTGAAAATATACTTTTGGAGCGTGCGTGCAACGTGGTGCAATTTCCGCGCGACCATATACGCGTATCCGAGTTGAATTTTCGGTTAAAAAAAATTGTTCCTACGGGTTTCATCAAGTTTCTCGTTATTCCGTATTAAATGGCCGGATCATCTCTTTTTCCTAAAACACGTGGCAGCTGCGTGTCAAAGCCGCACACTCGCCCATCTCGTTTGGCAAACATACGTGACGGTTCCATTTAATTGAAAACTAACATACGACAGACATTGTTTACACTATCGCATTTAAATCACAACCGATAAGAATATTCAAACTCGGAGCAACCATGTGTAAGAGTTTGAAAAAATTTTATTACATAACCTAACTTTTTTTTTTAAGACTTAATTGCCACTTATAATTATAATTTTTTATTTTAATCGTTCAATCATTAATTGATTGTTGATTAATTGATGGTTGATTGTTAATTTTCTTTCTTGTTTTTCTTTTTGACAGGTGAACTTCACGATAGACGAGATCCGTGCCTTGATGGACAAAAAACAAAACATCAGGAACATGTCCGTCATTGCGCACGTCGATCATGGAAAATCAACTCTGACCGACTCCCTTGTATCAAAAGCTGGTATCATCGCCGGTGCCAAGGCTGGCGAGACCCGGTTTACCGATACCAGAAAAGATGAACAAGAACGTTGCATTACCATCAAATCTACGTAAGATTCACTTTTATGTTTTATTTTAGTTGCAGTTAAAAGGAAAAAAGTTAACTTAAATTAAAATAATGAGTAAATAAATTAATCATTTTTTTTTATATCTCATTTGCAGGGCCATTTCTATGTTCTTCGAGTTGCAAGAGAAAGATTTGGTATTCATCACCAACCCCGACCAGCGTGACAAGAGCGAAAAGGGTTTCTTGATCAATCTGATCGACTCTCCCGGACACGTTGACTTTTCCAGTGAAGTAACAGCGGCTCTCCGTGTCACAGATGGCGCCCTCGTCGTTGTCGATTGTGTCTCTGGTAAGTTTAATCCGAAACATTTGGCGTTCGGTTTATGATGACTGACACTCAACCTAACATGGCTTTTTGGATTACAAAATACCGACTAACATTGTTTGTTGCTTATTAAAACAGGTGTCTGTGTGCAGACGGAAACTGTGTTGCGTCAGGCGATCGCCGAGCGTATCAAGCCGGTCTTGTTCATGAACAAGATGGACCGTGCTCTTCTTGAGCTGCAGTTGGACAGCGAGGATCTTTACCAGACTTTCCAACGTATCGTTGAAAACGTGAACGTCATCATTGCCACTTACTCCGACGATGATGGCCCCATGGGTGAAATTCGTGTATGTAAATTTTTCATCCTGAATTTGATGTTTACAATTAGGGAACCCTTCCAGCACACAAGGGTCACTTTTTAGAGTATTGGTCAGTCTCGGCTGATTCGTGCTCGAAGATAATGCTGACAGTGCAATTGATGGAAGGAGAACAAATCTAACAACTGTATTTAAACGCTACCATTGAACCTCTATCTTTATGTTCATTAGTGGTATGCTACGGTACAGATGTTACAATTTCAGAGAAAAAAATGAATCAATTAAAAGAAGTTTCAGCTTTTGGTGAGAAATGAATATTGAGAGTTGAACTTTTTTTTTAGGTTGACCCCAGCAAAGGATCAGTTGGTTTCGGTTCAGGTCTGCACGGATGGGCCTTCACCCTCAAACAATTCGCTGAGATGTACGCCGAGAAATTCAAGATCGACGTTGTCAAGCTCATGAACAAACTTTGGGGAGAATCTTTCTTCAACCCCAACACAAAGAAGTGGGCCAAACAAAAGGAACCTGATAACAAGCGTTCTTTCTGCATGTACGTCTTGGACCCTATTTACAAGGTATTTATTTTTCATCTCCCAAACGTTGATCAACAAAAATTGTCCATTTACCTCATGTGATGATAAAAACACAGACCTGTTCAGACGATTCATTGTTGACAAATATATTTTCTTCTGATTTTGTCACTAATCAGACGTGATATTTATTTTATTTTATCTGTTACTAATTTTGTATTTCTTTTTTCTTCCAGGTGTTCGACTCAATCATGAATTACAAAAAAGAAGAAGCTGAAAAGCTTCTCAAGAAATTGTCTATTGAACTGTCTCCCGATGACAAAGAAAAGGACGGAAAGGCCTTATTGAAGGTAAATAATATGATTTTTAAAATTTGTATATCAGATTAGCAACTTGTCTTCATATGATGAAAAAAACTTTATTTTCTGACACCTCTTCTGAAAAACCGTGTAGAGGTTTTAAATTTATTCTGAAAACGAACAAAAATACTGTGACTGAGTTCCGGTTCTTTCTTTATCCTGATACTTAATGTTTATTTGAACAATTCCAGGTTGTTATGAGAACTTGGTTGCCAGCTGGAGAAGCTCTTCTTCAGATGATTGCCATCCATTTACCATCTCCGGTATCTGCTCAAAAATACAGAATGGAACTTTTGTATGAAGGACCCAATGACGACGAAGCCGCTATTGGTATCAAGGTAAAAGAATAAATTTTTATATCACAAATGAGAATTAAACGTATCCTAAACATATAGGAAATAAAAATTATATGATGATTGTTCTACACAGACCTGTTCTGAAAAGTAATGAGAGATATATTGAACGGCCATCTGAAGTCGATAAAATATAAATTTTAATGAGACAAAAATGTAACATTATTCTGACAAAAAAATAATTTGCTATTTGCAGACCTGTGACCCGAAAGGACCTTTGATGATGTACGTTTCAAAGATGGTACCGACCTCTGACAAGGGACGTTTCTATGCGTTCGGTCGTGTTTTCTCCGGAAAGGTTGCAACAGGAATGAAGGCCCGCATCATGGGACCCAACTTCACTCCAGGAAAGAAAGAAGATTTGTATGAGAAGGCCATCCAGCGTACCGTTCTCATGATGGGACGTACCGTCGAAGCCATCGAAGATGTTCCATCTGGAAACATTTGCGGTCTTGTCGGTGTCGATCAGTTCCTCATGAAGACTGGTACAATCACAACTTACAAAGATGCGCACAACATGAAAGTCATGAAGTTCTCAGTGTCGCCTGTCGTGCGTGTTGCTGTTGAGCCCAAGAACCCGGCTGATTTGCCAAAACTTGTCGAAGGTAATTTCCAAAATCAAATCTCATTGAAAGAGTTTCAACAGGCGATTTTTTAATTTTCATAATGATGAAAACTTTCATTATTCAGAGCATTGGGTTCTGAAAACATCGTGTTGATTTATTTTACAATCTGATATCAAATTTCAAATTGCTAAAGTTGTAATTCAATGACCAAGTGAGGATTAACTAACAAATTGAATTGTTTTCTAGGTTTGAAACGTCTGGCGAAATCCGATCCTATGGTACAATGTCTGATGGAAGAATCTGGTGAGCACATCATCGCCGGTGCTGGAGAGTTGCATTTGGAGATCTGTTTGAAGGATCTCGAGGAAGATCACGCTTGCATTCCCATCAAAAAGTCAGAACCTGTTGTCTCGTACAGAGAAACTGTATCTGAAGAGTCTGACCAGACGTGTCTCTCGAAATCCCCGAACAAGCACAATCGTCTGTTCATGAAGGCTGTTCCCATGCCCGATGGTCTTGCTGACGATATCGAAAAGGTAACTTACAGCAACAATAAGATTTGAATATTATTTTGAAAATGATAATAATCTTATCATTTGAGAATTGCACAATTGAGAATTGCTAAACGTATCGAAAATAAAAATTATATGATGATTGTTCTTCACAGACCTGTTCTGAATAATAATGAGAGATATATTGAACGGCCATCTGAAGTCGATAAAATATAAATTCTAATGAGACAACAAATATTATGATTATTAATGATAACAATCATTTTGTTTCCAGGGAGAAGAAATCAATAACAAAATGGACTTCAAAGTTCGTGCTCGTTTCTTGAGCGAGAAATACGAATATGACGTAACCGAAGCGAGGAAAATCTGGTGCTTCGGACCTGAGACCGAGGGTGCCAACATCTTGGTGGACTGCACCAAGGGAGTACAATACCTTAACGAAATCAAGGACTCTGTTGTCGCTGGATTCCAGTGGGCAACCAAGGAGGGTGTTCTTTCCGAAGAGCACATGCGTGGCGTTCGTTTCAACATCCACGATGTCACGCTCCACGCTGACGCCATCCACAGAGGTGGTGGCCAGATCATCCCAACGACGAGACGTTGTCTCTACGCCTGCGTGCTCACCGCTCAGCCACGTCTTCAGGAACCTGTCTATCTTTGCGAGATTCAGGTTAGCTGATGATCCGAGTTTTTCTATCCAAATCTATTTTGTGTTTTATTACTTCTAGTATTTAATCATTCTGTTTTTATATTTCAGTGCCCTGAAGTTGCCATCGGTGGTATCTACGGTGTGCTCAATCGCAAGAGAGGCCACGTATTCGAGGAGTCCCAGGTCGCTGGTACCCCAATGTTTGTTGTTCGGGCCTATCTTCCTGTAAACGAATCATTCGGTTTCACCGCTGATTTGCGTTCCAACACCGGAGGACAAGCATTCCCGCAGTGCGTGTTCGATCATTGGCAAGTGCTCCCAGGAGACCCAATGGACCCATCTACCAAACCATACACCATCGTGCAGGTATGAAATTGAAATACTACTTCTTTTTGTGATTATTATTTCCACGACATAACTGGTGATTGTACTCAATTACTAGTACACTCATTTTTAAAATCGTGGAAAATTAATATCGCTCTTTAAAGTTTTGGTTTTCTCATTTGTTCATTGGAGTTGACCAGAATAGGGGAACGGACATTTATGAGAAAAAAAATTTAATTTGTATTATTTGAAATTGAATTTGCTAACGTTGCAATTTGAATTACAGGACATCCGCAAGAGGAAGGGATTGAAGGAAGGTCTACCAGACTTGGCTTCTTATTTGGACAAATTGTAACCGAAATCAATTGGAATCGCACTAAAATGCTTATTTAAAATTATAATTCATACAAATGATGTTATTAATACACAATTATCATCGGTCGTAACGCAGATTTTATTTTTGCGCAACTCAACAGAAAAAAAAACCCAACACACAAATCGGATATCAAGTTCGTTCTGCAACTATGAAATGAATTGAATGAAAGTGAAAGGAAACAAAATTGAATTGTAATTGCGTTTACAAAGAAATTACTGTAGGTAGTGATGGTGATGTTTTATACGTTAATTTAATTAAAGAATAGACCAAACCATTAAACAATTGCTTTTGTGTTTTTTTACTTTCGTGTAATCTTTGTTAATCTTAGTCTACTAAATTTTAGTCAAAAATTGAAAGCCTAAAAAAGGAATTGAAAATGTTTCAAGTGCGGTTATTAAACAATGCAAGAAAACATCCACGAAAGAGGTAAGTGATAAGAACAATTTTAACCATTTTTTTGGTAAACCCGAGTCCATTGAGGTTTTGAAGCTGAGGAATTTAATTTCACATCTACTTCTAAGGTAATAAGAAGTTGTAATGACGGCTATAAAGCCAACATGAAGCAAACTTGAAGGACGAACCGGTTGCAATCATTCAGGGGAATTAACTTAAACGTAACGATGGGCTTATAAAGTTGTTCCGTCCGATTTGAACAAAACAAAAATCTCAACTCCTAACAATTTTAAAACATTCCCTAAGAACCTTCACGAACAACAACTTACATCTTCCTAATGAGAAAATGTTATCAACTTGAAAAACTGATGACAATTTGATTTACCTTTTTTAGCATCTCGTTTATAATTTAATTTAAATAAGGATATGTTTTTCATTCATCCCGTTTCCTTTCATTTTCACTTTTTTATTATTCATAAAAGTTTTCTCATACGCCAACAAGCTAATCGCCAAGAAACGAGTTTTAAATTGGACGCATTTCATTTCATTTTTTTTTCATCCGCGCTTTTAAAAGCTAGAATGAAATCCACAAACGCGAGATGAAAATATTCTCAAGCATTCCGAGAGGGAATTTGTACCGAGGCTCACATTTTTCAATAGTACGATACGGAATACAAAAAAGTTATAAATACATTGCATACATTCTTTATTTTTAATTTTTTTAAATTTATTTTAGGCTTACAATATAATATGATTCTATATTGGCTTGTTTACATTTTGAAACCTTATATATCTGAATAATGGTTTTATAAAAAAAAAAATATGAAATGAATAATTTTGTCTTTCAATTTTATCGTATTACATTTTGGTTATTCAAAAATTCACCAAACGTACAAATTTCATTCAATCAATAATTGCAACAATTAATTATGTCAACAATCAATCAATCATCTTAATGATCCTAATCCTAAAGAGAAAAAGGAGATAACCTTTGTGAATTGCTGCCTGAGCTTCATTCAATGACTGACTTCACTCTTGTTGAGCTTTCCGCGAAATTTGATTTTCTCAATTGCAGGCCCTTCAAATAACTGGTATACAAACTTGCATCCCAAAAAAATGCACTTTTATTGTTTGTACATATTTGTATAAACGTCAATTTGTATATTTGTATAATAAACAAATTCTTCTCTACCTCAGTTCATTTGTGTTTCATTGAAAACATTATTGCATTTATTTCCTTTGTTTTGTTATGTTGATTCAAATTTATTTTGCCACAAATTGTTTGTTTATGTAATTTTTCAAGGACAAACTTACTTTTGACGATTTCAGGTAACGGAGAAGGCCAATCCTGAACTGATGCATCTGCAAATCAGGAACCCGAAAACTGTCGGTCTTGAATCCGATATGAACATTTTTTAACAGTTCCGACGCACTGATATCAAATTTCACAACACTCTCACTAAATCAAATTATTCACTTCATTCACATTACACACACAAACTTCACAAAACACTTCACAAAATATCACGCAGCACTCGACGGGCAAACGGAAGAAAAAAAAAGCACAACCGAACGCGAAATTGTTTCACACACGAAAACAAACTACATTGTCGATACGCGAGCGGGCGACAATGGACGATCACTTGCAAAACGAAGCGAATGCTTTTTTAACCGAAAAACTTTTGAAGGACGGTACTTTTTTGAAAACCCGCGGTCGGTGTCTCTCGAACGTTGTTGGTGATCTTGCCAACGCCAACGGCGGAACTCGCGCACGCGCAATATCATGCTGTCGGTTCTCGAGCGTTGGCGGCAATCTTGCCAACGCCAACGGCGGAACTCGCGCATGCATAACATCGAGCGGTCGATGTCTCGAGTGTTGGCAGCGATCTTGCTAACGCCAACGACGGAACTCGCACATGCGCAACATCGTGCGGTCGGTTTTCGAGCGTTGGCGGCAATCTTGCCAACGCCAACGGCGGAACTCGCGCATGCATAACATCGTGCGGTCGGTGTCTCGAGTGTTGGCAGCGATCTTGCCAACACCAACGACGGAACTCGCGCATGCGCAACATCGTGCGGTCGATGTCTCGAGTGTTGGCGGCGATCTTCAACGCCAACGGCGAAACTCGGATATGCGCAACATCGTGCGGTCGATGTCTCGAGCGTTGGCGATTAGCAATGATCTTGCCAACGCCAACGGTGGATCCCGCGCATGCGTAACATCACGCGATCGGTGTCGCTTGGCAAGAAAGCAGTTTCGGCGGTCGGTGATCTTGCCAACCGTCAAAGTCGTGCAAGTGCATCAAAACAAAACAAGTGCACAAACAAACAAAACAAAACGTGCAAGTGCGTCGGAACGAAAACAATATAACCAACAATCGCCAACTTGAGATGAATTTGTAAATATGTTTTTTAGCTGAAAACGCACGTTTATTGTTGTCTCGCGTCGCGAAGTTGGATCTGTGTGCGTAAGACGGTGCGGTCGAACTCTGTTTTGTCACTAAAAAGTAATTTTGTGTGGTGTCCCGACTTTTTAACCTTTGTTTTCAACAATCGTCGATCACTCTCGACAATCGTCATGACACCTTATGTAAGCTTTCTCATGAAACAAATTTTTCAAATGTTGTTTTTTCTGTGAATTGCAAAATTGCTTATTGGCTTCTAGGGACGTGGAGGGGGATTTGATAGGAGGATGGTGTAGGTTGCAGCTTTCCTCTCCAAATTTGGATTCGCATCAGCAAAGGTAGGTCATCAATCGACGTCGAGGGATGGAAACCGAGTAAGTTTTTAAACAAAATAAAACAACAATATTCAACAAAATGAAAAATACAACAACACAGTAACATTCGCGTTATTGTTGTTAAGTGAAAATTTATTAGTGAAAAATAACAGTGTGACAAACTGTTTAAAAAAACCCAATAGCAGGTGAGTGAAATCAATATTTTTGACAATTAAAATTTTATTTCTCCTTAATCATATTAAAACAAAGTTACTAATTCCAAGATTTTGTTATCAGATTGAATTGGACTAACTGTAAAAGCTGACAAATGAACATTTCCCGATTGTTATGCAAAGGAAGTGCATTTCTTTACAAGAAAATCGAATGTTTGATAAACATTTCATGGAGAAAATCTTAGAAAAAAATTTTTGCTAGATTTGGTGATGATACATTCCTAATGAGGTAAAACACATAATCTTATTTCCTATTGTTTGCTATTTTTATTTTATTATGAATCATAAATTAATTTTATTATCCTGAAGATAAAAAGGCGATAACCACTGCTTTTTTTATATTTTTTTATTTTTAATTTTGCCGTATTACATTGGCGACATCGAAATTCCTCCGAAATAATAAAATTTAAATCATAGGAGAAGTTTGCTCAAAGTATTAATTAAAATATTCGGAGGAGTTTACCTATAATTTATAAAATTTCAGAGGAGTTGAGAATCTCCCATTACGATTTGTTATTCAAAAATTCACCAAACGTATAAATTTCATTACATAAATATTATGTTGGATTTTGATTAGTGTTTGTATTTATTTTTGTCAATTGAAATATTTCCAATGCCGGAATTTATAGCTACATCTTTTAATTTGACATTAAAATCATTTGTAAGGATTATTGTAAGATAAATAATATTAGTAATAAAAAGAATGAGCTATAATGGCGGGTTAGATATAGATAGAATGGTCCAAGTGATTTCAATGTTGAATAAACTCGTGATAAACGTCATATGTGATTAAGTGTATTGAACGAGTTGAGAATTTACGATACTCCTGCTGGTCTATAACGTTCAATATTTTCCGCTAGATTGTTTACAAGAGCTACGCTACGTCCTTGAAGCGCGTCAACTTTAATCTGTGTAGAAGCCGTGTGATATTGTCCGGATTCATGCAATATTGGATGCGCGCGGATTCCTCTCGCAAATCTCGGCGAGCTCTCTCGGTCGAGTGCGCGTGCGGACTCGCGTGGACGGCCGCGTCGGGTTCACCGACTCTTTCGTAGCTCCTCTCGTAGATCATGCGAGCCAAGCGAAATAATCCCATCGTATATATATATGAGCACGCGTAAAATTCCTTCAGGCTTCGCCGAAGAGCCGCATTGTAATTTTAAATGCATCCTTTCCTTCCAACGAGTCATCTTTCAAATTTCCTCCTCGCGATTGTTCTGCGTCTAGCTTCTCTTCCAGCACATCTTTCTGTTTCTATTTTTCCTCCTCTTCCTCCTCATTCCCTGTCGTCGTATATTCTTTTCGCTATTCGTCTCTTCTTTCATATTGTAGCGTATGCAAATAACCGTGCGCCATCTTTTTATTATTTGTCAGCAAGAATAAGATGTCCGCAACGCTCGCCGAACAACAAGACAAAGACCGCTCGTATATTTTTCTTATAACATTCTTTGTCGTCTTTGTTTACCAACAAAAATGCCGAACGATTTGTTTACATACTTGTTACTCCAAGGACATTTTTTTGTTCATATTAGAATTAGACAAATTGTTGTAAACAAAAGTTGTTTCTTAATTTTTTGTTTATTCTTCAAGGTCATGTTATGTTTATCACAAAGAAAGTTTATTATTAATATTGAGAAAAGATGTCTATTAACGTCAGTAAACCAAAAAACGATTTCAATTTTCTTTGTGCGCGCAAGAAGAAACGGAGAAATCTTGTATTATAAGAGAGCGTCCCAAGCTTGGAGTTGCGAAGATGAGAAAACAACGCTGGGGGGGAAGGATGCGCGAAAAAGGTATCTCGACTTCCGGCTCGTTCCAAGGAAGCGGCCATTAGTGGTTGTAAAACGACCTTGAGCCTAGGTCAGAAATGAAAAATGCGAATTTCATATAAACGAAAATGAAAACAAACAGAGAAGAACAAAAACGATTGAAATTAAAATAAATAGATAATTAATATGCCAGATTTGTTTGGAGCAAGTTGGTGGAATATGCAAAATGAATGAAAACTTATTCTGAATGAGGAAGAGACGATTTGAGTGTTGGTAAAATGAACAAAACTTGACCATGTGTTGGGCTCATTACTTTTTTTATTCGCCAAAGGCATCTACGCCAGATAGCAGAGTTTCGCCCTTTGGCATGAAAGGTAATTTAGGCATTCCAATGGTATACGACAAATAATTACTCGAGCAGATCATATTTTTTTTTGCTTTGTATCAAGAAAAATCTATATTTACATTAAAGAATTCACGTTTTTCAGGCTTTTATGGCCAAGATTCTTCTACACCGATTCTAAGAAAAGTATAGAAAATCAAAAGAAAAGGAAATTTAATCTCATATTACATACTTTGATGATTGAACTTTAAAGGACAAACAAAATGTTTTTCATCGACATAATTTATATGACGTTAATAATAATTATATAGGCTGATTTAATTGTATCAGTTTTTCTTTTACCCACCTCTGATGTACTTAAAGACAGTTTAGTTAACAAATAAAAATGTAAATTACGAAGGAAATAGTTGAGATGTGTAAGAAGTAAATATACGTTAACTCGCATCACGTCAAAATGTTAACGATACGTTAACGATACAACTGGTGTGTGTGCGAATATCTGAGTGATCAGTCAAACTGTAATCTTGCTTCTTTTTACGTTATATAATTATCTTGATCGTAAAAGTGCTAATTAAAGTTAATCTACATATTCCCGAGGGTATCTTGCGCGATCAGCACTAGATTCGAGCAATAAGAAAGTACCACGCATTTCCACACACAATAAAATCGGCAGATTCAAAGCAAAAAACAATAATGAGTTGCGTTACGTTTAAACCAGGCCCTCATTTATTTTACATGATTTTTATTAAAATATGTTCATTTGCATTTCTATCTTGAAAATTTAATTCAACGTTTAAAACAGTAAAAACAATCACTAAACTATAAACATGTTTTGTTTATATTAATGTTGAGCAATACGATGTTTCGACCTTGAAAGGTAAACACGTCAAACAAAAATGTATGACCTTCAAACCCACGTTTGAAGGTCATACTTTGTTTACATCTAAAAGGAAAAAGAAGCAGCATAGCGCCTTTGCAGGCATCGAACTCATCGATGGGTAGCATAATGTAGTCAGTTAGCAGAAACAGGAATATGCGTTATAAATAAAATTATCTTTAATCTAAGCTGCAAAAGTACTTGGCGTGAAATTTGCCAGTGAAACCGCGCGGGAAGAACGTGCGTGAAACAGTATACGTGAAACTACTTGATTCTTTGCTGCCTGCAATGAAGAGAAGTTGTCTGCTCGTCCGACTTGGAGATTCGCTGGAGGAGAAATTGAAAACTGAATTTTGCTGAACGATCCAACATTACACTATTCTAGGAGGTATTCTACAAATATTTACTTATTTATATAAATAAATAATTAATAATTTGTATGAATAAAAATTTATTAGTCTAAGTAAAGATGAGGTTTTGTTGACAAATTTATTCAACGCCTTTTTTTTTCAGGTTTTCTTTTTTTTCGGATTGGCGTATGGAAAGTGCATCTGTGTTGGTGTTGCACTCGCAACCAACTTCATAGATGGCCGTGAACTGGAGTTTGCCGTGCAGTTGCGCAGCAGGCGGGGGAAGGCGAGAGTAAGAAAAGAATAGACAAGAGATAGAATCGCAAGCGAGAGGGAAAGAAGTCGGCGGCCAATGGAAAGCGAGCAGGCCCGTGACGTCGGCGGGCCCCGACTTCGACTCAGGCCGAAAAGAAGCGCGAGTCGTGAGTCGTGAGCGGCTAGCTCTCTAGCGCAGTTTGTCCGCGCTCTCTTGCCTGAACACAGAATAGTTGTTTTTTTATTTCATGAGCTGACAACCGAGAACCAGCCAGCATTGGATCCCCGGTGTCGCGACAACTTCAACGCCGGCTGAACAGCAGCCATGGGCACGGGTAAGTGTCCTGGACAACCGTTTTGGAGAACGCAAACTAGTGCAACCAACTCGTGATCAATCGTGAACATTTTTTCATCCCCAAAAGTGCTATTTTGTCTATTTTTCTAGTGACTACTTGTTTAACTTGTTTAAATTTGTTTGCATTTGTTCTGTCCTTTTTTTAGTTCCAAAGTGAGGTTTCGAAAAAGTTTGACGGAGAGATTGGGGCAAAGATTTTGACCTGTGCGATGGTCTCAGTTTTGTTTATCTGTGTCAAAGATGATTTTGTAATCATCTCTCTTTTTATGACGACCTCTTAGTTCAACTTGTTATCAAACGATTGATCAAACAGAAGCATCAGGATAAGAGAAAGTCCATCAAAAAATTCGTCCTTCATTGTTGTTTAATTTAATGCAATTAGAATTAGCGTGACGTTGCAACATTTTTATACTTGAGCAACAATCCCGATGCACGCAGAGATGTTGAACAAAAAAAATAGTACAAGTTTGTTTACAATTACATAAATGGGATTGAAGGTCGCTGGTTTTATTAAGTCAAAGTTGATAGATGTAAAAAAAGACCGAAGACGAACCCTCGTTTTGATTTTGAAGTGTGAATAGTTGCAAAATTGTGAGAGCCGACAAGTGTCTAAGTGGACGACGAGGCATTTTTGTTTATTTTCATTTCTGGGGTCCTGTGCACTTTCTAGACCAGCGCTTTTATTCTGACCGGTTTTTCGGTACAGGTATGCATTTCTTTGAACTGAAAAAAGGATGTGTCCAAATGCTTAATTTCTTTTTCGTTTTCGGTCGACTCGCGTGTCATCCCCAATAAGTCACGATGCTTCTAAATTCTTCTTCTTCTTTTCTTGTCAGATCTCAGCTCTTGGGTTCGGAATATACAGTTTTTTTCGCATCTACCGCAACATCTGTTACGAATGTTGTTATTATTCAACGTGTGCACTTAATTTTGTGGTACGCAAGTTTCCGGGCGTTTCGCTGCTGTGCACTCACCTTAACGGACTTTTAGAAAGTATTCACGATTGATCCATATTGCAGATACTGGTTTTAAATTGGGTTATCGCCCTGCCGAAATTAAGCACCAGATTCATTTTCATTTACGATTTCATCAGTTGGACATCTATTTTTATTTATTTTCTTATTTCGATTTTTTGATTTTAATTGTTCAATCTTTATCCCCCTCCATTGAAACAGAAAATTGCGTTCTCCAAAACTCTATTATGAAAAGTTGAAAATTTGTATTGTAAGATAGAAAAATCAACAGTGACGTCACGATTGATGTAAGAAAAAGTGAGTGCAGTGAAAAAAAAATGTTGCAAATTGGATGGAGCAAAGTTTGGAGGCGAGATTGGTGTCGCGAGTGAAACCGCGAACTTGCAAGTGAGTGAACAGTTGGAATAAAAGGATAACTGCCGACGGCACTTTTTTCAGTCAATAACTTTTATGGAGCTCCCAAAAGAGGTAACGCAAGCTGTTAATTTAAGTGTGCGAGAGAAAGAGCAATCAGAGATGTAAAAATGACTAACAGAATTATGACGTGAACATGTGGGTGGACACATGTTTACTTTCGCTCGCATAGCTGAAAGATGGACCTTGCTTATTCATACGAGTTTTTATGGGTCAAACAAGTATATCATTAGATTATATTTTTTTTTCATCATTCAACCTTACCTCAATTTGAATCATAAAAAAATAATTGAAAAATCAAATCATATTTCAAATTAAATCACATCCAATTAAGTAAAATTAAAATGCGATAAATCTGTTGGAATAATATTTGGTTTTTTTTTCTTCAATTTTTAGAAAGTTGGTTTGATTAAGAAATTAATGTACATCTTGAATTATAATAAAACAAAGTTATTTTTAAATGATTTTTTTTTAATAAACTAATTTCATCATTTTTATAAAACTTGTAGAAATTTTGTAATGAAAATTTTGCAAGTAATAAAAAAAATTTGCTAAGGTTGGTTGAAAACTAAACTGAAGATATCGTTTAAGGCTTTGTTGGTTGGGTTGCGAAAAATGATGAAACGAAACAGCATAGTCGAGTCTTTGAACGGAAACTTGAATTTCTTGTGCGTGCAAAGATTCAAGGGCTAGTTTGAGCGCAACAGCGCACTGCTAGCGACCGTGTCCGAACGCACGTCTAAACCGCGCCTCTCATCATTTGCCGACAAATCGGACATTTCCCCTCTTTCTTAATTCCATTAATACAACTGGAAACCAACATTTTAATGTCTTCTCATACAGTTTTTTTTGTATTAAAACTTGTTATGTTCCAACAAATTTTTACAAATCAACAAACAAAATCAATTAAAATTAATTACTATATTCTTTTCGCTCAGAAAACTTGGAAGACAATTTTTATCCTTGATCACAATTTTTTTACTACCATTTTTATTTTGTTCAACTCATTAAAAAGGTACTTTTGAAAAATGACTTTTTTTGAAGAATTGTAAAATTACTTCTCAGTCAGAGTTGAGATAAGGGGGAAATGATAGTCGTTGCCTAATTAGAAAGAATTGCAATCTCGCAATTAAGGTTGCATCCGGATTCTTAATGGAAGCTCTAATCCAATTTATGCCCTTTTTTTCTTCGTCTTTTCGTTTGAAATTTTTTTCGCTCGGTTTCAGAGTACTAATCGCATGATTGGTGGGAAACTGTTAGTTGGATTGCGCGCGATGTGAGAAAATCAGTCTGGTGACAACATACACGCTGTTGCTATGATCCCGTGACCAAATATGACGAACGAATTTAAGAAAGCACTATCGGATTTTGATTTTGCATTGCAGATTAGCTGCGGCGTGTGAGTAATAACACGCTACGTTGAACCGATAGCGAAAGGCCCACCGACAAATAACGCGCGAGGTCATGGTTCCTGCGATATCCCATACCTTTTATTACCCAACACTTTTACATGATTTTTTTCGGGTTACTTTCTTTTTCTTAAACAAATCAAATTTGAATAAAAAACAGTAAAGATGAACACCGATTCATCTGTTCAATGAAATAATAAAATAATTATACCACTTAAAGAAAATTATAGTTATTACAAAGTTATTAAACATTGAATAAATATTCATTGTTTTTTATGTCAAAGCATTGATTTTATACTAATTTGATTTCATTATATAAATTTGTTATAAATTAATTGTAGCATTAATAAAAAATGGAAGTTACGGATGGATAACTTTTTTATTCAATTTTTATTCGTTTGTTAACATGTAAAGAAGAACGTTATGAGTGGCGTTAAATTGGTTCTAATTTTTTGTGATGTGGTACAAAATAGAAAAAAAAAAGTCTTCGACATTTGATACTTGGGCAAGTTAGTCGTATGATCAACGTTTGTAAGCCACACGAAAAGAATGAGTTTTCTTGTTGTCTGGTCGTATCAGTTGCCCACTTGTGACCATTTTTTTTTCCCTTCGACTCTACTCATTTTCCCCTACATTATGACATCAAATTACAGTCCTCGAGTGTTACACACATTTTATTTCATTCCATCATCTCAATACAATACGGATCATCAACATTCGAGTCACGTGCCGAGTTACGTCACCCGAGCATAAACGTTCTGACGCGCAAGTTTTCCCCGCTGAGAAAATCGCGACTAAAGTTTTTCAATATCTATTTTTATCAACGCAAAAGTACCGTAACGGTCGCGTATGCAAATTTCGCGAGTGCGAATCCCAAAGCGCGTGCTTCATCAATTGTCCGTCGCACAACGAGACACTTCCGTTATTCTCGTTTTATTTATTGTCACGTAACAAAGCGATCCTTGACATTTAATTGAGCTCTCTATTATGTGACATATTGTCTATTCCTTTTTATGAGCATCCATCGGTTGCACATTATCATCTTAATAACAATTTGCATCATTTGTTTGTTTCTTATAGTTCTTTTTTTTATTATTGGAAGAAATTTTCAAGGATTAAAGACTGATTCGAAGTAAAAAAAAATGATTTTGGAAAAGAAAATTTCTATAATTGTACATGACGATAAATAATAAAAATTAATCAAAAAATCAACCTAATGAACAATTATAATTATAAGAATTTCGTTGAAAATGGCGTTTGATCGCTGAAATGAGTGATTACAAGTTGGATAAAATATTTCACGGCAATTATGATTGAATTGATAAAGTTGATGAAAAATGTATAAGAGTCAAGTTTGAATGTTAATGCGGGACATTTTCATGACGAATTGTAATTTTATTGGTGGCGATTAATACAAAAAACGGGTTCGAGAATCGGAAGCAAGTAATACAATAAACAAATAACGCGCGTTCGTTTCTCCGGTTTCGAACGAGGTCACTGATTCTGAAATGCGAACGCCGTCAATAGACACACACCGGCCGCAACTTTGTTGTGTGTCTGCAAATTTACTTTCGACATACGCGTTCAACTCTCCAATCCTCTCGCCTGTCGCGTTCACTCCGACTTATCACGTTTCTTACACGTTTCTTGGCCTTTTTTACAAAGATAATATTTTTCAACCCTTTTATCGTTTTTTCAATTAAACAAATCGGTCTTTCAAAACTATTAAAACAACAAATATTTAAAAAAAACCATTAAATTTAAAATTGTAAAATTTAAAATCGTATCAAAATAACATTTAAACACGTTAAAAATTTGAAAAAAATTGTAAAAACAATAAGAAATTGAGAGTGATATTCTTCGGATAATCATTGAAAGGACGTTTAAGATAAGAGCTGATTAGTAGATTTTTTATTCTATTTTTTTTTCACCTCCGTCTCCTACGTTCGGTTCTATTAAATTGATTTTGCACACGTACCATTGGTTGCAATTTTATTTCTCTTCGGATAGATCGAGATATAAATTATGTCCTTGCTTTCAGCGGAAAAAAATACGTATGAAGGCTTGAAAAAATTTTTTCGACGCGGTTCTACGATTCGCGAGCATCCTGATTTTCATACTTGTAATAATCTTGCTCTGCAGCATTATTTCCAGTATCACTTTTATCATCGCGTGTGTTTTCGTGTGTTTTCCTTTTCCTTTTCCTCTGCGCCACTGAACAGCATTCTTCAACACTTTCAGAGAGTGCACCGCGCGATAGCATCTCACTTTTTTATTCGCCCTTTTGCATATCTTTTTCCAGCCCACCGGGCTGCGCGATCTCGTGTTCATTTTTTTGCAACCAACTCATGTATAGTTCGCGGCTCAAAATTATATACATTTCGCTTATTCTCTTCGCATCGACTATTGAGCTCTGTCATTTTTTTACCCTTTTTTTCATACAGTACAAGCTTCACCGAGATATTTCTCTGAAAATGAGGGCATTTATTAAAACGATTCGCAGAGTTATTCTCCTGGAGCTATTTTTACACGCATTAAATAAGAGATCAGCGCAAAGAAAAGATGCGTATGTAGTTCAAGTTGGAACACGATTGCCTCAGCGAATGTGAAAGTGTGTTGATTGAAAACGTATCTAACTCATTCGCACATCGTGACTCAAACGTATTTGAAAAAAATGCATTTTTTAGAATTTTTTTTCATGACACTATTTTGTACAATTCAAAATCCAAATTTGTCTGAATCCGAAATTCGATCATTTTCCTTGTTTCATTTTTTGCAGAGTGGCTAAATTTGAAGTTTCTCTGATTTTGAAAAACAAATTTTGCAATTTTAATTCACTTAACTTAAATTTTGTGTCTTATTATTTTAATTATTATTTGTAATGATGATAGAATGATGAAGTTAGTTTGAGATGTTGAAAATTAGCGATGGTATGATGTCGCGGTTGTAGTTAGCAGCGAGGCGCCATAATGGTGCGCGCAACGTCGTCGGCGTGCTCTTTTTATTCCTTAACCTCGACAACATCGGCTGCTGCCCCCGAGGCTTGGTCTGCAGGTGACCTTCCACGGGCATCGCGAGCGCGCGCGCATCTATCAGCCGATTCTTCTTCTCCAGCTCGACTCTTTCTTCGCCACGCTTCTTCTTCACGTTGATGCCTACTTTTTTTGTTCTCTCCTCTCTTTTTACCTGCCTTCGAGCCTCATCGTCTTCCTCCGGGCAGCTTCGAAGACTTGGCGTCATCTTAGTCGTCGTACGTCGTCTTATCGACCTGGCACTCGCCGAGTCAAGGACCGTTCTCAAGGAGCTTGCTGATGCTCCATTTCATCAGCCAATCCTCTTTTTTTTCTTCTATTCGTCGCTAAATCTTGTTCGTTTAAGAAAATCAGGATCGAAAGTGAAGAAACATCCTTCGTTTCTTATTTTGGCTAATAAATAATTTGCTTCGAATATTTATTTTTGAAATTGATATTCGCGGGAATTTGGTATCAGTGGTATCTTTGAAAAATGAAAAAGGTGAAAAAATTTAAAGAATTAATTAAGGAGCTTCCGACCAGGCTATAAAAACGAGTTTAACACTAATGGCCCCACTGTTTTGACAACCGGTTTCACAAATTCTAACACTTCAAATGTAAATGCGCCGCCGATCGTTTGGGCAACGCCGATTATTCCTTATTTATCTACTTCATTGATTCTAATTGATACTGAACATTCAACACTCAAATCTTGATTCATGAGTCCTGACCTGAGTCAACATCTTTTTACATCTCTATTTTCCTCTTTTTTCATCTTGAATAATTTATACAGGTGTGTGGAATTTGACTAGAAAAAAAATTGGAGCTGAGAACTTTATTGGACGTGATAAATCATTGTGCACTTTGTCCTTCGTTTGAAAAATTTTTATTAGGCCTCTTGAAAATTTCACCCTCAGGTTTGTTTCATAGCAGGTGGTTAACCAAATCTCAAGGGAACGAATAGCTCGTTTGAAAAATGTACGACCCATAAAAAGTTAGCTGGCAAGTTCAAAACGAGGACCAGAGTAGTTATAAACCAGGTGCCTCGTCGTTTTTACTTTTCATTTCTTCGTAGCACAAACATTAAAAACATTATGCTGATATAATTTTGAATATTATTTTGAGAGAAAAAAAAAGTAGTCTAGGTTGGTTTGGCGAGGTGTCCCAGCCGAGGATGGGTCTAATTGGATGACCAAACGGGACGAAAATAGCAAAAGTGTGAATCGGGTGGAAGTTTCCAATGTGTAAAATAATGGCCGTAAGAACTGGCGAAAAAAAAATTGTACGAACAAATAAGAATAAGAGACTGACGAATTCATAATTCACAACTTGAAAATTTATCTTCAGTTGGTGGAAAAAGTAGAATATTCGAACACGTTTCTAAAAAAAATTATGTAAGATTGACAAAAGTGACGTGGATAAGAGAATGAGAGAGAAAAAAAAAGAATGTACGTTTATTATTAGCAGTAACTCTACTGAGAATTTTGGGCTATGATTTAATGCCAGCTTGTGTATTTGCATGAGACACTGTTCGAGAATTTGTTCGGCTGCGTGACTAGCACACATACGTTTTTTCACGTTCGCCGTCCAGCATAATATATATTACATGCCATTCAAAACGGACATTTATACACCAGGGCGCAGATTTATAAGAAGAAAAAAAAAGGCACTACAAATGAAAACTTTGTGTGTCAAGAGTAAAACTTTAACTGATTCTAAAGTGCAAAACAATTATTAATTTTTAATTACAAAATTAAATTGAAATAACATTTCCAATTCGTGCAAAACTCGAAAGATTTGTTAAATATATTTTTTATATTTAAAACAAAATAATGTTTTTTGTAAAAGCAACAGAAAGGTTTTGTGAAAATACGAATTAGTTGAAATGTTAGACAGCATAGGTCTTCTATTGTTCAAGTCGAGCTTTACAATTGCAAATAAAGACGTTTTGACATTAGTATTCGGCTTGGCTGGGCTATACGCGTTTTCCATAAATGTCGCGTAACCGTAACCGGTTGTCGCATCAACAATTTATCCGCTAAACGACGATCGACGCCAGCTGTAATTCAACGAAATTGCCGGTTAATTTACTCTCTATACCACGCGGATGCTTGAATGCGCGTCCCTCATAACGATCGGGTTGGGTTCTATTTTATTCACTTTTTCAATAACTTATACTTTATTGCAAAATTCAAATCGGTCGATTAATAAATGTCCGTTGGAGGAAAAAAACAAATTGCATCATTTTTATTTAACTTTTGGACTTTCCGCCCACAAATGCATCCGACGAATTTCACCCAATGATGCAGAAACGGATGTTCAGTCTCATTTATAAAAAAATGAATACAAAAATTGTTTCACATAAAAAAGTTTTCAACATTTCTATTTATAAATGAAACTAAATTAGATTTTAATTTTTAATTTTTTTAACCACAGGGAATACGTCAGCAACTTATTTATTCAGGGACTTGAGTTCGATTCTCAGGTGGAGTTACTACATTTTTCAAGTATATTTTTATTTAATAAACAAATAAGTTTGTTCGAAATTAAATCTTAATATATTGTTAAATTAAAGTCGAGAATAAAATTTTGTTTGCTCAAGTGAATGTTTTCGTTGTAAACTTTTTTTCTACAATAAAAACAAAATACTGATAGCGGTTTTTTTGTTCGGTGTAATTTTTCATAGCGGCAGTTGAACTTCGTAACAATTTGAAAGTGCGTAAACAATGTAGACATACATAACAGTATTCATGGAAATAAGTATTATAAGAAGAAATATAGACAATGAATAGGATGAGAGTGAGTGTATCGAGATATCAGATGGTATATCTGACGGGAGCTTTCATGCACAGTAAAATGTGATCCCGCGTCAGAATAAGTTGACTCGTTAATAATGGGAAAATTCTGACTATCGTTTGTTTCCAGTAAAAGTGCCGTGCGTGTACTAATTCGTGCAAAATATACTTGCACTCGTCCAACATTGTAGAAAGGAAATGTTCAACTCCGGTAAATTTAATGCTAATTCTAAAGTGGCACTTAATTTTCTTTTTTTTTTTTTTCACTACCTGGCGCAGTAAAAAAAGGCTATTTCAGTATTTTTATGAGGACGTGTACTTGTCGCCGCATAAAAAAGCGTTTGTCATGACATTTTTCTTTTAGGATACACATAAATTAAGCAACAAATATATATTAAGTAATTTTGAGATTTCGTCATAAAGTCGAAGATGAATTGATACAAAAAAAAAGTTGAAGATTTATCTTTTCCTGTTGTTCATAAAAGGTAGTTATGAATTTTCCATCATTTCATATTTTACGAAGAATAAAAAGTTATGATTAATATGTTTTGTTTTAACGGAAATGCACGTTGGAATTATGCTAATGAGGATGGATTTATATGAAAAATGATTAATCAATCGGGACGAATAACGAAGGTATAAAAAGTGGCGGATGAAAATTGTGCGGATGCGAGTCATCGGTTACAGTTAGCGTAGGTGATGCTAAGCTTGTAATGGCGAATGATTTGATAACCACCGCGCGGGAGAGTTCAACGCTTGCAGTGGACTCGCGGCGACTCGAGGACTCGACCAGTTCACTAACTTCTCACCATATTTGGGCCCAGCATGCATCGCGCATGTCGTTCACGTACATACGCTCATATCACAATCCTGTCCATGCGTTTTCGACTAACGGATTTTTGGCATCTTATATCCGTACCATCTATGTATAAACAACAAGAAATAGTGTATTAAAAATTGCTAAGATCTTCCTTCAAACCTTTGACGACTCTTAACTAATTAAATTCGCAAAAATATTTGAAAATTACACAATTGTTTCAAAAAGTTGAAATACGTTTATTGGCTCGGAGGCATGTGAGGTAATTGAAGGTCAGGGTTCAAATCTCACCATCGTAAAATTTTTTTTTCTGACAAGTTATTATTAGACATTGTTCAAATATGGAAAAAATTTTGATAAGATTGAGAAACTGATGAAATTGACATAAAAACCTTGAAATAAAAAAAAAAAGTTATAACAAGATGCGCATAAAATTCTGAAAACCGTGATGGATTTGTTGTTGTATTCAAAGTTGGTTTGATTTGTTGTCGATCGAAGTCTTTATTTATTATACATATCAGAAACTGCGTGGGAAATGATGGGAATGTGAGTTGCGCAACATCTCAGGAAATTATTCCAGAGCTGGAGTCATCGCGAAACATAGAATAACTCACACTATATCGTTTCCATAAAACGGATATCGAAAATGCCATTTTTCCAATCTGCATACTTATTAATATTTCGATACGATTTACAACAATTCGTATGAATGTCAGAGGCATGCATCATCGCTCGCGAATAGGATTGACATTTAATTATTATATTTGTCTATGCAAATGTTTTGTTTGTGCTAAAGATGCACGACGATCCATTCATTTTACGCAATCTCACGTCACCGCAGACACTGGAAGAGGATCATCGCCAAAAAAAGTATACTGGTGAAATTTCATCGTGTTTACGACGGGAGGTGTCGGTAATGCGCGTCAACTAAAATGTGAAAGTGTCAAACGTGGGCCCACCAATTGCGTGGGATGGCGAAAAAATGTCGTCTCCAAGTTGAAAACAAAAAAAGTCTATAAAAAAAGGTCACGTTTTCTTTACGTGACGTTTTAACGCTCGATGAAAAGATAAATTGATGGTCCCGTTAAGAGTGGGAAAACGGTCTCATGCAATAATTCATTTCGGCATGATGAAATGGCATTTGGCGGTGTACGGTGTGCCGTTTGAACTGTTAAACGTAATGGCGGAGCAAGAAATAGCCGCGCGATGTTTGACCAGGCTTGGACCTAGGTGATAGTTATAAAATCCGTTATAAAAGTTGCACACTCGTGGTCAGCTGCGTCTCGCGGTTATTACAAGGCGCACAAACTGCGCGATTGTCATGCCGCGCCGTCTCTTCCAGCTAAACATGATTTTTACCCGGTATAATCTACGCGGAAGCTGCGCCATGTCGTATTGTACTGTGCAGACGTATCAAGGTCGTGGGAACATTTTTATTCCCTGGAACACATCTCACCTTACGCAATACCGCAGATTTTAATCATCGCAATTTCAATACAACAACAAAACCAAATGAAAAACAACACCTCTTGAAAACTATTCTTTTATTTGCATTTTTTTTATCTTTTTTGTAACTGATAATTATAAATAGTTTTTATTAGACAAGTGTTGATACATTTTCCAATCTAATTTTTTGATCTAAAAACTAATTTGATGAAAAAAATTTGGATGGTTGGACAGATTGATTGAATTTTAGTTTGGATGAATGGTGAGAAATTAGTTTGAACGATCGAAAATTTGGTCTTTCAATTCGATTGTGTTTCGAATGATTGATTTTGTTTGTCGACAGGACTGTTGGAGGTTTAAGTGAATAGAACGGCGAAGAAAAGTTGGAGAACGAACAAACAAAAGATAACAACTGAAAAAGAACGACGAATGGGTTTCCGGTGGTGCACGCAGAACAAAGCCCGTCGCGGTTGAATTTCAATTTACGAGTCATTCCCCCATTCTTTACATAAGTTCTTATCTAC
The DNA here is from genome assembly GCA_030522925.1 of Trissolcus japonicus. Classification (NCBI taxonomy): domain Eukaryota; kingdom Metazoa; phylum Arthropoda; class Insecta; order Hymenoptera; family Scelionidae; genus Trissolcus; species Trissolcus japonicus. The sequence goes on from JAPYZS010000018.1 coordinate 82,628, forward strand.
GCGAAGTCCGAAAGCCGCGCGAGATCGCGCGCGAGGCTTTCATTACAATTCCAACGCGGACCAAACTCGCGCGCGAGGCTTTCATTACAATTCCAACGCGGACCAAACCTGGCGCTTTTGTTTGTTCGACTTTTTCTTATTTCTTCTTGCTTGCAAAATATCGATGGTAAACAATGAATATAATAACACAATTACACAAACAAAAATATAAAAACAGCTCAGATATGAAATTGAAAAAAAAACCATGATCTTTTAATTAAGGTCATGATGATGATCTTAATTAAAACACTGTTGTGAGTCCATGTTGTAAGAACAGGTGATCCGTGTTGATAAATTTAGGCTTTGGTGACCACAAATGACAAGGATTTTCCGGCTTGGACTTTCACTTGAATTTATTTCGCTAGGCCATTCTCTCGGCTGTATCCTTTGAGTGGGCGACTTGGCACTGGCGCGCACGCGCAAGTCACTGACTATTTTATTCCGTTGATTCATGCCGGATGTTAGCACAGGCGATGCAGCCGAGCGCGCTCGCGCACCTTGGCCATCCAATCGTGCCCGGCATAAGAAAAAAGTTATGCGAGCGCTATTAAAAGCTTCTTCTTTTTCCTCTTCTTTTTTTTCTTCACTTGTTTTTTTTTTTTTTTTTTTTTTTTTTTTTTTTTTTTTTTTTTTTTTTTTTTTTTTTTTTTTTTTTTTTTTTTTCCTTTATTTATTTTATATTTTTTTTCTTTTTTTTTTTTTTTTTTTTTTTGTTTCAATTCAAAAACATTTTGCTTGTTGTCTTATGGTGACTAATGTTTCCCAGAAGGAATTCAAAATTTTGAAACAGAGTCTGAAGCTTTGCATTGCGGACGAAAGATCGGCTAAAAAGTAAAGGTGGATAATGACGTGCGATGACAAGGTTGCCATCAATGATATGCTGAATATAATTGGTGACGATCACTGTCATTCGTGGGTGCACTCGTAACCGAGCGTTACGCGACGACAAAAGAATAGAAATGACCCGAGAAGCGACCTGGATGGTTGCGCTCCGAGTCGGTGATAAACGATTAGCTGCCTCGGTGCGGTACCAAGGACGCCGATTGTTGCGCAAACGCTTCAAATCTGACATTTAAATCAAGTCCGTTTATGATTTCCCATTGTTTCAAACTCATCACATCATCCGACTGATCCCGAAACGCCGTCCTAAAACGCCGATTCAATTTCATTTTATCCATTCATTGTTCTTTTTCTTTCTATTTTTGTTTTTGTTTTTTTTTTACTCACCTTTTTGTTTTATTTGTCACCCAACTTTGAATGCTCATCCGAAGGAAACAATTGTAAAATTTAAATAAATTCTTACCAATAAGAAAATATAAAATTTTATTTTATTCTGAATGGGTGAAAATTTACAATCTGCATACGCGCAGTCAATGATTTGCATAAACTAGTTTTCAAATAGGAAATTGTGAGAAGAATGCATTGTATTGCGCGAAATAAAAAGAGGGGTAGAAGAATGTTGTAATAAAAAAAAAAGTTCCGTTTGTTACAATTGTGTTTTGTTTGATTTTGCTCTGCACCATGGCAGTTGCTCAAGTTTTATGACCTTTCGTGATGCGTCAAATCAACCACCGTTAGACTTTGGGTTTCAGCAGACACACTTCTATTCAATGCAACAATTTGACGTTATCAGGTAAACATCTTCAACATTCCCCATCAGGTCCTAGTTGAGTTCTTTCCAAGTTTCATTGCTCTTGCCTTCTCAACTATGTTTTTTTCTCACTGATACTGGGGAAAAAAGTTATAAATAAATAGATAAAATGAATCACAAATTGGTCTGTAAATTTTAACTTGAAACAAAATTTTGGAAGAAAGTACGTACGCCTGACATTGAAACTTGTAATTCAAACTAGTTTGTAAGTTATGTGAAAATTGCAAATAGAACAAACAAAAAGTTTAACTTCATTGAGACAATAAAACAAGTTGGGATGCATAATAAGAGAAAGTGTATGTGTACAAATCTGTGTACTCGTTTCAGTACTGCAAGAGTGAAGCAATAGGAAAGAGTAATTAGTTGGAAATTTACACAAAAAAAACCAACGCAAAAATGGTCCAATTTATAAAAGTTGCACTTGCATTTCATTAAGAGAGAAAAATGAAAAAAAAAAATGTAAATATTTTAATAAAAAAGTGAGCGAGGATTACATATCTTTATAAAATTAGAATATATAGACACTTTCTCGACACGCATGAATGACAAAACCCGTCGCGTAAGCTTCCTTAAAAGATTACTTCGTGGGCGAGAAAAAGAAATCTGCCGAGAAACGGATCACACCATTTACGTTGTCTGAATAATCGTAATGATGTGATTATATTGGAAATGAAGATTCAGCCCCGTTCCATTTAACTTCTACCAGTCGGAAACTTTGAAACAGATCATAAATAAGTGATTTTATGCAATTCAAAATATTCTTTTTTTGTCTGCGTCTCAAAATTTATTGAATCTAATATTGTTTAGTTCGTTATTATGTTGATGATTATTTCAAGAATTTTACAACTCTGACTTTCGTTTACTGTTAAATGCAGAACTTTCGAGAAACGTGTGTGGGCGTGAGACTTTCATTGAAACCAATTTTCGGTCACCCAATAATTTTTGAATATAAAATAAAACGTTCGCGCCCACTATAATGACCATCTTAAAACCGTTATCGACATTTTTTGACAAATATTTCAACTCCCACGGATCTTGTCAATGTCAATATCTCAACTTAAAACATTGATCAAGTTATCAGTTCCTAATTTTATTTATAGCTTTAACATGTTTTTGAATAGAATTGAAAGGAAATAGAAATGAAATCATATCTGAGGAATGAAAATTACCAGTTGAAAAAAAAAAACAAAATGTTACTGTTTGATTGATTTGGAATTTGAGTAAAATTTATTAGGACATTTATTTTGCAGCGTTGGATCTCGATGATTTCTGATTTGGTTGTCATTGACGATACATCAATGAATGTGCTTCTACATGGGTAGAGAGAATTTTGCAATGACGCGTGTGGGACGACGATCTACACTATGATCTAAGCAACACACAAATGAGTCTGCGTCTAAATATGGAAGCGTCCTGTGAGCTTCTTGCGTGTGTTTATGTTAATAGCCTGATATCGTAATCAACTAGGATTTTAGTTTAAATCAGCCGTGGCGTGACCTAGCATGCGTCGCTTGACATATTATACAAGCCTGCAATGATTCTCACGAGCTGATGTTAATCGCACAAACTACCGTTTATTAATTCATTCATCTTCACTTAATTACAATTTGTAATTACAATTACAATCGATTTTACGACTTCAGCGAACAGTTCTCTTTGTGATCTTACAACTTCTTATCGATTTTTCATTTTGATTTGTCAACTGACAAGTTGTGTACTTGGAGGATCTAGGCGCTATCAAAGCAAAACAGGAAATCGCACGCACATAAACATCATTTTTCCCACCCGTATGAACTCAACGGATACAAACAAAATCATTTTCATTATGATAATCACATGATTTCATTCTATAAGAATGTGCAATCTCGATAATGTAATTCAATTAATTTTGACAGCTTTAAGGGGTTATATCTACCTGTAACGTTATCAAAAATTGCAACTTTGAAAAACATTTTTTTGTTGTAAAAATGAAACAATATTTAAAAACAATGTTTTTGGATTCTATTTCTTGATGATTCAGCCACATCAAATCAATTTTTTCATATGAAAATTAACGTTATGGTATCCATGGAAATCATAATATTTTTTTACTTGAACAAAAATTCAGATTAAAATATTGTTTTATTACCGAGAAAAAAATTGTCAAATTTTCTGTTTTTTTCTTTGCAGGTAGGTATAACCCCTTAACCTCGTCGTTTTTGAAACAAGTTTTGTAGATTTTGTGTCCGCCTTTTTTTTTCTAGAACATAATGTGTAATTATTTTTTTTGTTAACTAGTTATTATTATTTCAAAGGTAATCTCGGCTCCTTCCTAGGTCTTTACCGTAAATAAAAACATCCAATCAAGGCTTGTTAGTCGCAAACAAGATATTGCCAACGTTTACAATTTCTTTTTGTCGACGCGATGCAGTTTTCTATCGGCTTCAATCAAGTTCCCAATTTATCTAACGGTCCCTTATAAGAGTTCATTCGGCCGCTATGAAAGCATTAAAATACAGTTGACTCTCTCGTGAGGCCTAAACCCAAACGTATAATTATACGCAGATAAAGTCTATCATTCGCAGACAAAAAAACATACACGCTTATCCGAAATGCCATTACGTCTTCCCTCCGTTCAATTGCTGTCGCATCGCGAGTATCTTTACATGCGATCCACACGTTCCTAGGCTTTTATTAGTCGAATTTAGATGTGCCGTGAATTCGAAGATAGGCCATTTAGATGCGTCAAGGAAAGGAAGAAATGTGGAAGAGTTGAGGAGAGGTGGTTGTGAGCAAGGCCAAAGTGACGTAATGTCTTTGGATGGTCAGAAAAGAGATACAAAAAAAAACAAGATGAAATAGATCCCTCTTAAAAAGTCAAACGAAATGTGTATCACTTTCAAAAGAAACAAAGGAACAACCAAGAAAGAAGCCGATAGATTATTTAGAACGAGGTTCAAAATTTGTACTCAAGTTATTCTTTTAAGAATTTTTGTCTAAAGAATTGTTAAAATTTGTTTTTAACTTTTCTTATTGCAATAGTCACATAATGATAATAATAAGATGTCGTGTTGGGTCTAGAGACGGTACGGTAAAGGGACAGGGGGGTCACAGGTGCATCGCACTCAAGCTCACCTCCACTACTTGTTGCGCTAGCTGCATGTTATCCTCGTGTCCTTCACCTTGAATGGTTGCTGTGTGCAAACTTCGGCCAAGCGTACACTGATTGCTCTTTGCGTTCCTGCACTCTCCCCCTCCCTTTCTCCTTCTCCTCTCTCGTGTTTCTTGTCTTCGTCTTTTTTTTTGTACAAGTTCTTGCTCGATAATGACGCGATGCTACAATAGTTGTTGTTGCCTGTCATTGACATTTCTTGTCATTCCTGCACGAGAGGTGGTGCCGCTGCCAATGAAGGAAATGGATGCAAGTGGAATGGAACGCAAAATTATATTGCCTGATTGTTGGATTCTGTAATGCTCTCGCCGTATAATAACAGCTGCTCGCCGCAGTAATAAAGTGCCTTTTTATGCTTCCCTTGATTCAATTCACGTTTCGCACACGAATCCGTTTCATGATCCCAAAAAAAAGGAAAGAAAAAGAAAAAAAAACATGTGGTCTGATTAATAGAAAGGGCGTACTATCTTTCCTAGCCTGAGTTTGACGTTCTCTGTGTTTTGGAAAATCACAGATGAAAAGCACAATTTGAGTAATTACAAGTCAACTCGAGAAATAAGCGTGGGGATTTCATAATTATGAAAGATTGCTCTTTGAGTTGTAACCGTCGTATGAATTATATTACAGGATACCAGGGGGAATTCCAGTGATATAACTTGCCGTTTGAGTTTTCTTTTTACATCAAACCGTCGTCACTGTTGATTTTTTTTATTTATGAAAAATGATTATTGTACAATTTGTTCATTGATAAACATTCTTCATGGTTTGAATTCCAGCAAAGATGAAACATCTTTGGCCGTTGGTGGCTTGGATCATTTTCGTCTCATGTCCAGTAAGTCCTTGATTATATTTCCATAAATCAGTAGTCATGTTTAGTGAAAAATAAATACAATAAAATGTGAAGTACAATAAAAATTAATAATTTTTGTAAACTTTTTTGAAGGCCGCATCACAGAAGGCATTCGGTCGAGGACCGAAAAGGGACGTTTTCTTTTTAAATTTAGAAGATGGTTACTTTGGCTGCCAAGTCAACGAATCGACCGAGGTCTTGCAGTTAATGGAACTATCGAAACTTTGTGATAATAATATTGACTGTTTTCGAGGCACTGATGAAAATCGAGTTAAACTCAAATGCACAAGTAAGCCTGCGTTCATCGAAAAAAAAATTTTTTTTAAGTCAACCTAAAATTACAATACAAATTTTGTCTTCCTTTGCAGACGATTGTACCAAAGAGGACGGTACAAAATGTTTGAACGGAGTTTGCCTCGATTCCGTCTGTCATTGCAACGACGGATTTGGCGGATGTAACTGTCAAGTTCCAGGTAAATCGCAGTGATTTAAACATCATTTGTGTGTTTGCACAATGCAAACGTTGCATAAGATTAGACTAATCCTTGGGCTGAGCCGCGTCGGCTTTGTTTTTTGTATTTACAATAGCACGACATGTAATTAATAATGTCTCACTCATTTATTTATTTTTTTTTCGTCTAATTGTTTCACACAATGTTGTAGATGAGAACGAGTGCAAGTACCGACCCTGTGATATTTTTGCCCACTGCACGAATACTCTCGGTAGCTTTCAATGTTCCTGTTTTCCGGGCTATCGTGGCGACGGTTTCCATTGTGAAGGTAAAATAAAAAATAAAAATCATCCTCAGTGAATTTTAATTCATTACAAAACGAGGCATTAACCCCTTGCCATCTTGGACTTGAAAAGAGTAAGGGCGAGATGTTGATGTCTTCTAACAAACGCATAAAAAGATGCAAAATCAAAAAGAAAAATATTGTTTTTTTAAACTTGATTGATTTTGTTTAATCTAATTTAAAGAAACGAATGAATAATGAATCGATATTTCGGTAACTTGGACATGACAATAATTGAATGAGAGATTAAACCAAATGGTTATAATTTTGCAGATATCGACGAATGCGAGGACCCAGCGATATCATCTCGGTGCGTTAAGAACGCAGAGTGTTGCAATTTGCCAGCACACTTTTTATGCAAATGCAAGCCAGGCTTTACCGGCGACGGGGAGGAGCGTTGCGATGATATAGACGAGTGCGCTTGGCCCGACGCTTGTGGTGAAAACAGCGTTTGCCACAACACGCCGGGCAATTACAGCTGCACGTGTCAGCCAGGCTACACCGGAGATCCGCACGAATTTGTGAGTCTCGCCCCATTCATCCGAATTCGACCCGACTCATTAACTTGGATACCGTTTTAAACGAACGGTATCAAACCCCCTATCACCTCTCTCTTTCTCTCTCTCTCTCTCCCATCATTATCCACAGCTCGTTAAAGCTAAATGTAACTCGCAGCTCTAATAATACATGAGCCACGAATGTTTATGATGTTCTAAACAAGATAATGTGCAAATTTTGTATTTTCAGTGTTTCGACATCAATGAATGCGATTATTTGGGGAGTTGCGGCCGAGGAGCCCAGTGCATCAATTTGCCGGGTTCGCACAGGTGCGAGTGTCCGCCGGGCTTTGAAGGGAATCCTGAAGAGGAATGCGTCGATTCGGACGAGTGTCTGCGCAACCCGTGCGGAAGATCAGCGCACTGCACCAACATGGCTGGCAGCTTCCGCTGCGCCTGTCCTCCGGGCATGCAAGGCGACCCGATGGTTGCCTGTCATGGTACGAAAATGCCAATTTGTTCGTCACTTGTTCCCCCCCCCCCTCCTGTTTGTCATTTTTTTACCCCCCTCTCGGTCATCAAATCAGATCGAACGGCCTAATAACACACTGGAGTGCTTCTAATGCATATAATAAATCATCATTATAAAAAGCGAGATTGATCTTCCTTGAATACAACAAAATAATTGCACAGCCATAAAAACTTGAATTTCAATTTGAAAAACTGAAAAGGTCTGAAAGATTTTCTCTCTAATTGTAGAACTTATAAGTTTAACTTTTTATTAGATCTGTATTGTTATAAATTAGATGACTGTTTTATTTATTGTGAGAGGAAGAGAAACTTTGTACGATCGCAGAATTGGTTATTAACCGATCTTACTAACATAACAGATATTGACGAATGTGAGAACAATCCGTGTAACCCGGACGCCGAGTGCGTTAACACGGAAGGAAGTTTCGAGTGCCGTTGCAGAGCTGGGTACGAGCTGGACCCGATCCGCGGCTGCGCCGACGTGAACGAATGTCTGCGAAGCGACACCTGCGCTACTAACGCCAAATGCATCAATGTACCGGGCTCATACAAGTGCATATGTCCACAGGGTTTTATCGGTCAAGGACGCACCTTGTGTGAAAGTCAGTCCCGATTTCTTTCAGTCATACTAAGTTCTCAGTCATCACGAAACCCTTTTTTTCACCCTGGCAACCTTTTGCACCATGTCCGATGGTACAAATCGGTCGCTAGCTATAACAAAAGGGCCTCGTTGAATGATCAAGCCATCCACTTAATATCAGGCTGCGTTTCATTAACCAGACGATTATTAACTCTCAACAGATATAAATGAGTGCGAGAAAAACCCGTGCGGCGAGAACGCTCAGTGTACCGACACCGTCGGCAGCTTCACTTGCAGCTGCAAGCCCGAGTACACCGGCGATCCCTTCAAGGGTTGCGTGGGTTAGCTACATCATATTAATCCTGTTCATCTGTCCTTTGCGCTTTCTCTCTGTTGTTCTTTTCAGTCTCTTCACAGATATCTTTTAGTCTCTCGTCTCAATTGACTTCTCAAGTCTTCATTCATTTCATTTCTGATGTTCATCTCAAAGCTGGTTCTGATGGTCGCAGAATTGTCACTACAACGAATTCTGTTCCAGATATCGATGAATGTACCGCTCTTGACAATCCATGTGGAGCCAACGCAATTTGTAAGAACGCGGTTCCTGGATACACCTGTCTCTGTCCGCCTGGGTACAGTGCCAACCCAAGTCCGACAGTCGCGTGCGACCAGGTGAACGAAGTTCCAATATTTATTTCATTCTAAACTACGTCATCTGGATTGTCTGAAAAATTTTAATTTTCGTCATCTGATCAAATTTTAATTTTTGTTTTCCAGACCGACGTTGCGACGCTCTGCAAATCAAACTTCGACTGCGTGAACAATGCTGAGTGTATCGAAGAGCAGTGCTTCTGCAAGGATGGATTCAAAGCCGTGGGAGCTGAGTGCGAAGACGTTGACGAGTGTTTAACAAATCCTTGTGGACCGAATTCAATTTGCTCAAACACAAAGGGAGGCTTCCGTTGCGATTGCGAGGCTGGTTTGATTGGGACACCTCCACACACACCATGCAAAGGTACAAAACGAACAAGAAAATTGAACAAGAAAAGTTGTACTCGTGATAATAAAACATACAAATGATAAATCATAAAATATTGAAGACATAAATGTTGATTTGTTATCTCAGCTCCTTGTGATGAAGTGACTTGTGGCGAACACGCTTATTGCAAGCCTGATGGCCACGAGGCGTACTGCATCTGTGAGGAGGGCTGGACCTTCAATCCGAACGATATCTCAGCTGGTTGTGTTGGTAAGTGACGAGATAAACTGTAGGCGAGGAAAAAATAACTGAATAAATGTGTTCTCAATGTTTAATTTTTCGTTTTAGATATCAATGAATGCGACGCGGTGAACGGACCGTCAGGAAGATGCGGCACGAATGCCATCTGCACAAACACGCCCGGAGGCTTCACGTGTCACTGTAAATTCGGTTACTCCGGGAACGCTTTCAAGCAGTGCCTCGACATCGACGAATGTTTACGCTCAGACGCGTGCGGTCACGGTGCAATTTGTAGCAACACGAACGGCTCGTACACGTGCAGTTGCCCGGCCGAGACGATCGCCGATCCGGACCCGAGGATCAAGTGTGTTGGCATCGTCACTTGCGATGTAGATAACGACTGTCCTGGCAATGCGATTTGCGACCCGCAAAAACGTTGTTTGTGTCCGGAGCCGAACGTCGGCAACGACTGCAGACGTGAGTGTCTCCCTTCTTTATTTTGTTCATCTGAATTCATTTAGCTCGTTGCGAAACCTGTTCCCACATCGTTATAATTGTTTTGCAATTTATTTTGCAGACCCTTGCGAGGACTTGTCGTGCGGACCCAATGCCCACTGTATGCTCTTGAACGATGTCGCGACTTGTTTGTGCAGCACCGGATATACAGGCAAGCCGGGATATAAGGACGGGTGCAAAGACATCGACGAGTGTGTTATCAATCCGTGCCCACCCGGGGCTATTTGTAATAATGAGGCAGGCAGCTTTTCTTGTCAGTGCCCGAGCGGTATGACAGGGGACCCGTATCATGGGGGCTGTCGCGAATCCGAACTACCGCACGTTTGCGGCCCGAGCACCCCCTGTCCCGCTGGGGAGCAGTGCGTCAACGACGAGTTTATAGGCAGCAACGTTTGCATTTGTCAGAGAGGTTACACGAGGGACACGGCGTCGGCTAAATGTAGAGACATCAACGAGTGTCTCGAGCTTCGAGACAAGCCTGCTTGCGGCGTCAACGCTATCTGTAAAAATCTGCCGGGCAGTTATGAGTGTCAGTGCCCACCCGGGTTCAATGGAAACCCCTTTTCACTATGCGAAGGTTATTATTTATTTTTCAGCTATAAAAATAATTGTACAATTGTTTATTTCTGTTTCGTTCCTAAACAATGGGGGACATAAGTAACTCATCTTAATATCCAATCTTGTAGAATGTAACAGCATCGAGTGCCAGTGTCAACCGCCATACAAGATTGTTAATGGAAAGTGCATCCTCGCTGATTGTTCGAAAGGGGAGACATGCCCAAGTGGGGCTGAGTGCATTACGATCGCTGGCGGTGTGAGTTATTGCGCTTGTCCGAAAGGATACAGCACCAAGTCGGACGGATCTTGCGAAGGTAATATTGATTGCATATTCATGATGCTGTTTTATTAATTGGTCGTTGTTAATTCAATGTTGCCTTTTGCGCAGACATCAATGAGTGCGTCGAAAGAAATCAGGTATGCGGCTATGGCGCTGAGTGCATCAATCTGCCAGGGTCGCATCAGTGTGTGTGTCCACGTGGGTACGGAGGTGATCCGTACAACGGCCTGTGCTCGCCCTCGCAAAAGCGATGCTCCAATGATAACGAGTGCAAAGCGAACGAAAAATGCGTCCAACCGGGCGAATGTGTCTGTCCTCCTCCGTTCTACACTGATCCTCACGATGGAAATCTTTGTAAAAGTATGAAACCTTTTTTTCTGATTTATCTAGTTTCTTTCTTTTTAAATGAAAGATGTTACGATGATTTTTTAAAGTTGAACATTGCAATGTCAAAAAAATGATTTTCGTCGATTAATAAAATTGTTCTTTGGCAGATCCTTGCGACCGATTCCCCTGTGGCATCAATGCAAAATGCACACCTAGTGATCCGCCAAGATGCATGTGCGAAGCAGGCTATGAAGGAGACCCACAGCACGGTTGCGTGGATGTGAACGAATGTGCCAACAATCCCTGTGGTCATGGATCGTATTGCATCAACATCAAGGGTGGACACATTTGTGAATGCCCGAAAGGTATGGTCGGCGACCCGTACGGTCCAGGATGCACCGGACTCGAGTCGCGCGAGTGCTCAACAAACGATGACTGCGAAAACTACTTTGCCTGCGTTCAAGGCAGTTGTGTCAATCCTTGCGATAATGTTCCCTGCGGTCCAAATGCTTACTGTGAACCGGACAAACATGCACCCTGGTGCCGCTGCGTTGTTGGTTTCATCGAGGGCAACAAGGGAGAATGTGTTTCACGTAATTATTATTTTCCTCCAGCTAAAAAGTTGTCAAGAAAATAAAAACAAGTTGTATCTTATTATTTTGTGTATTCTTCAGAATGCGACGGGTTCGTCTGCGGCAGTGGAGCTCAGTGTATTGTCAGTTACGATGGTCCGACTTGTAAGTGCATCGAAGGGTTCATCGGGAATCCCTTCCCAGGAGGACAGTGTGTGCCTGACGTTTGCTCGCCAGAAACGCCCTGCGCCTCACCCAGCATCTGCATAGGCGGTCGATGCAAACGTCGATGCGAGGGAGTCATCTGTGGAACAGGCGCATCTTGCGACCCATCAACCAACAAATGTGTCTGCAACCCGTACTTTGTCGGCAATCCAGATCTGCTGTGTATGCCACGTAAGTAGATGAAGATGGAACCGAACATACATTTTTTAAATGTATAATAGTTATGTGCATGAAAGATAAAATGTTTCTTTTCATTCTTTACAGCTGTACAGCCACCTCAATGTAATCCAGCATGCGGTAAAAGTGCACACTGTGAGTACTCAGCAACAGATTCAAAATGTGTTTGTAATCCGGGAACAAGTGGAAATCCGTACCACGGATGCGACGAACTTAGCAAGTCGGATTGTTCTGAGGCTTTGTGCGGAAAGAATGCCCAGTGCAGTGTTGGACCCAATGCTGTCGAATGCCTCTGTCCTGCTGGATACGCTGGAAATCCGTATATTCAATGTTTCGGTACGTCAACAATAATGAATATGTAAAAATAAATTTATATCAGAGCTTGAAAGTGGTATTAAGAAAGAAAATAGTATTTTTTAAATCGAATCATTGTTGCTTATATCTATTATTATGTTTTCTTGTTTTTAGATATCAACGAGTGCAATACCAACGCCTGCGGAGACAATGCCGTTTGCATCAACACAATTGGAAGTTACGACTGTCGTTGCGCTGACGGATTCTTCGGCAATCCGTTCCTCGGTTGCCAGCGAATCCAAGTTGGACCGTGCACGGACGCAGCGAGCTGTGTCTGCAGTTACGACGTGCCCTGCCCACTTGATTACACATGCGTGAATGGCAAGTGCGTGGACGAGTGCAGTGGAGTGCGATGCGGTCCGCGCTCAGTCTGCCAGGACGGGCATTGTACCTGTCCGCCCGGATACACCGGCAACCCGAACGATCTCAAGAAAGGCTGCTCACAATACGAACATTGTTCCAACGATCTGGACTGTGCTCCCGAACAGATCTGCTTCCAAATAGGTAGAAACGTGCGCAAATGCGTGGACGCTTGCGGTAAATTGCAGTGCGGCCCGAACGCACTCTGTGTGACGCAAAATCACATCTCGTCTTGCTTGTGCATCGATGGGTACTTCGGAAACCCGAGCGATCTCAGAGAAGGATGTCAGCCGTTCAAGTCGATCGATCACTCAACGTGCAATCAAAATTCCGACTGTCCTCGTGGGCAATTCTGCGTGGTCGTCGCGGAAATTGGCACTAAAGAGTGCGTCAATCCGTGCAGCAAGATAGCCTGCGGAGCGAATCAGAAATGTGAGACTGACTTTGCGGGCGGACACGCAACCTGTAAATGCCAGGACGGATTCGACTGGAACCCAGTTTCTTCCACTTGCGAGAAACCGTCTGTCCCAGACTGTATTCACGATGACGATTGTCCGGTGAGCGCCGCCTGTCGGCCGGACGTGCTCGGAGTTCTCAAGTGTCTGACTATCTGCGACAGTTTCACCTGCGCCGCCAACTCTCAGTGTATCGCCCAGAACCACGTCGCTCACTGCGAATGTCTCCCGGGTTTCTCCGGCAATCCGAACGATAGGTTTGGCTGTCAGAGCGCCCGAAAAGACAAATGCGCGACGGACAGCGATTGTTCCGAAGATCACACTTGCAGGTCCAACCAGGACGGGATCCTGTTGTGCCAACCGGTCTGCAATTACATCACCTGTGGACCTGGCGCTCTTTGCGTTGTCAACAATCATGTAGCGAATTGCGAGTGCCCGCATGGACTCTACGCCGGCGATCCAAACGACCCAACGAAGGGTTGTCAGTCTGTCCCCTGCGTTTACAACATCGACTGTCCACCTGCCCAGTTGTGCAACAGACTCACTCACACTTGTCACGATGTCTGCGATAAGAATGCCTGCGGTACCAATGCGGTTTGCATCGCCGACGATCACAGAGCTATCTGCCAGTGTCCTCCTGGGTACAGGCCAAACCCCGTGGCAGACGTGGAGTGCGTTGCAGTCAATGCCTGTTCACCCAACCCTTGTCATTCGACCGCGATCTGCGTTGTCGATTCGTCGAGCAATCCAGTTTGTCAATGTCCACCCAATCAGATTGGAGATCCTTATGGAACGGGTTGTCAACAAGAAGGCCGCTGTCAATCAAACAGAGACTGTCCGGTGCATTCGATCTGCTCGAATGCGATGTGCATCAATCCGTGCGATAACGCCTGCGGAGCCAACGCACTTTGTGAGATCGTCAATGGGGAGCCGATCTGTCGCTGTATCCACAAGTTTGTGCCGTCAGCCAAGGGATTGGAACATGGTTGCGTCCGAGCTGTCGATGGTTGTAACAGTGATGCCGAATGCGACGGTGCCATTTGTTTGAATAATCATTGCCGAGGTACGAAGAATAAGTTTCCTCTTTTATAATAAGTTTTTCTCTTTTCACAACAAATATTTACCACAATCATGTTTCGTTTATGTTTAATTTCAACTTTTTTGTTCTTAGCTGCCTGTCGTAACGCTGATGACTGTGCCCAAGGAGAGAAATGCATCAACAAAGTTTGCGCAGTGCCGTGCATCGCGCACAACCAGTGCCAAAACGACGAGGCCTGTGTTAACCGTGTCTGCATAGTCGGCTGTCGCCACAACAGGAACTGCGATTCGTCGGAATCGTGCATCGAGAACAAATGTCAAGACCCGTGCAAACGCGAGAACGTCTGCGGCCCGAACGCAATCTGTAGCTGTGACAATCACATCACCACTTGCTCGTGTCCTGTGGGATTCCAAGGGAACCCGACTCCTCAACAGGGTTGCATCAGGATCGCCAACCAGTGCAAGTCCGAGAACGACTGCCCGGCTCAACATCTGTGCGTCTCCGGACAGTGCCAGTGCCAGTGTCGCGAGAACAACAACTGCGCACAGGGCGAACGATGCAAGAGCGGAGTTTGCTCCAAGGTCTGCTACAGCGACAGCAACTGTTTGCCTGGCGAGCTTTGCATCGACGGCACCTGCGAGGTGGGTTGCAACTCCGACGCCGGTTGTAATTCCGATCAAGTCTGCATCAACAGCAAGTGCAAGTGCGCTCAAGGTTTCATAGCAGGGCCGACAAAATGTGTCGACATAAACGAATGCGAGGACCGACCGTGTCATCCGACGGCCGAGTGTATCAATCTGAGAGGCACCTATCGGTGCGAGTGTCCGTCCGGCACCGACGGCGATCCTGCGACCGGCGGATGCTCCCGGCCGGAGAAATGCTCGTCGGACCGCGACTGCCCGGAGAGTCAAACTTGCCTGCAGAACACGTGCAGCAATCCTTGCAGCGTTGTGGAGTGCGGGTTGGACTACACGTGCACGTCGTATGATCACGCAGCGCACTGCGAATGCAAGCCGGGTTATATCGGTGATGTAAACGGTTGCTACAAGGTGGAATGTCTTGGCAACGCCGACTGTCCCGGCGACAAATACTGTAATTTGGATCTCAACAAGTGTCAAAGCCCGTGTAACAATGTCAACTGCGCGTACGGCAATTGCGTTGCGAATAATCATGAGGCAGTTTGCAAATGTTATCCCGGATTCGTTTACACGGGAGGATCCTGTGTGGATATTGACGAATGTTTGCAGTCCCCTTGTCACCCTTCAGCAACGTAAGTATTTCTTTATTGTAGATCCACATTTTAAATGATACGATGACAAAAATCACTTGTGTTCATTGAAAATCATTTTCAGGTGCCACAACAAAGACGGATCGTTCAGCTGTTCGTGTCCATCGGGCCTCATCGGCGACCCGATTAAATCCGGTTGTAAACAGTCCGGAGACTGTTTCAGTGACCTGGACTGTCCAAAAAGTACAGCCTGCTTGGATAACAGATGCAGCAATCCGTGCGCAAACCCAGGAGTCTGCGGAAAGAACGCTGAGTGTCTGGTACGCGATCACTTCCCACACTGTCGTTGTCCCGATCACACAACTGGTGACCCCAACACCGAGTGCACATCTCTCGAATGCAACTATCACAGCGACTGTGATAACTTGCAAGCCTGTTTCGATCACAAATGCATCGATCCCTGTCTGGTACCGAATGTCTGCGGACAGGGAGCTGACTGTCTGACTCAGAATCACAGCGCTGTTTGTACGTGCAAAGCTGGAAGAACGGGAGATCCAAATCTGGGTTGTACCCCGGTGCAATACTGTAAAGTCGATAGTCAATGTGCGGTTGGATCTGCCTGCAATGCGGGAATTTGTAGCGCACTTTGCACGAACACCAGGGAGTGCATCAGAGATCAGCTTTGCATCAACGGTCTCTGTCAACCAACCTGCCGAGGAAACTCGAGCTGCCCTGATTTCCAGTTTTGTTCGAACAATATCTGCGTTCAGGAGATGCGTTGTCAGAGTGACGATGACTGCGACGATGACGAGAAGTGCATAAACAACAATCTCGGCCAGACTGAATGTCGCAGGGCTTGCGACTTGACTCTCTGCGGACGCAACGCCGAGTGCACGGCCAGGAATCACGACGCAAGTTGTTCCTGCAAACAGGGATTCTTCGGAGAAATCATCAACGATAAGACCACCTGTATCCCGGTAGAATGCACGGATAACAGCGACTGTTCTCAAGAGAAAGTTTGCGACTCGCACAGATGCAAGATCGCTTGTCTGCTGCACAATCCTTGCGGAGTGAACGCGATCTGTTCGACGGAAGATCATCGACAAGTCTGTAGCTGTCAGCCAGGTTATACGGGCAATCCGACCCAGGGTTGCGAACTCGTGGACTTTTGCGCAAAATCACCATGTGCCCTTGGAGCGATCTGTGAGAACACTCGAGGGTCTTATAAGTGTCACTGTCAACCGTCCACTGTCGGCGATGCGTACAAGGAAGGTTGCCATCCACCGGTCGAGTGTACCGATGATGACGATTGTCCAGCTACAGCCAAGTGTGGAAGCGTCAACAACATCCCCAAGTGTTTCGACGTCTGTTCCGGTGTTAATTGCGGTCCCAATGCAGATTGCGTTGGATCGAACCATCTTGCGTACTGCCACTGTAGACCGGATTACGAGGGAAATGCAACCGATGTCGCTGTGGGCTGCAGACCTAAACCAATTGCGTGCTCCACGAGCTTCGACTGTTTGTCTAATACTTATTGCTATGAAGGACTTTGTAGACGTGAGTGCGATTAAAATAAATTAACTTGGTTCAGCTGCTGAATTTGTGATTGTTAATAAATAAACTGTTATTTTGTTTCAGCATCTTGTCAAACGGATGAAGAATGTAACATTCAAGATCTGTGCTTGAACGGCCAGTGCACTGATCCGTGCAGTCTACGCGCAGCTTGCGGTGTCAACGCAGATTGTATCGTTCGCAATCGTATCAAACAATGTAGCTGTCCTCCAGGGTTCACTGGAAACTCGGAAGTTGAATGTGTTAGATGTGAGTTTTCTATCTATCACTCTTCAATGTATTAAATCTGTGGTGTATCATTTGATCAAATACTACATCATCAATTGTTTTTTTCAGTGCCGGTATCTTGCAGCAGCTCGAATGAATGTAATCCTGGAAACACCTGCAGAGAAAATGTCTGTCTGCCGATCTGCTCGTCAGACGACAATTGTGCCTTCAACGAGAAGTGCGTGCACGGAAACTGCCTGCTCACGTGTCGACTTGACAACGATTGCTTCCTTGGTCACATCTGTCTTTACAATATGTGCACTCTGGGCTGCAGAGCCGATGAAGATTGTAACGCCAATGAATCCTGTCTTGGTAACAAGTGTGTAAACCCATGCAAAGAGTCACCTTGCGGTCCTAATGCCAGGTGTACGGTCATCAACCAGAGAGCCACTTGCGTCTGTCCAGCTGGGTTCATTGAAAATCCAACAGCTAAGGTTGCTTGTTTGAGGGCACCAGGATTGTCGTGCCAGACGAACAGAGATTGTCCCACTACAACGTCTTGTGTCTCCAATGTTTGCACTCCCGTTTGCTCATCCAACGCGAACTGTTTGAGTAACGAAAGATGCGACACATCCGGAGTTTGCAAAAGCTTGTGCAAAAAGGACGAGGATTGTCGCAGCGGAGAAGTTTGTGAAGGGTTACTCTGTGTTGCTGGGTGCCGAGCTGATATCGAGTGCCAAGAAAATACTGCTTGTATCAATAACATCTGTACTGGTGAGAATCTGTTTTTACTACTACAGTTATTTGATCAATTCGTGAAAAATTTATATAAAAATTAAATTTGATGTTTCATTGTTTATTCACAGATCCTTGTAGCCTTCCAAATGCGTGCGGTACAAATGCTCAGTGCAACGTTGTTAACCATGCAAAAAAATGTGTCTGTCCAACCCCACTCATTGGGAACCCAGAGATCGGTTGCAAACAATCTTTCTTGCCTTGTACAACATCTGACGAGTGCCTCCCAAGACAATCTTGTTACGGTCGATCTTGTTACTCAACATGCCGAAGGTATACAACTAATCATTGAGATTTCTCCTTGATTTTAATTGCCATTTATTTATCAACTACAAAATTACAATTTGAATTAATTTTGTTTTAAATTCTATTTCATTAGCGATGCGAATTGCCTCAACGACGAGCGTTGCAGTAGTGGATTGTGCAAAACCATCTGCAACAGTGACGATCAGTGCAGTGCAAATCAAATCTGTCACAAGCGTCTTTGCGACATTGGTTGTCGCAGTGACAACAGTTGTCCCAACGACGAGTCGTGCATTGATAATCAGTGCAGAAATCCGTGCAAGGAAAATCGAGCATGCGGCGATTGCGCCGATTGCCGTGTCATCAATCATTCAGTCCAATGTAGCTGTCCTCCGAATTATTACGGCAACGCACTTGTAAGCTGTACCAAAGCCACGATTCCTTGCGACGGTTCTTGCGAATGTGACAATGCTGGATTCTGCACAAAGAGTTGTTCAGGTCAACGGGACTGTTCATGCGGAGAAGTCTGTCATTCTGGAAAGTGCCGAGTCAGATGTAGTGGCAATAATGAGTGTGCCAAGGTACAATTTATTTTTTTTTTTTCACTTTCTTGATATTGTAAAAATATAGATTTCATTGTATCAGTTATACATTTATTATATATTTAAAATTTTTGTCAGGGTTACATGTGCGACCAAGGTTTCTGCATGAGCGGATGTCGCTCGCACTCGGACTGTCCAGATTCTCTATCTTGCACGAACGGTGAATGTGTAAATCCATGCTTGTTCGGAACATCTCCTTGCGGCATCAACGCTCTCTGTCGTGTGTCAACTCACAGGGCCGTGTG
Source organism: Trissolcus japonicus (assembly GCA_030522925.1). Lineage (NCBI taxonomy): Eukaryota > Metazoa > Arthropoda > Insecta > Hymenoptera > Scelionidae > Trissolcus > Trissolcus japonicus. The sequence goes on from JAPYZS010000018.1 coordinate 101,696, forward strand.
TCTCTGTCCCGAGGGATATCAAGGGGAACCTAGTCAAGAATGTTACCAGCTCGAGTGTAGAAGAGACGACGATTGCGAGCCGAACAAACAGTGCAGTGAGTTCGGAGTGTGCACGAATCCTTGCTTGAACAGCAGCGCCTGCGGTGTCAATGCCCAGTGCAAGGTCGTCAACAGACGTGCACAGTGTTCCTGTCCACCTGGACTCTATGGAAACCCGACAGTTAGCTGCAAAAAGGGCGGAGACGAGTGTCTAAAGAAACCCTGCGGACCGAATGCCAAGTGCAGAGAAACCGCTAAGGGCTTCGAGTGCTCTTGTCTTCCGGGTTGTTTCGGCGATCCCCACAGGGGATGTTCGTGCGACCGATCTGGACAGGAAGTTTGTTCGGACATTGATTGTGGAGTCAATGCAGATTGCAAAATCCAAAACAACCAGCCGCAATGTTACTGTCCGCCGGAGTTCCCTCTTGGAGATCCACTTCATGTTTGTACGTACAGCGCAATCGTGTGACTTAATTTTTGTTGTCTCTTTTCTTCTGTGGTAAGGTAATAATGTTTCTGACTGATAAAATAGGTAACGCGGAAAAAAGTGGAGCTGACTGTCGCACCTTGGGATGTGGCCAAGGAGCCGAGTGCATACGAGATGGAACGACTTTTGTGTGCCGTTGTCAACCAGGTACAAGTGGTTCGCCAGAATTGGCGTGCACGACAGGTAAGAACTTGGACAGACTAACTTGTTTGAAAATGATATCTAATTGTAAGCATAATAACTCTGTAACTTGTTGTGATGTTGATTGAACGGTACTTTGTGACTACTCATATAAAATCGGTCTAAGACTGACGTTAGAGTAACTTGAAATGGTCGATGGTAAATAGGCCGTCGTGTATTTTGGCTGATAGGCGGTAACTGACAGACGCAATGATAACTGATTAGTGTACAAATGATGATGGAGAATGATCAAATCAGAGTCGTTGAAACACCGAGAGACAGATGTGATTGGAGCGCAGAGCCGAGCATATTTTTTGTAACGCACACAAATTTACAGCAGACGCAACTTTCCGAAACTGTCGGGGTACCTGTACATATTATACATATCAAAAGTTTTTTGTTTGGATTATCTATACGTGTTCAAATTCCTTACTGTACATAAATCCGAGCCCGTGTGTTCTTGCAAGTGTTATACACCGATATGAGGAATGTTTATTTCAGTCTCCAATCTGTCGTCACGTTTAAACAAGCGATACGTTTATTTCGTTCACTAGACGGGATTTGTTCGCGCTGGACAGATTGGTAGCTGCGAAAGGGACATTTTCCCATATACCCATGCTTATTATTTGCGGCCATCAGTTGACTATCTCTATCCTGATCAAACTGTTGGGGCTTTTGTGTAAATATTGCTGCTTTTTTTCACCACTCATCACAAATCTCCTTGCATCTTCTCAAAGCCCATCGAACCATCCAATCTTTCATAGAGCACACATTCTTGATACTTATGAGACAAGTTAAAATTACTAAGGTGTATCAATGAACAAATTTTTCAATGGATTATTCAAAAGTTTCTTCTTTGATAATAATAACTCAAAGATATCTGCACTTGTAACAGTTTTGAAGCGAGTTTGCTTTTTATCGGCTTTTGTAAATTAACATTTCTACTTAAAAAAATGGTCTCGATGCAATTTTTGAAAGAGTTATTACAATTTAAGATGAGATTTGTAAAACAGCAATGAATACACAACCTGATGTGCAGAGAGTAGTTTTTATCGATCAAGAACCACCAACTTTTGATAGAGTCCATTGAAAAAAAGAAAATTGAAAATTATACTTATACACCCTAGAAATAACATTTGCCTTAAAGGAATGAACAACTTCCCTCGTTGCAAATGTTTGATTTGCTCTCATGTGTACAGAAAAGCACCTATTGGTTTTTTTCCGTTTGTTATTTTCTCTGTTACTTCAATTGCTGTTCACCTGCTCACGTTAAATACAAAGCATGTGGTTGAAGACTGAACGTCGCGATGAGTTATGCTAGATAAACAAAAAAAGTCTAAAAAAGAACGTAAAAAGAACTGAAACTCGATGACTGCAGAGCGCGAGTGCACCAGCGACTCGGAATGCCCGTCGGAGAAAGCCTGCATCAATCTGAAATGCGTGGACCCGTGCACGTTGCGGGGCGCTTGCGGTATCAACGCGCTGTGCCGCGTGGTGTTGCACAAGCCCCGGTGCTCGTGCGCGCAATGCTACGTGGGCATGCCGCACGCGGCCTGCCAGCCGGACCCGCAATGCGACTCGCTGGCACAGCGACCGACCTTGCCCAGCACCGGCTGCTCCAGCGACGACGACTGTCCCGACAGCCTGGCCTGCCAGGGCGCCCAGTGCAGCGACCCCTGCACCTTCCTGCGCACCAGCTGCGATCGCAACAAGAAGTGCCAGGTGCGCAACCACCGGCCCCATTGCGTCTGCAAGCACGGCTTCGTGGTGAGCGAGCTCGGCGAGCTCACCTGCGCCCCGGAGGTCGCCGGCTGTCGACGCGACTCCGACTGTCCGTCCAACTCCGCGTGCATCAACGCGAGGTGTCAGAGCCCGTGCGGTGCCGAACTGTCCAAGCACAGCCCCTGCCCCCCGGACAAGACTTGCTACGTGCTCGATCACAGGCCCATCTGCATCTGCAAGCACAACTGCACGCCGTCCCTGTCGATTTGTCTGCGAGACGCCGGATGCCCGGCGCACCTCGCCTGCCGCAACTACCGCTGCGTGGACCCCTGCGCGGACAGCGTCTGCCCGGCCGGTGCACCCTGTTTCGTCGAGGAGCATAAGCCCACCTGCAAGTTCTGTCCCCCCGGCTTCGTGCCACACAATAAACTGGGATGCATGAAAGGTAAACCACACACGTATCAGTTTGTTCCCAACCCTGCCCCACAACCCCTCAGAGCCATCACCACCTTTTTTTCTCCAACCTCCCCCCAACTGTCCCCACTCTATCTACGCAGTTCTCTGTCTCTCTTTCAGACTCGCAACGTGCACACCTCTCTGCCATCAACAACCTTCTTCGTCTTATTCTTCAACCTTCGACATACAATCATCTCTTTCTCTTTTTCTTTGGTTCTCTTATTTTCAGTAACTTTTTAGATCTCTTAGAAATGTAGATCGGTCTGACGAAGACCGGGTCGGTTCTTCTTCCAGGGAGTAACTCTTTTTCTCTCCGAGTTTGTGTCAAATTCGTTCAGATGCAGATTCTGTATATATTCCCAATCATCTTGAAATTAATACAAGTTTCGCCCGAGTTGCCTTTCAACTTCGTCCTTTTCTTTATCATCAAGACTTTTTTTTCAGAGTTTCTCTGAACTATTATTCAATCCTCACCAATTCCAAACTGTTAATATTTATGAACTAAAACAAAATAATCACTTTCAAACGTTGTTTGTTATATTGAAGAAAGAAAAGTATATAATTTATTTGTATGATTGATTGAATGTGAATTTCGAACTGAACAATTTTGTCTCCTTTGGTTGATATTAATGTTTTTTTTCCATAATTTTTCTGTCCTCTCAACTGTTCTAATCAGTATTTGTGATTGATAAATCAATTTCGTCTGTGCTGATGACCAACAAGCAGAGGAAAGGGTCGCTACTTTCCATTACATCTGTCTCTATGAATAAATTGTACTAGACATTTTTTTTCCTGAAACCTCTATTTATCTTATTTACAGCTTATTATTTACGTTCAGCGCATGTCTGTACAAAAGTGGTCAACTCCAATCGCAGCTCAATAAAAATTAATCATCATTCAAAAGTTAATTGAAATGAAAATCATAAAATAAAAATCATCCCATGCAAGTCGATTAAACTTTTTTACAGTCTCATTTTGATTTTACTATTCGACTTTTTTACTCTTCTTCAGTCAAGTTTTTTTTTAGGAATTAAGAAGCAGATTTCCATCTAGGTCAGCCTAATCAAGAAATCCATCAGTTTTGGAAGATAATCTCATTGTGTATATACACACCTATATACATATTTTTCATCTGTCAATTGTACATATAGGTTTATATTTTTATTTGCATGCCTAGCATTTGATCTTAGCGTGTCTAATATCTTCCGCTTCTCTTATTTGTTCTTTGTCTGGTCTTGCTGCAGATGTTAATTGTGTAAATAATTCTAACTTAAAAATCACTTACAAAGTCGTTGAATTTTGAACACCAGCTCATGTTGTTACGCCGACGAGGAATTTTCGTTCAAAATTCAACGTCCCTCTTACATGGCTTTGGGCTTCATTAAAACAACGTGAATAATCTTTCAACAACCAAAAAAAAATAAAAAGAAGAAAAATAAATATATATCAATGAAGACAATTTCAATGTACAAAATTATGATATGCAGGCTCTTGCAAATTTTGGCCGATCTATCCGAAATTCATGTCAAAAGTTTTTACATGATGGTGATACTATTACAGTGAGCCATTATTGTAATATCCTGTATACAAAAATCAAAATTACGCATTTAAAGCATTCTCTGCGAGATATGACCGTGAAGTATAGTTATCAGGAACAAATTCAAAGAAATTGAAATCAATAACAAAAAAAAATGAAGAGAGAAAGTAAGAAAAAATAAGAAAATTGAAAATAGTTGAGAAGAAAAAAAAAAGATGAAAAATGTTTATAAAGTTAATTTTTTTGTTTCTTTGTATGATTACGTATGATATCTATATGATTGACATTCCATCAGATGCAAAGTGTGCCACGAACGATGACTGTTCCTCGCAACTGGCCTGCATCAATCATCAGTGTACGAATCCTTGCACTCTCGACGGTCCTTGCGATTTGTCAGACGAATGTCGAGTTGAACACCATCAGCCACATTGTGTCAAAAGTAATTCATTCTTATTCTAAATGATAATGTTAAATAAGCAAGGGGACTGCTCAAAAATTACGTATGACGAAACTCTGACTTTCATCCCTTCCCCAACCTTCATAATTAACTTCAACTCTCAATTTAATTTCTTTCATATTTATTTGTTATCAATAAGTTAATTTTTACATTTCTTCGACCCAGAAAAGATACGTAATTCTTGAAAAGTCTCCTTGATGATGAACAATTTGAAGAACAAAACTAACTTTAGAAACCGATTTTTTTTATTTTGTAGGAGCCAAATGTCCAAACTGTCCATCGGGAACGATTTGCGATCAACGCACCGAGTCTTGTATTCCAGGTTTGTTAGTCACCTACAAATCACACGTTCACTTTTTATGTAAATATGTAAAATGATGTAAATAAGCTGAAATCAAAAAGAGAACAACAAGATTCTCCACAATCTTTACAATTTCAAACGTGATCTACAACTCTGAAAATCAATGAAAAGTGCAACTGAATTTACGCACCGAATAGACATTTCAGTTTCCTTTATTTTTCACTATGAAAATCAAAAGTCAAGTTCAGTTTATTTCACGTGTAAATACAGCAAATGAAATGTGTTTTACTCTGAAAATTGGTCTTTTTGCACACCCACACGTTGATTTTCATAATTGCAATTATTCGCACAAACTTTACGGGGTTACATGGGTTCTCTTTCACCTTTTCCTAGCGGGTTGCACTAGCAACAGCGACTGTGCACTCACCGAGGCTTGCATCGACAATCGCTGTCAAGAACCGTGCAATTTGCGCAATCCTTGCGCTAATAACGCCGTTTGCATCAACACCAACCACGAGACGGATTGCAGCTGCAAGCAGGGATATCATGGAAACGGATTTGCTTCCTGTCATCCAGGTATAACTTCACAATTGATTGCATCGCATGCTGTAACGTATCAATAAAAGAAAATAAAATGTATTAAATTGTATCTTTGAATTCTTTCAGTCGAGGAGTTTAGAAACGTGTGTCAGTACAACGAAGACTGTCCGTCGGATAAGTACTGCGACCGGTTCAGTCGTCGCTGTGCGAATCCCTGTCACGAGGACACGTGCGGTGAAAACGCCCAATGCTTGGCCCAAAATCACGAAGCTAGTTGCAAGTGCATGGCTGGCTTCTACGGGAACCCTCAGGTCGGATGTGCTCCAGGCACGGAAAATCCCTGCGATCCAAATCCTTGTGGCTTGAACGCTGCTTGCGAGAACGACAGAGGAAACCCCATTTGTTTCTGTCCTAAGGGACTTACTGGAAATCCTTTCACACAGTGCAGTATGTACCCCATAGTGCGACGTCTGGGATCAAAATTTTAACATGAACAATTTTGGAATTAATTGAATGCGACGAAATTTTAACTGGTTTTGGTCCTGGAGAGTTTTGAATTGAAAACATTGTTATTTGGTTTCTAATATTACTGTTTTTCCCCCTATTTGTGTTAGTACCAGAAGGTGAAAAATGTCAGAGGAACAGTTGCGGTGTGAACGCAGGCTGCAGGATGGTGAACGGCAGGGTAAAATGTTTCTGTCTGCCGGGTTACGAAGGTAATCCACCTGCGGTTGCTTGCACCCTCCCGACTAACCCGTGTGATCCCTCGCCCTGCGGCCCGAACACCCAGTGCACAGTATTGGACAACGGCCTATCCAAATGTACTTGTTTGTCCGGATTCATCGAAAGCCCCAACACAATCCGAGGCTGTGTTAAGCAAACGAACCCGTGTGAACCGAACCCCTGCGGAACCGACGCTATTTGCGACGCCAGCCGTGTGACACCCTGTTATTGTCCCGAAAACACTGTTGGAAACCCGTACAAGAGCTGCTCCGGTATGTTTCTAATAACCATTCTCTTACGTTTGGATTTGAAGATCCAATCTAGGTTTGTTGATTCGATAAACGATTCATTTCATTTATCAGTCACCAATGTGTTCATCTTCATCTTCAAACTTATTATGTTAAGATTTTAATTTTCTAAGATTTAAGTTAGATGATAAGAGATATAAGGAGTCTTGGTAAAAAAAGAAAAATTATGCTTCTGTGACATCCGGTTGTATACTGAAATTGATCAATTTGAACAATGATCTTGTCTATGATGATCAAACTGCCGGTAATTAAAAATTAATAAGTTGAATTTTTTTCAGTTCCTGCAGCGCTGATCTTATGCCAGCCTGGTCCCTGTGGAATCAACGCAGACTGTTACGTCGTCGAGAATCAAGAGAAATGTTTCTGCAAGTACGGTCATGTGGGCGATCCATACCAAGACTGTTACGTGCCAAAATCGAACCCGTGCATCCCTAGTCCCTGCGGCCCGAACGCAGAATGCAGAATCTCAGCAGACAACCAAGTGCTTTGCGAATGTTTCCCAGGAACTACCGGAGACCCAACGAGCGCAACAGGTTGCGATCGACCAGAGTGTGTCACCGATGACGATTGTCCGCTGGAACTTATCTGCGTGGGTCACAGATGCCAAGACCCGTGTCTGGGAACGTGCGGTGTTGGAGCTACTTGTCGAGTTGAGTTACACCATCCTATCTGCAAATGCAAAGAGGGTCTTCACGGGAACCCATTGCTCAGATGTTCTCCACCGTTGGCTCTCGAGGGACCCAAGAATCCGTGCGTGCCAAGTCCTTGTGGCGATAACACAATTTGTCAGGTGCTTGAAAATAGAGCGGTTTGCTCGTGCCTGCCTGATTTCAGAGGAGAGCCATCGAGTGGATGTCAGCCTGAGTGTACGATCAATTCGGACTGTCCACATGACAAGTCTTGTATTAATATGAAATGCATCAATCCATGTTCCCTGGGCCCTCTTTGCGGTGCCAATGCTGAGTGTAAGGTCTCCTACCATACTGCCACTTGTGTCTGCAATGCCAACTACTTTGGAAATCCGTTCATCCGGTGCACATTGAAACGTAAGTTGTAAAAATTTGCGAACAAAATTTGTCTATAAACCTTTTTTTGTTTTACAAATCTGAGAATCATTTTCAAATTTTTCTTAGCGATTATTACATATGACCCGGGACACAACGTCACACTGCCATGTTCATCATCACCCTGCGGACCTCAGAGCTCATGCAACACTTACACTCACCAAATTGCCATGTGCGGAGGTTGCAGTGTAATAGGAACCGAGGAAGGAATGGGTTGTAAACCAGAATGTCTCGGTAACAGCGACTGCCCGTTGGATAGAGCCTGCATTGGTTGGAGATGCGCGGATCCTTGCTTGGGATCTTGCGGAATCAATGCTAATTGTGCAGTCATCAGGCATACACCGGTTTGTTCCTGTCCGCATGGATTGTACGGAAACCCGTATCACAATTGTATCAGTGATAATAGTGGTATGTCCAAGTTTGACCTTTTCATTAGATCCATATACTAGAGGGATAGGGTTGATTTTAATGGATGTGATATTTTTCTTTCAGTTGAAACTATTGACGAGTGTGCAGTAACACAGTGCGGAGCGAACGCCGTATGCGAGGAAAGAAGCGGAGTTACGTCTTGCAAGTGTCTGCCAAATTATTTCGGTAATCCATTAGTTGCCTGTCATCTGGAATGTCTGCAAAACACGGATTGTAATTTGAACGAAGCCTGCTTCAATCACAAGTGTGTTAATCCTTGTGAGAGTGCTTGTGGATCTGGAGCTTTCTGTGATGTCATCAACCACTATCCAGTCTGTTATTGCGAGACCGGGTTTACAGGAGACCCATTTGTTCATTGTTCTTCGATCAAAGAAGGTAAAGTCAAAACTTTCAGTTAAAATCTTCAAGTAATAAAAATTAGTAGAATTTCAAGTTTCTAATTTGAAATCTTCTATACGTCTGATTGCAGTTGGTATCGAAATTGGGTACTTGCCACAAAGTCCTTGTGATCCATCACCATGCGGACCGAACAGCAGATGCATAGTGTCCGTGGAAGGATACGCGATTTGCTCCTGCCTTCCTGGATGTCGGGGAACGCCACCACTTTGCAATCCAGAATGTGTCGTCAGTTCAGATTGTTTACAAATTCAAGCTTGTATCAAAAACAGGTGCATTAATCCTTGCCACGGTATCTGTGGGCACGGAGCACTTTGTTCAGTCATCAATCACAATCCAGTCTGTACTTGCCTACCAGGACATCTTGGCGATCCATTCACCGGATGCTACGCTGCAATTGGTACGTTCCAATCAGAATATCTTATTGCTAGAAATGTTTTGTATGGAATTGAAGGTTTATTAGCACGTAAAATTGTCATGTGAAAAGCACAAGTGTATTGTTAGCGAGGAGAAAAAAGTGAAACAAGCATGTTTGTTTCACTTGCTGCAGCATGTTGCTTCCAGTTGTTGAATGTTTATGAGTTGATGAACGATCTTTGCATTTCGGGTAGCAAGCTGAATTGTACGAGTATGCTTTCAAGAACCAGATTTTTTTTATTCCCGCTTCTTCTGCCTTGGTATGGGATCTCGTAGTAAAGCAAAAATTAGCCGCTCTGATATATTTCTGACAAACCACCTTGGCCATTGCAGACGGAGATGTGAAACCAATGTCACCCTGCAACCCTTCACCCTGTGGACCGAATTCCGTCTGCCAAGTGAAAATGGGCAGACCCGTGTGCTCATGCCAAAGCACGTTTATCGGCAGCCCTCCAAATTGTCGACCAGAGTGCCTGATCAGCCAAGAGTGCCCTGTAGACCAAACGTGCGTGTCCAACAAATGTATCCATCCCTGTCCAGGAAGTTGCGGACCCAATTCCGAGTGTACCGTGATCAATCACGCTCCGTACTGCTCGTGCAAGCAAGGTTACGAAGGCGACGCGTTCATAGGCTGCCTGGCCGTGCAAGACCGAAGCCCAGAACCACGAGACGCGTGTGATCCTTCGCCCTGCGGGAACAATGCGCTCTGTACCATCCAGGACAACGTTCCACGTTGCGCATGCATACCTCCCTACGTAGGAAATCCTTACGTCGGCTGCAAACCCGAGTGCCTCATCAATTCCGACTGTGTTAGCAACCTAGCCTGCCTCAACCAACACTGTAGAGATCCTTGTCCCGGAATCTGCGGTTCCAATGCCCAATGTGAAGTCGTGAACCACGTCCCGATGTGCTCCTGCCTAGCGGGCTATACCGGCGATCCCTTCCAATCGTGCAAAATTGACAAGCCCTCTGTACACATGCAAAACCCTTGTACTCCATCTCCCTGCGGCCCCTACAGCATCTGCCGAGTAACGAACGATCGAGCAGTCTGCTCCTGCAGTCCCGGTTACCAGGGATCTCCTCCTCTCTGTCGTCCGGAATGCGTCGTGTCCTCCGAATGTCCCCAGAACCTCGCTTGTATCAATCAGAAATGTAGCGATCCCTGCGTGGGTGCGTGTGGATTGAACGCCCACTGTCAAGTCAATAACCATAACCCGATCTGTAGTTGCCGAGCTCCTTACACCGGCGATCCCTTCCTCCAGTGTGTGATCAAAGAAGACGTGGAAAAAAGTCAGAACCCCTGCGTGCCATCACCCTGCGGTCCAAATGCCGACTGTCGTGTCCAAGACAACAGGGCGGTCTGCACCTGCATCGTTGGCATGTTCGGTTCTCCCCCGAACTGTCGACCGGAATGTCTGATCCATCAAGACTGTCCAAATTATCTGGCCTGCGTTCAGCAGAGGTGCGCTGACCCATGCATAGGCTCGTGTGGCTTCAATGCCAAGTGTACCGTGCAAGGTCACCGTCCGATGTGTCAGTGTAACGACGAGTTTGAAGGCGACCCCTTCGTTGGGTGCACAAGAAAGGAGGCGTTACCACAGAAGCCTGAAAATGAGCCCTGTAATCCTTCTCCCTGCGGGTCCAATGCCGTCTGCAAGGAACGCAACGGCGTTGGATCTTGCAGCTGTCTGCCAGACTACTTCGGCAACCCGCACGAAGGTTGCAGACCCGAGTGCGTTCAGAACACCGATTGCACACTCAGCAAAGCTTGTATCAACAACAAATGTAAAGACCCTTGTGTAGGCGCCTGCGGCTTGAACGCTGAGTGTCGCGTTTTCAATCACCAGCCGTCGTGTACTTGTCAGGACGGCTACACCGGCGACCCCTTCACCTCCTGCCGCGTGGTTCCCATTGAACCAGTCACCCCTATCGTGCCCACGGATCCCTGCAGTCCAACACCCTGCGGTCCCAACAGCAACTGTCGAGTCATTGACAATCACGCTGTCTGCACCTGTCAGCCTAATTATGTAGGCAGTCCCCCGGTCTGCAAACCAGAATGTGTCGTCAGCACAGACTGTCCCCAAAACAAAGCCTGTATCAATCAGAGGTGCCAGGATCCCTGCGTCGGTACCTGCGGTCTCAACGCGGACTGCCAGGTCATCAACCACAGTCCAGTCTGCAGTTGTGCCGCTGGATTTACCGGCGATCCCTTCTTTGGTTGCCTTCAAGAGGAAGTCAAGTCGGTCACTGTTGCTCCCAGCAGCGACAATCCCTGTGTCCCAACACCCTGCGGTCCGTATTCTCAATGCCGAGTGATCGACGGGTTCCCCGCCTGCTCCTGCTTGGCCAATTACGTCGGACGAGCCCCGAATTGCAGACCCGAATGCGTGATCAACGAAGACTGTCCCGGTAACATGGCTTGTCAAAACGAACAGTGTACCGATCCCTGTCCCGGCTCCTGTGGTATCAATACCTATTGCAATGTCGTGCAGCACAATCCCGTTTGTATCTGCAATCCCAGTTACACAGGCGATCCCTTCACCGAATGCAAACCCATCATCGAACGACCCATCACTACCGAACGTCCCAGAACTCCCTGCGATCCCTCACCCTGCGGCGCCAATGCTGTTTGCAACGAACGGAACGGTGTCGGCTCTTGTACTTGCATGGCTGAGTATTTCGGCGATCCCTACACAGGTTGCAAGCCCGAGTGTATCACCAACTCGGATTGCGACAGGACCAGAGCCTGCTTGAACAACAAGTGCGTCAACCCCTGTCAGGGCAACTGCGGCCAGAAGGCCGTTTGCAACGTGGTGAACCACTCGCCATCGTGCTCGTGTCTGCCCGGTCACACGGGAGATCCTCTGAACGCCTGCACGCCGATCGTTGTCGAGGCCACGACAGAGACCCCCTTCGAACCTTGCGAGCCCTCGCCCTGCGGACCCAACAGCAACTGTCGAACTCTTAACGGACACGCAGTTTGCTCCTGCCAGCCCGGATTCATTGGCACACCGCCCACCTGTAGACCCGAGTGCACCATCAGCTCCGAGTGCCAACAGAACAAGGCCTGCGTCAATAACAAGTGCCTTGACCCGTGCCCTGGAACCTGCGGTCAGAATACTAAGTGTGTCGTTGTCAATCATAACCCGATCTGCAGCTGCGCTGCTGGCTATTCGGGCGACCCGTTTGTCCATTGTGCCAAGACCGAAGTACCCGTCACCTCACCGGCGGTCGTGTCCAACCCGTGCGAACCTAATCCCTGCGGACCCAACTCGCAGTGTAGACTCATCGGATCCCAAGCTGCGTGCTCCTGTTTGTCCAATTATGTAGGAAGACCACCAAATTGCAGACCGGAGTGTACAGTCAACTCTGAGTGTTCGAACAATCTGGCCTGCGTTAATGAGAGGTGCCAGAATCCGTGCATTGGATCCTGTGGAGAACTGGCCAAGTGCACGGTGCAAAACCATCGGGCGGTCTGCAGCTGTCCGGAAGGTTACGTTGGAGACGCGAGTGACAAATGTACTTTACCACCACCAGCAGGTAATTCATATCTTTTATTTTGACAAGTAAAAATGAATAAATTTGAATTGTAATTAAATCTTCTGTCATTGATTCAGCTACAGAAAAGGCGAGTCCAGCGAACCCGTGCGTTCCCAACCCATGTGGCCCACTTGCTCAGTGTCGAGAGAGAAATGGAGCTGGAGCCTGTGCATGTCCACAGAATTATATTGGAGATCCGTATGACGTCCAGAGAGGATGCTACCGGGAATGTGAGGTCAATACAGATTGTAATTTCAATCTGGCTTGTATTGGGTACAAATGTACCGATCCTTGTCCTGGTACATGTGGTGCTCAATCGATCTGTAACGTACAGAACCACGTTCCTGTTTGTAACTGTCCACCAGGGTTCACTGGAGATCCCTACATGGCCTGTAGACTTGGAGAAGAGAAAGGTAATTCAGTTGTAATGAGTGTGATTGTAATTCATAATGTGGGATGGAATTGAATGGTGAATCATTCAAAACTTTTAATTTTGCAGTGGCACCACAGACACCTTTCGATCCGTGTTCTCCGAATCCATGCGGCCGTAACAGCAACTGCAAAGTTATCAACAATCACGCGGTGTGCTCTTGTCAGGTCAATTTCGTTGGCAACCCACCTAAATGCAGACCCGAGTGTGTCGTCAGTGCCGATTGTTCTCTTTCGTTAGCTTGCATGAACAATAGATGTCAAGATCCATGCCCCGGTACTTGCGGTCAGAACGCTCGTTGTCAAGTTGTCAACCACAGTCCGATCTGCAGTTGCGCTGCTGGAAACACCGGAGATCCATTCACCAGATGTTTCCCCATCCCGGGTAAGGATGAAGAAAAAGAAAGATGTTGCAGTTTTAACATCTGATATCCGTATTTTGGTTTATTAATTAATTTGTGTCTTAATTGTAAATTTGCAGTTGGACCTCCTCCGAAACCAGAAAACCCTTGTGTGCCATCACCCTGCGGTCCCAACGCGTTGTGTCAAGTTCGTGGCGACAGTCCCGCGTGTTCCTGCATGCCGAGTTACATCGGAGTGCCACCGAATTGTCGACCCGAGTGTACAATCAGTGCCGAATGTCCATCGAATCTCGCCTGCATCAACCTGAAATGTCGAGACCCGTGTGTTGGCGTCTGCGGAGTCAATGCTCGTTGCTCAGCCGTGAACCATAATGCCATCTGCACCTGCAACGAAGGTTTCAGCGGCGACCCCTTCAACTCGTGCCAACCTATCAGTAAAGGTAAGTTTCGACAACTAACGCACTTCGCCATGCTTCTAACGAGCCAGCAGGTAAGTGCTTCAGCATGTTACCAGCTTCATCGTCGAGAATCACCGAACAACGTTCGAACCCCATGTGTTGAAACGATATACTGGTGGCGGGCCTCGCTAATCGTTACATCAACCCAAAGGCCCTACAGCTTGCGCAGACACGAACAACCCCCCACCCCCCAACCCCCCACGAAATCGTCCATCCATTGCCAAAGCACGTACCGCAAGCTTACCGATATTAAAATTGTAATCACGCAACGCAGCCACCCTGACATGCCAAAACGTTTACACTAGATTATAAGCAATTGAAATCCGAATGTAATATGTTGTCGTATGATTGGAACAGATCTCACACCAATCAATCCCTGTATGCCTTCCCCCTGTGGAGCCAACGCCATTTGTAAAGAAAGAAACGGAGTAGGCTCCTGCTCGTGCGTTACTGACTATGTTGGAGACCCCTACGAAGGATGTCGCCCGGAGTGCACGATTAATACCGATTGTATGCCCTACCAGGCCTGTATGAGGCTCAAATGCCTCGACCCCTGCCCTGGAACTTGTGGCCAAAATGCCGATTGTCAAGTCGTTAACCATTTGCCCAGTTGTCGTTGTCTCCCTGGATTCAGTGGCGATCCCTTTAAATATTGCCTACCGTTCTCCCGTAAGTTCAACATTGTCAATGACTTATTATATCATGCGCCCAGACACCCAAGCACGGCACAATCAGATGGTACACGGCGAAATACATCAACCACGTCCATGCTTCCTAGCAATTTTCGTCAAGCTTACTTAATCGTAGCCCCATGCCCTCCATCATCCACCGCTTAATGGATTACAAAATAATGAAATTATAGATTGAACAAAGCTTCAGTTTAATGAATTTGATTAGAAAAGACATTTGTTGTATCAGCTGTTTTTCGATTAATATTTTTTTTTTTATTCATGAGAGCTTATTTTATGAAAGATAAAGTCAGTCTAACTTATTTTAACAAATCATTTTGCAGTACTAAAACAATGTAAGTTTTGCTTTTGTTAATATTCATTAATTACCAAGATTATAATTAAAAAAATTTAATTTTATTCTGTATAAAACCAAAATTTTAGAGTGAAACGAGTATCTCGATGAATGTTTTGGATTCGTCATTTTTGTTTTTATGCTTTTTACACGTTTAACATGTTTCACAAAGTTCATACAATTTTCATATTTTCATATTTTCTTCATAAATTGTTTTTTCCAATTTTATAGAATCATCCTAGTGATTAGAGTTTTTCAATCTAGGACAAAACAAAAAACTTGATTTGATCTATTACAGCTGACGTAGTAACAGAATCCGCGGATCCATGTAGCCCAACACCCTGTGGACCAAATAGCCAATGTCGCGTTGTGAACCAACAGGCCGTGTGCACGTGCCTTTCAAATTACTTAGGAAGCCCGCCCGATTGCCGTCCCGAGTGTACCGTAAGCTCAGAATGCGCTCTCAATCGTGCATGTACCAATCAAAAATGTGTAGACCCGTGTCCTGGACTCTGTGGCCTCAACGCTGATTGCAAAGTGTTGAACCACAGCCCGATTTGTGCGTGTAAAAGTCAGTTCACTGGAGACCCCTTCACCAGATGTTTCCCCGTGACAAGTAAGCCAATTACGTTAAGTCAAAGAAAATTAATTACAACCAATCCAAAAGCCATCTTCCAAAACCTAGACAACAAACAAACAAAAATTCTTATGCCAAACAATTTCAGCATCCAATACCGAAGTGGCAACGCAAACCCCCTGTTTGCCATCTCCATGTGGACCGTTTGCTGAATGTAGGGACATAAGAGGGATCCCATCTTGTTCATGTATGCCAAATTATATAGGAGTTCCACCAAACTGCAAACCCGAATGTTCCATCAATTCTGAGTGCCCGGCCGAACAAGCCTGTATCAATGAAAAATGTAGGAACCCGTGTGATGGATCCTGCGGGGTTTCGGCTAATTGTAATGTGTACAACCACGTGCCCGTTTGTACTTGTCCTGAAGGTTTCACGGGCGACCCCTTCTCCAGTTGCCAACCATTACCACCTCCAACACGTAAGAATTTTTTCACCTACCCAAGTAAAAATTTGACCGAGATATTTATTACTTGACCAAGATTAGAATTAGATGTCTGATGCAGACACAGTTTGAAACTAATTACGATCATCCAACCTTGCAGAAGCTCCTATCGTTGACTCTTGTAACCCCTCGCCCTGTGGACCCAACGCCAGATGTAATAATGGCATCTGTACTTGTCTGACTGAGTACCAAGGAGACCCCTACATTGGTTGTAGACCGGAATGTGTATTGAATAACGACTGTCCAAACGAGAGGGCTTGTATCAGAAACAGGTGCCAGGACCCTTGTGCTGGAACCTGTGGTCAAAGTGCCCTTTGTAACGTTTACAACCACGTCCCCATGTGTAGTTGTCCCGTAGGGATGACTGGCAATGCCTTTGTCATGTGCATGATCGCTAGAGGTCAGTTTCCCTCTCTCTTTCTAAATACTTAATCTACTGTCCCTTTCTTGCGTCAACCAAATTTTCTTTCAGATTTGGAAGTGGTTGATCCCTGTAACCCGTCACCCTGCGGACCCAACAGCCAATGCCGAGCTGTGAACGAACAGGCTGTCTGCTCCTGTGTGCCAGGATACCTTGGCAGTCCTCCAACTTGTAGACCGGAATGTGTCCTTAGTTCTGACTGTGTACGCAACTTGGCTTGCAGTAATCAGAGATGCATCGATCCGTGTCCTGGATCGTGTGGGGTCAGAACCCAATGTCAGGTCGTTAATCACAATCCCGTTTGTAGTTGTCTGCCTGGACTTAGTGGGGATCCTTTTGTACGATGTGATCCTATACGTAAGAGGCTCTTAAACCAATCTAAAAAGTATTAGAATTCATTTTCAAACGTAATTTGAAATTTTGTAATCTAACTTGCAGCAGAAGCCCCAGTAGTACCAACAGACCCCTGTCAGCCGTCACCATGTGGCCTCAATTCTCAGTGCCGAGTAGTTAACGATCAGCCGTCATGCTCTTGTCTGCCGGAATATCTTGGCATGCCTCCGAACTGTAGGCCAGAATGTGTCACTAATTCCGACTGCCCTAATCAATTTGCATGTCTTAATAGAAAATGTCAAGATCCGTGTATCGGTTCGTGTGGCACCAATGCCGAGTGTCGAGTCGTCAGCCACACTCCTGTTTGCATCTGTCCAAGTGACTTCACCGGAGACCCCTTCACCCAATGCAATTTCCAACCTCGTAAGATCTCCAAACCAATTTTTTTTTAGCAATTTTATAATTGTTGGACGAGTTATTTTAGTGGATTGTTTTTCCTTAGCCACACCAGTCGAACAGATCACACCCTGTACACCGTCACCGTGTGGTTCCAATGCAGTTTGTACTGAACTCAATGGAGCAGGCTCTTGCAAGTGTCTGCCGGAATACATTGGTAATCCCTATGAAGGTTGCCGTCCAGAATGCGTTGTCCATTCTGACTGCGCTCCTAATCTCGCCTGCGTTCGTTCCAAATGTCAAGATCCCTGTCCGAGCACTTGTGGCCAGAATGCAGAATGCCAAGTCATTAATCATATCCCATCTTGTAATTGTGTCAGTGGATTTTCTGGTGACCCGTTCAGATACTGCATCCCTATTAGAGAACCTGGTAATTATTATTCAACTCATTCAAGGAAAATATTTGTTTGATTATTTTGTTTGAGATAAATTCAATTCTTTGACTCCTCCAGCTGTGGCAGACAAACGCATCGATCCGTGCAGACCTTCACCTTGTGGTCAAAACAGTGTTTGTAGAACAGTGAACAATCAAGCGGTCTGTTCATGTATGCCAGAATTCATCGGAACCCCTCCAGCCTGCAGACCTGAATGTGTGATGAACTCAGAATGCCCTTTGAACAGAGCTTGTGTGAACCAGAAATGCGTCGACCCATGTCCAAGTCCATGTGGTGTCAATACCGATTGTAAAATTCTAAACCATAGTCCTATCTGTGCTTGTAAACCTGGATTCACGGGTGATCCATTTACTCAGTGCTTCCGCACACCACGTAAGATCTCCATTCCTCCCTTAATTATAATTTTGTTTTCACATTTTAATATTAATCGAATAATTTATTATTGTAGCACCAGTTACAGCGGTTGTTGTAAGCCAAAATCCCTGTGTCCCTACACCTTGCGGACCGAATTCAGAATGCCGTGACATCGGCGGGTTGGCATCTTGTTCTTGTTTACCAACTTATATCGGTGGTCCTCCTAATTGTAGGCCGGAGTGTACCATCAATTCTGACTGTCTGAGCAGTCGGGCCTGCATCAGAGAGAGGTGCACCGATCCTTGTCCTGGCTCTTGTGGAGTTTCAGCTCAGTGTAGTGTTTTGAATCATATCCCAATATGCGTTTGTCCAGCAGACTTCACCGGTGATCCATTCATAAGCTGTTCACCCAGACCAGTTGAACGTAAGAGAATCACGAAATAAATCCCCATCGATTAGGGAATTCGTTTAAAAACTGAACACGAACTTAATTTCAGCTGTTACACCAGCCGGACCGTGCAATCCAAATCCCTGTGGACCAAACGCCGCCTGCAACAATGATATTTGTACATGTTTGCCGTTGTACCAAGGCGACCCTTACATAGGATGTAGACCAGAATGTGTTCTGAATTCCGATTGTCCCCAAGACCGAGTTTGTATAAGCAACAGATGTACAGATCCCTGTCCTGGAACTTGCGGCGTTGGAGCCAACTGTCAAGTTTTGAATTACATCCCGATGTGTAGTTGTCCCTTTGGAATGACAGGAAATGCTTTCATATCCTGCACAGCCATCCAAGGTATTTACCAACACGAGACCCCTGTTTTCTACTAATCCGTTTTTGCACATATCTTGATCTCTGAACCTAATGACCTTTGTCTCATAGCTCCAGTGGTCACTGAACCTTGCAACCCCACACCCTGCGGACCAAACAGTCAATGTCGAGTTGTAAACGGACAGGCAGTGTGTTCGTGTGTACCTGGAT
Source organism: Trissolcus japonicus (assembly GCA_030522925.1). Classification (NCBI taxonomy): domain Eukaryota; kingdom Metazoa; phylum Arthropoda; class Insecta; order Hymenoptera; family Scelionidae; genus Trissolcus; species Trissolcus japonicus. The sequence continues at coordinate 120,585 of JAPYZS010000018.1, forward strand.
TTTTAGGAAGTCCTCCGTCGTGTCGTCCCGAATGTGCGATAAGCACCGATTGTAACAGAAACCAAGCTTGTAGCAATCAAAGGTGCATGGATCCCTGTCCAGGTACTTGTGGCATCGGAGCGAATTGTCAGGTTGTGAACCATAACCCCATATGTAGTTGTCCTGATGGATTTGAGGGCGACCCATTCACTCGATGCCAGCCAGCGATGCGTAAGGATAATAATGTTTGACACAAAGTGGAGATGTTATATGAAACGAGTTTTAAAAGAAGTGTCTTCCTACAGCTGCTGAACCGAAACGACCAACCAACCCCTGCGAACCCTCACCTTGCGGACCAAATGCCCAGTGTATGGTGGTCAATGACCAGCCATCTTGCTCTTGTCTACCTACTTTTATTGGTGCTCCACCTTCATGTAGACCTGAATGCGTAGCTAACAATGAATGTGCAAACAATCTAGCATGCATCAATCAAAAATGTCAAGACCCCTGTCCTGGATCTTGCGGTCAGGATGCTGAGTGTAGGGTTGTTAGTCATACCCCCGTCTGTATATGCATAACTGGATACACTGGCGATCCCTTTATAAGATGCACTTTACAACAGCAAAGTGAGTTTAACAGAAACAAAAAAAATTAATTACCGTTTCAAGTTTTCACTATGATTCATCTTTTGCTTCCCACTCAACTCAGATGAAGTCATGTCACCGTGCACCCCTTCACCCTGTGGTGCAAATGCCGTTTGTAAGCAACAAGGAAACGTCGGCTCCTGCACTTGTTCGCCCGATTACATAGGAAACCCGTACGAAGGATGTCGTCCAGAATGTACCATCAATACAGACTGTGCTGCCAACTTGGCTTGTATAAGATCCAAATGCCAAGACCCCTGTCCAGGAACTTGCGGTCTCAATGCCGCTTGCCAAGTTATCAATCACCTGCCAACTTGCAATTGTAATCCAGGCTTTACTGGAGATCCTTTCAGAATGTGTCAGATTGTGACAACTGGTAAATTTATGAATTACCTTTGGGAAATAAGTCTGAGGAATATTATTTTTTATTAAATTGTTTTTGTCCCTAGTCCCACAAAATGTAGACCCGTGCAATCCGTCTCCCTGTGGACCCAATAGTCAGTGCCGGGTGGTCAATGACCAAGCAGTATGTTCGTGTGCACTGGATTTCATTGGCAGCCCACCAAATTGTAGACCGGAATGTGTCGTCAGTTCTGAATGCCCGACCAACAGAGCGTGTGTTAACAGAAGATGTACCAATCCATGCCCTGGACCGTGCGGTCTGAATACTGATTGCAATGTGATTAACCACAGCCCTATTTGTAGCTGTAGAGATACTTTCACAGGAGACCCATTCACACGCTGTTTCCCGGCACCACGTAAGATGTCTATAAATTTTTTTAAATCCTTATAATGTTCGGTTTAATGAGTACCTTCCGATTCATTTTAGAACCTACGGCTGTGGCCCAAGCACCAGCCAACGTGTGTGTTCCGTCACCTTGCGGACCCAATTCAGAATGTCGAGACATTGGCGGGATCTCGTCCTGTTCTTGTTTAACCAACTTCATTGGGTCGCCTCCTAATTGCAGACCAGAATGTACTATTCACTCGGATTGTCCGCTTAATCAATCCTGTATGGGAAACAGATGCGCCGATCCATGTCCTGGATCTTGCGGCGTTTCAGCCAGGTGTTATGTTAATAATCATGTGCCTAGTTGCATGTGTCTAGATGGTTTCACTGGAGACCCTTTCACTAATTGTATCCCTGTACCCCCACAACGTAAGTTTTTTTTCTATCTTGTTGCGTTATTGTTTTTATTTCAAATTTTTTTCGAATTGGAATTGAACAGAAATGTTCCTTTGAAATAAAATTTTGATTTAACGAATTTTTATTTAGAACCAGTTGTCCAAGATGCATGCAACCCCAACCCCTGTGGACCAAACGCCTTATGTAACAGGGGCACCTGTACGTGTAACGAAAATTATCAAGGAGACCCATATATAGAATGTAGACCGGAATGTGTACAGAATACAGATTGCCCAAACACCAGAGCCTGTCTGAGAAATAAGTGTGTTGATCCCTGCATCGGAACATGTGGTTTGAACGGAGTTTGCAATGTTTTCAACCACATCCCCATGTGCAGTTGTCCTCCGAGATTTACCGGAAATGCTTTCATACAATGCACAGAGGCCAGAGGTACTTGATCTTACATGTCAACATCTTTTGCAGTAATTTTAAAGTTGTTTTCTTAACTTTGGTTATTGTCATGCAGAGCCAGTTGTTCAAAACCCTTGCAACCCTTCACCCTGTGGTCCTAACAGTCAGTGTCAAACCGTAAATGGACTGGCAGTTTGTACTTGCGTTGTTGGGTATCTAGGAAGCCCTCCATCCTGTAGACCCGAGTGTGTAGTTTCAACTGACTGTCCAAGGAACCAAGCTTGTACCAATCAAAGATGTATAGACCCGTGTGTAGGGATCTGTGGTCTCCAAGCCGAGTGCCAAGTCATTAATCACAGTCCCATCTGCAGTTGTCCTGCAACATTCACCGGCGATCCCTTTATAAGATGTGTACCTGAACGTAAGAAAATTATTTTGACTCCCACATAGTATATTTTGAGAATGTTTTCTAAATAAATTAAACATTCCAGCAAAAACACCTCCTGCGAGTGTGAATCCTTGTCAGCCATCTCCCTGCGGCCCGAACGCAATGTGTAGAGTAGTCAACGATTCGCCATCTTGTTCTTGTTTGCCAGAGTTTATTGGCACACCGCCCAACTGTCGAGCAGAGTGTGTCAGCAATAGTGATTGTTCTAGTCAGTTATCCTGTATGAATAACAAGTGTCAGGATCCCTGTGTCGGATCCTGCGGGGCCAATTCAGATTGCCGAGTCGTCAGTCATACACCCAATTGTGTGTGTCCGGAGGGTACCACTGGCGACCCCTACACCCAGTGCGTTGAAAGACAATGTAAGCACACTTTTAAACAAATTTGTCTTTTATTAATTTGATTTTAAACAAATGCTGAATTTCCATAATGACGACAATTTTTTTAAATAGCTGCGGTAGAAGTTCTACGACCATGCAGCCCCTCACCCTGCGGAGTTAATGCTATCTGTACCGAACAAAATGGGGCTGGATCTTGTCAGTGTATGTCTGACTATATAGGGAACCCTTACGAGGGCTGTCGTCCAGAATGCGTTGTAAATACCGATTGTGCAGCTAATCTAGCTTGCATCAGGTCCAAGTGTCAAAACCCCTGTGTTGGCACTTGTGGACAAAATGCTGAGTGCCAAGTGATCAACCATCTGCCATCCTGTTCTTGTATGTCTGGGTTCACCGGAGACCCCTTCAGATTTTGCAGTGTTGCAACAACTGGTAAACAAATTTGAGAATCAATTTCAAAGGATTAATCTGTTCCGGGGATTAACATCTTAATTTTGATTCAGCTGTGACACCTGTTGACGTTTGCAATCCGTCTCCCTGTGGGCCGAACAGCCAATGCCGAGTAGTTTCCTCCCAACCTGTTTGTTCGTGCCTCCCAAGTTTCTCTGGAAGTCCGCCCTTGTGCCGACCCGAGTGCACCGTAAACTCCGAATGTCCAATTAACAGAGCCTGCGTAAACCAAAAGTGTGCCGAACCTTGTCCAGGAACTTGTGGACAGAATGCAAATTGTATGGTGATAAATCACGGTCCATTCTGTTCCTGTCGGGACGGGTTCACTGGTGATCCGTTCACTCGATGTTTCCCTGTCATAAGTAAGTTTGGAATGTTAAAAAATGAAGAACCAAAAACTTGTTGCTTAACTTTTACCCTTCACTCAACAGCCCCAGTAGTCACACCGGAAGCAACAAATCCCTGCTTACCATCACCATGTGGTCCATTCTCAGAATGTCGGGTAGTGAACAGCATAGCTTCCTGTTCGTGCATGACCAATTATATCGGCAGTCCACCTAGCTGTAGGCCAGAATGTTCCGTCAACTCAGACTGTCCCGGCAACCTTGCCTGCATTCGACAAAGATGCCAAAATCCATGTCCAGGATCTTGCGGGCTAATGGCACAGTGTACTGTCACGAACAATCTCCCAGTTTGTACCTGCCCTTCAGGTTATACTGGAGATCCGTTTACAAGCTGTTCCCTAAGCCCTCCAGCTCGTAAGTGAAAAAAACATAAAAACATTGGGAAAAAAAGGGCAATATCATTAATGATTATTTTTCTTCCCTATTAGCTGTCGTTCAAGATCCATGCAATCCTACACCTTGCGGACCTAATGCGGTGTGTCAAAACGGAGTGTGTACTTGTGAGCCACAATTCCAAGGCGACCCGTACATCGGTTGTCGTCCTGAATGTGTCTTGAATACGGACTGTCCCTTAGATAGGTCATGTTCACGAAACAGATGTATCGACCCATGTCCTGGAACTTGTGGACAAAATGCTGTTTGCGAGGTGTTCAATCACATCCCATCCTGCACTTGTCCGCCCGGTCAAACGGGCAATGCCTTCATCATGTGCTCATCCGTTCCAGGTGCTTGTCTAATTAATTAAAAAACAAGTCATAGTCATAGATTATCAGAACGATTTTTGTTATGAAAAATTTTAATTACAGCCCCAGTCAGAACTAATCCGTGTACTCCATCACCTTGCGGTCCAAACAGTCAGTGTCGAGACATCAACGGTTATGGTGTTTGCTCATGTTTGCCTAATTTCATTGGAGTACCTCCCTCGTGTAGACCAGAATGTGTCGTTAGTACTGACTGTGCCCCTGCCGAGGCTTGCATAAATCAAAAATGCAGTAACCCTTGCACAGGCACTTGTGGAATCGGTGCCACTTGTCAAGTGGTGAACCATAGCCCCATCTGTAGTTGTCCTGAGGGCATGACTGGAAGTCCTTTTATACGATGTGTCCCCATGCGTAAGTCTTCCGACAAATTTAAAAAGACCAAAATTTGATTTCATAGAAATCAAGGTATTTGATTTTGAGAATAAAAATTAAGAAATAAATCTTACAACGTACTATTTTTTAGCACCAGCTCCTGTTGTAACTGACCCTTGCCAACCGTCACCCTGTGGACTAAATGCACAATGTCAAGTAATGAACGGTCAGTCAGCCTGTACATGTTTAGCAGGATTTATTGGATCTCCACCGAACTGTCGACCCGAGTGCGTCAATAATGACGAGTGTCCAAATAATATGGCGTGTATCAATCAGAAATGTACCGACCCTTGCGTAGGATCTTGTGGAAATAATGCTCAGTGTACTGTTGTTATGCATACTCCTTCTTGCACTTGCATGACTGGATTCACCGGAGATCCATTTACTAATTGCATAACTGCACAAAGTAAGCAGATTTAAATGTTGGAATAGTAGAAGAAACAGTCGCCCCATCATATTATTGACAAATTTTTATACATGAATTTAAATTCTAGCCGCTGTAGTACCTACTCGACCATGTGTACCATCTCCCTGTGGTTCGAATGCAGTCTGCACCGAAAGAAACGGAGCAGGTTCGTGTGCCTGTTTGCCAGATTACGTTGGCAATCCCTACGAAGGATGTAGACCCGAGTGTTTAGTCAACTCAGATTGTACTGCTAATCTAGCATGCGTAAGATCCAAATGCCAAGATCCTTGTCCCGGAACTTGTGCCCAAAATGCTTTGTGTACAGTCATCAATCACCTGCCAACCTGTTCTTGTCTCACTGGATTTACTGGCAATCCATTCAGTCTTTGTACAGAAGTTCGTCAAGCAGGTACACATTTTGCAAAGCAGAAACTAAACCCGTTTAGCGATTGGAGATTATTTACAAACTTGTTCCAACCTTCAACAGTTACACCAACTCGACCCTGCACCCCATCACCGTGTGGTCCAAACAGCAATTGTAGAGAAAATAATGGACAGGCTGTATGTACTTGTTTACCAGACTTCCAAGGATCGCCACCTGATTGTAGACCCGAGTGTAGGATGAGTTCTGAATGTCCTTTAAATCTGGCCTGTTTGAACCAAAAATGTGTCGACCCGTGCCCGAATCCTTGCGGACAAAATTCAGCCTGCCGGGTGGTCAATCATAGTCCAATCTGCACCTGTCAACCAGGATTCACGGGAGATCCTTTCTCTGTCTGCTTCTCAGTACCACGTTAGTTTTTATCAAATGATTTTGTTGAATTCATAACTAAAAAATCATGAAAGTAAAAATAACTAAACCAACCCCCCATTGCAGAACAAATTGCTCCAGTTGAGCAGAAGGATCCCTGTCTTCCGTCGCCATGTGGACCATTTTCAGTTTGCCAAAACATTGGAGGGATCTCGGCTTGCTCTTGTGAGCAAAACTATATCGGTTCCCCACCAAACTGCCGACCAGAATGTAGCATTAATTCTGAATGTTCAAGTAATATGGCCTGCGTCAACAGCAGATGCATCGATCCGTGTCCTGGATCTTGTGGAATCGGGGCCAGGTGCTCGGTGACAAACAATATCCCAATTTGCACTTGCAGAGAAGGAATGACGGGCAATCCATTCAGTGCTTGTACACCCACCCCAATAAGTAAGGATCGTCATAATTATACGTCATTAACTACACGTCATTAACTACTTGAAAAAGAATGGTACAAAGAATAATTATTGTTTTTAGTCGAACAACCAGTAGTGGCGGATTTGTGTAATCCATCACCCTGCGGTCCAAACGCTCGATGCGATCGCGGTATTTGTACTTGCGTGGTGGAGTTCAGAGGCGACCCCTACATCGGTTGTCGTCCAGAATGTGTAGCCAACAGTGATTGTCCACTGAATCAAGCGTGTGTGCGAAACAAATGCATGGATCCGTGTTCTGGAACTTGCGGAGTCAATGCCCAGTGTACAACGACCAATCATATCCCAATGTGCAGCTGTCCTGCTGGAACCACTGGAAGTCCCTTCATCTCTTGCACCGCTATGACAGGTGTTTAAAAGTTTTGACATGATCGTTTGTTCTATGAAGTGTAACATATTTTTAATATTATAAAAATTATTTAGCGCCCGTTCCAACGAATCCCTGTTCAACGTCACCTTGCGGACCCAACAGTCGCTGCAGAGAAGTCAATAACGTGGCTGTTTGCACTTGCATCGAAGGATTCATTGGAAATCCTCCATCCTGCAGGCCTGAATGTATCGTTAGTTCGGATTGTTTGCAATCGCAGGCTTGCATCAATCAAAGATGTCGAGATCCATGTCCTGGAACTTGTGGATTGAATACTGAATGTATGATAGTCAACCATAATCCCATCTGCAGTTGTCGGGTTGGATTTACTGGCGATCCATTCGTTGCTTGCTCTGTGATACGTAAGCCAAGATCAATCCGTTGACCAAACTTGCGTAGAAAAAAATTTGGTTCTAATTTGATTTTGTTGTTTAGCGGAAATCCCTCCAGTACCAACAAATCCGTGCAATCCTTCCCCATGTGGACCCAATGCCAACTGTCAGACTGTCAATCAACAACCAAGTTGCTCCTGTCTGTCTGGATTTATTGGGACTCCTCCAAACTGCAGGCCCGAATGTGTCAGCAGCAGTGAATGTTCCAACAAACTTGCCTGTATTAATCAGAAATGTCAGGATCCGTGTCCTGGATCATGCGGACCAAACTCTGAATGCAGTGTTTTCAGTCACACTCCCATGTGCACCTGTGCCTCAGGGTTCACCGGTGATCCTTTCACTGGATGTTCCCCTGTTCCGAGTGAGTGTCCAGTAATTATTGAAATGTTCCATTTGAATCAAAAACTTAAACTGTAACAACGTGTAACATTCTAGCTCAAGAAATTTCACAACCTTGCCAACCAACACCATGTGGAGCGAATGCAATATGTAGAGAACTAAATGGAGCAGGTTCGTGTTCCTGTCTCCAAGATTACATTGGAAATCCTTACGAAGGTTGTCGCCCAGAATGTGTTTTGAATACTGATTGTACGGCGGATATGGCCTGCATTCGGTCCAAGTGTCAAAATCCATGTCCTGGTTCTTGTGGACAAAATGCTGTCTGCCAAGTAGTGAACCACTTGCCAACTTGTACCTGCAATCAAGGATTCACTGGTGATCCGTTCCAGTTTTGCAACGTCTTAGAAACTCGTAAGATTCAAAATTATATCAAAAAAATATGGACATCAAAAAAGAAAAGGATTGTCAATGAGAATTGTCTTTTTCATACAGAAATTGCAGTTGAAAATCCCTGCCAACCTTCACCGTGTGGCCCGAACAGTGACTGTCGCGTGAACAACCAACAGGCGGTTTGTTCATGTTTGCCTAATTTTATTGGAGCACCTCCGACATGTCGACCCGAGTGCATAGTCAGCACTGAGTGTCCTCAGACCCAAGCATGTATAAACCAAAGATGTGCTAATCCTTGTACAAATTCATGTGGATTAAACACCGATTGCAGAGTGATAAACCATAGCCCCATCTGTAACTGCAGAACTGGTTTCAGTGGAGATCCCTTCACAATATGTGTTGCCATAAGAGGTCAGTTGTTGACTTTGGAAGAAATTGTAAACGCTTTTGAAAATTCAGATTGACTAAAGTTTTCATCTCTTTAGAACCAGTCGTTCCAGTTGCACCCATGAGTCCAGCAGATCCATGCAATCCCTCACCATGTGGACCAAATTCTTTATGCCAAAATGTCAATGGAAATCCAGCTTGTACTTGTATGCCAGACTTTGTAGGAAGTCCTCCAGGTTGCAGACCAGAATGCACATTACATTCAGAATGTGTTACCAATCAAGCCTGCCTTAGAGGCAGATGTGTTGACCCATGTCCTGGATCTTGTGGTTCGAACGCTCAATGTTTGGTGAATAATCATGTTCCAACGTGCACTTGTCTTGAGGGTTTCACAGGCGATCCATTCGTTCAGTGCAATTGGCAACCGGTGCAACGTAAGTTTGCAAGGAAAATGTATAAAAATTATTTACTAGAAAATCTGTGATACTCAAATTTTATTTTTCTATTTAGCTCAAGTAGAGTCAGATCCTTGCAACCCGTCTCCTTGCGGTCCAAACACAAGATGTGAAAATGGACAGTGCTCATGTTTAGCTGAATATTTTGGAAATCCTCAAGTAGGATGCAGACCTGAATGCGTACTAAACACAGACTGTAATCGTAACCAAGCTTGTGTGCGAAACAAATGTGTGGATCCCTGCCCTGGAACGTGTGGTGTAAATGCAATCTGCACAGTGATCAATTACATCCCCATGTGTACTTGCCCTGAAAGATTTGAAGGAAATGCTTTTGTTATGTGCAGTCCTGTTAGAGGTAAAACTCAAATGAGCAATGAAAATACCAGCAATTGTAAATACTTGAACTAATGATTTTAATTTGATTAGCTCCATTGGTTTTAACGCCCTGTACACCCTCGCCCTGTGGCCCTAACAGTCAATGTAGAGAAAACAACGGTCAGGCAGTTTGTTCTTGCGTTTCTGGGTTTATTGGAAGTCCCCCGACGTGTCGACCGGAATGCGTTTTAAGTACGGATTGCCTTCTAAATCAAGCTTGCATCAACCAAAAATGTCAGAACCCATGCGAGGGTGCATGTGGTATAGATGCAGATTGTGTGGTCATCAACCACAATCCCGTTTGCAGTTGTCGAGCACAATTCACAGGAGATCCTTTCTCGCGTTGTGTTCCTAATCGTAAGTTACTTACCTTTCGTCGAATATCAATTTTATTTTCGAAATAACTGAATAATTTAATACGATAATTTCAGCTCCAACTCCACCGGCCCAAACGAACCCCTGCCAACCGTCACCCTGTGGACCCAATTCTCAGTGCCTGGTTGTTAACAGCCTCCCGTCTTGTAGTTGTCTTGAAAATTTTATATCAACACCTCCCAACTGTCGACCCGAGTGTGTCAGTAATTCTGACTGTCAGAGTCAGATGGCTTGCATCAATATGCGCTGCAGAGATCCGTGCATAGATTCCTGTGGCGTTGATGCTGAGTGTCGTGTGGTCAGTAACATCCCGAACTGTTTCTGTCCACAAGGATTTACCGGCGATCCATTTAGTCAATGTGTCCTTCAACCTCGTAAGATATCTTTTTATTTGTTTTATTTTTTCATGCAATATCTCAGTTCTGAATAACTTGGAAATATATTTGATCTACAGAAATCGCCGTTCAAAATGAGTCACCATGTATGCCTTCACCCTGCGGTCCAAATGCAATTTGCACTGAACGCGCAGGAGCAGGTTCCTGTTCCTGTGTGACGAATTATATTGGCAATCCGTACGAAGGTTGCAGACCAGAATGTGTACTCAATTCCGATTGTCCCTTGAACCGTGCTTGTATGAATAACAGATGTCAAGATCCTTGTCCCGGAACATGTGGGGTGAATGCTGAATGCCAAGTTGTTAATCATTTAGCCGTTTGTACTTGTTTGATGTCTTTTACTGGAAACCCATATAGTTATTGCTCGTTCCAACAACCTAATGGTATGTACTTGATAAAAGAAAATTTGCTATAAAAAGGCATAATGCAAAACAAAAATCCAAGAAAGGAAAGGTGAAGTTATTTAATCTGTACATTTTCATTGAATAGCAGCTGTGAATACAACTGACGTCTGTTCTACCAACTTCTGTGGTCCAAATAGCCAATGTAGAAATGTGAACGGAATTGCAGTTTGCTCATGTCAAGCTAATTTCATGGGAAGTCCTCCGAACTGTCGGCCAGAATGTGTGCAAAGTTCTGAGTGTCCAGCCAACAGAGCCTGTATCAATCAAAAATGTCAAGATCCCTGCCCGGCTGCGTGTGGCCAAAATACACAATGTCGTGTAATCAACCGTGCTCCAATGTGCACGTGTAATCCAGGATTTACTGGCGATCCTTTCACTATTTGTTTCCCTGCACCCAGTAAGTTAAAGCGGAAATTAAAATTGCAAAAAAAAAAAAATACATCGCCCTTCACTTTTTAATTTTTTCATTTTAGTTAATCCTGCGATCGAAAATACAAGACCTGCAGATCCTTGCATCCCAAGTCCCTGTGGAATGAACTCGGAATGTCGAGTTGTTATGGGACAGCCCTCGTGTGCCTGTTTGGCTGATTATATCGGGTCACCTCCAAATTGTCGACCAGAGTGCACCATCAACTCCGAGTGCCCAAGTAACCGAGCATGTATTAGACAAAGATGCCAAGATCCGTGTCCTGGCTCGTGTGGCATGTTCGCTACCTGCCAAGTTGTCAATAGTATTCCTACGTGTTCATGTCCTGCCGATTTCACGGGTGATCCGTTTACGGGATGTCGCCCCACTCCGCCACAATGTAAGGATTCCACATACATACTATTTAAACATCCATCTTTGGTATGAATAAATAGTTGTAATATAAATATAACGAAAAATGAAAATATTTCAGTAGCTGTATCTCAAGAAAGAAATGCCTGCAACCCATCACCCTGCGGTTCAAACGCAGAATGCAATAATGGAATCTGTACATGTATAAGAGACTATCGTGGTGATCCTTATACTGGATGTAGACCTGAGTGTGTTTTAAACAACGATTGTCCAACCAACCAAGCTTGCATTCGAAGCAAGTGTGCCGACCCTTGTCCTGGAACTTGCGGACAAAATGCTCAGTGCAACATATATAATCACATCCCTATCTGCAGTTGTCCAGCTGGAAACACTGGCAATGCATTTGTCCTTTGTTCCAGAATACGTACGTTCATCATCAGTAATTCAGTTCAAACAGAAGTTAAACGTTTATTGGTAGACCAAATAGAAACTTAAGAATGGTTTATTTTTTTAGAAACACCAATCTCAGTTGATCCCTGCAATCCATCGCCATGTGGTCCTAACAGTGAATGTCGACAAAATAATGGCCAAGCAGTGTGTTCGTGTATTGTCGGGTTCAGAGGAACTCCACCGTCCTGTCAACCTGAATGTATAGTCAGTTCCGACTGTAACTTGAACCTGGCCTGTAACAATCAAAAATGTACCGATCCCTGTCTTGGAGTTTGTGGCATCCGAGCAACATGCAATGTCGTAAATCATAATCCCATCTGCAGCTGTCCTGGTTCTATGACCGGAGATCCCTTCATTCAATGTTTACCGATTCGTAAGTGGTTATTGAAAGTACCGAATGATAACCATAACGAACCGACAGAATCATGATAATTTTTATTCTATTCAAGCTGAAACGCCACCGCCAGTCATTGACCCCTGTCAGCCGTCTCCATGCGGCCCGAATTCCGAGTGCAGGGTAATCAACAACTCGCCATCTTGCTCGTGTCTGCCCAACTACATCGAATCACCTCCTAATTGTAGACCAGAATGTGCCTCAAATTCCGATTGTACAAACCAGCTAGCTTGCATCAACAACAGATGTACAGATCCATGTACCGGATCCTGCGGTTTAGGATCATTATGTAACGTTGTGAGTCACACTGCCGTTTGCGTCTGTCCAGTCGGTTTCACCGGCGATCCATTCGTACAATGTACCCAAGAACAGAGTAAGAAACATTGCAACAAATTCGAGACTAACATTCATTTTAAGATGAGTATTCAAAATCTCATTCATTTTTTCCAGCTCAAGTTCAGCTCGTCCAAACGAGCCCCTGTTCTCCAAGCCCTTGCGGTGTAAATGCAATCTGCAAAGTAAATCAAAACGCAGGATCCTGCTCCTGCATGCCAGACTTTGTTGGAAATCCCTATGAGGGTTGCAGACCGGAATGCGTACTGAATTCAGATTGTCCATCCAATCGTGCATGCATCGGATCAAAATGTACAGATCCATGTCCGGGAACTTGCGGACAAAATGCCAATTGTCAAGTCATAATGCACATGCCAACTTGTGTCTGTCTGAGTGGATTCACGGGAGATCCTTTCAGAAGTTGTAGAGTTGTTGTCGAACAACGTAAGACATAGCTTTTGATTACGAAATGTCGTTGATCTGAAATCGCTCGATTATTAACGTTTCGTTTTTTCATGTAGCATCTGATCTCTGTAACCCGTCTCCCTGTGGATTGTACAGCCAGTGCAGATCTCAAAATAACCAGGCAGTTTGTTCCTGTCAACCAAATTACATGGGAAGTCCACCAAATTGTAGGCCTGAGTGCACGATGAGCGCCGATTGTGCTACCAATCTTGCTTGCGTTAATAATAAATGTATCGATCCATGTTTAAACACCTGTGGAAGAAACGCTAATTGCAGAGTTGTGAATCATAGTCCAATCTGTTCCTGTGGCACCGAATTAACAGGCGATCCATTCTTGAATTGTTTCCCTGTACCACGTAAGATTACTATTTTGATCATTATTTTTTCTCATTAACAAATTTTTTCTTCATATTTGATTATCTAATTTTAGAATCACAACAACCAGCTGAGGCACCTAAAGATCTGTGCTCACCTTCTCCTTGCGGTCCTTTCTCAGAATGCCGAACTATAAACAACTTGGCATCTTGCAGTTGTTTGCCAACGTATATTGGAAGTCCACCTAATTGTCGACCCGAATGTACTATAAATTCGGATTGTCCGAGCAATTCTGCCTGTCTCAATTTTAGATGCGAAGATCCTTGTGCTGGCTCGTGTGGACAAAATTCTAGATGTAGTGTGTTCAATCATATCCCAGTCTGTACTTGTTTAGATGGATTTACTGGAGATCCATTTGTCATGTGCTCTATCACACCAAGTAAGAACCATCTTGACAATAATAATAGGGTTGTACAATCTAAAAAAGGGCAAAACAAATTCGTACGTTTAAATTTATTTTATACACATTATATTGATTTACATGTTATACCGTTAATTTGTTACAGAAACGGCACCAGCAGTTGTTGATAATTGTAATCCATCCCCCTGCGGTCCTAATGCTCGTTGCAGCAATGGAATTTGCACATGTTTGAATGAGTACACTGGCGATCCATATGTCGAGTGTCGACCAGAATGTGTACTGAACACAGACTGTAAAAACAATTTGGCTTGCATCCGAAACAAATGTGTCGATCCGTGCCCTGGCACGTGCGGATTAGGAGCCAATTGTGTTGCTATAAACCACGTCCCCATGTGTAATTGCCCAGCAGGAACTAGTGGCAATGCACTAGTTACCTGTCAGCCAGTCATAGGTATAGATTTTAGAACCATAAAAAAAATCGAAAAACAAATTTTACAAACAGACAAAAATGTTATTTCATTTGTCCAATTGTACCATTTCATAGCTCCAACTGTAGTAAGACCGTGCACTCCGTCCCCCTGTGGCCCGAACAGTATTTGTCGGGAAGTCAATGGTCAAGCTGTCTGTACCTGTGCCCCTAACTACCTAGGCAGTCCTCCAACCTGCCGTCCAGAGTGCATAATCAGTTCAGACTGTTTGCGTAGCCAAGCTTGTGTAAACCAAAAATGTGTAGACCCATGTCAGGGAAGCTGCGGTTTGCGTGCGACGTGCAATGTTATCAACCACAACCCAATCTGTTCTTGCCCCAACCAGATGACAGGCAACCCCTTCGTCAGTTGCATGCCCATGCGTAAGAGATACTTAACAATTCACCCAACCCAACGAAATTGAATTCCAATTATAATAATTGATGTCATTTTGACTTGACCAGCTATCGAGGCAGAACCAGAAAGGAACGTTTGCGACCCGTCCCCCTGCGGACCCTTCTCCACCTGTCAAATAGCAAACGGTCAGGCCTCGTGTTCATGCCAGGCCGAGTACATCGGTGCCCCGCCGAACTGCCGGCCAGAATGTATCAGTAATCCCGAGTGCCCCAGCCACCAAGCGTGCATGAACCAAAAGTGTCAAGACCCGTGTATCGGGTTGTGCGGCGCGAACGCCCAATGCCGTGTCGTAAGCCACACGGCCCAGTGCGTCTGTAGCATGCCTTACACCGGTGACCCGTTCTCGCAATGCATACTAATACCATGTAAGCTTGATAGCATGTTCAGCGAGCTAAGATGTCCCGCCTACCCTGTTGTGCCACTGAATAATGCATTTCTGAATTTGCTTTACAGCCGAACCCATAGACGACCAATCGTCTCCCTGTGTGCCCTCGCCCTGTGGCGCGAACGCCGTCTGCAAAGAACAGAACGGTGCTGGATCGTGCTCTTGCCTTACTGACTATATTGGAAACCCGTACGAGGGTTGTAGACCTGAATGCGTGATAAATTCGGACTGTCCAAGCTCACAGGGATGCATTCGATCCAAATGTCGGGACCCGTGCCCAGGCGCTTGTGGACGCAATACCGATTGCGTCGTTGTAAACCATTTGCCCACATGCACTTGCCAGCCAACGTTCACCGGAGACCCGTTCTCGTTCTGTTCCCCTGTGCCACCCAGTAAGTGATCCAACTTGCCATTTTTAATTCAAATTGTACCTGTGAAAGTTCGTTTTTCCAAAACTTTGATTTGTGTGCCCACCAGCTGTCCCAGAGAAACGAGACCAATGTAACCCGTCACCCTGCGGACCCAATAGTAATTGCAAAGAAGTCAACGGACAGGCCGTGTGCTCGTGCCAACCCGAGTTCATTGGTAGCCCACCTGGATGTAGACCGGAGTGCTCCGCGAGCACGGAATGCCCATTGAACCTCGCTTGTGTGAACAAGCGCTGCGTGGACCCGTGCCCCAATAACTGCGGCCTTAACACCCAGTGCGTCACAGTTAATCATAGCCCGATTTGCTCTTGTCAATCTGGATTCAGTGGGGACCCGTTCGTTAGATGCTCTCCTATCACACGTAAGCCACCAACCATCATCCAAACTGATTGAATTTGATTTATTCACCTTTTTTTTGGTAATGTTAAAGAAAATCATCCAATTGTATCTTTCCCATAGCAACTGTGACCGCGGTGAGTACCGTTAAGAGTGACCCCTGCGTGCCCTCACCCTGCGGAAACAATGCCCTCTGCAGAACCGAAGGAACCATCCCCGTGTGCACTTGTCAAATGAATTATATAGGCCAGCCTCCCAACTGCCGTCCGGAATGTTCGATCCACGCTGAATGTGGAGCAAATGAAGCCTGCATTAATCTCAAATGTATAGATCCCTGCCCTGGTTCTTGTGGAGCCAACGCCAAATGCCAAGTTGTAAACCACATCCCAGCTTGCACTTGCAGCGACGGATTTACTGGAGATCCATTCACCAATTGCTCGCCAATCCCTCCAAGCAGTAAGCATATCCTAGGCCCTGTTACAGTAGGCAATGTGTAGACAGGGATTAAAAAATAATTTGATGCGTTTTAGTTGAACCCACGGTCGTAGTAGACAAATGTAACCCGTCCCCGTGCGGCCCCAACGCCTTGTGCTCGGATGGAATTTGTACCTGCATGCCGGAGTTCCAAGGAAACCCCTATGCAGGATGCCGTCCGGAATGCGTTTTGAACACCGACTGTTCTCGCGACACTGCCTGTATTAGAAACAAATGTACCAATCCCTGTCCCGGAGTATGCGCCAGTAACGCGGATTGTACAGTTATCAATCACATCCCCATGTGCAGTTGCCCAGCGAATATGACAGGAAATGCGTTTAGTTATTGTACACCTGTACGAGGTATTTACAACCCCCTTTATTATCTACATTTTTTTCAATCAGCCAGACCTGACAGTCTAAGTAATGAACAATTTTGTCCAACAGCCATCGAAAGAGTAAACCCATGTATGCCCTCGCCTTGTGGACCCAATAGCGAATGTCGAGAAAGTAACGGCCAGCCGGTTTGCACTTGTGTTAGTGGATTCTTGGGACTACCTCCTAATTGCAGACCTGAATGTTCCACAAGCACCGATTGTCCTCCGAACGAAGCCTGTAGTAACCAAAGATGTACCGACCCCTGTCCTGGCAGTTGTGGAGTCAGAGCAGAATGCACAGTTGTTAATCACAACCCTCTGTGCAGTTGCCCACAACGATTCACCGGCGATCCTTTCGTTAGATGCTACCCGACGATACGTAAGAATTGATTTTCAAACTTGTTGCTGCAGTTTAGTTAGGTCTGGCCCATCTGATGACGAAATTTAATACTTTTAGAAGAAGTAACCCCTGTGACTGTGAACCCCTGTAAGCCGTCTCCCTGCGGTCCAAATTCGCAGTGCCAAGTGATCAACAACACGCCGTCTTGTTCTTGTATGAACGAATTCATAGGATCCCCTCCGAATTGCAGGCCTCAGTGTATCGCTAATAGTGAATGTCCTAGTCGATTAGCTTGTATCAATCAGAAATGTCAAGATCCCTGTATCGATTCGTGTGGCATTAATGCCGATTGTAGTGTCGTAAGCCATACACCGATCTGTGCCTGCATGACTGGATACTCTGGTGATCCATTTGTTCAGTGCAATCTCAGACAGAGTAAGTTGTTTGTCAGACCATTTTTTGATGTTATCAGATACTTTTATGTTTACTAAAACTGATTATCAAAATTCTTTCTATCAGCAGCAGTCATAGCCCCTGAAATAACATCCCCATGCTCGCCATCACCTTGTGGATCAAACGCTGTCTGTGAAGAACGAAATGGTGCGGGATCTTGTTCCTGTTTAGCATCTTATATTGGCAACCCCTACGAAGGATGCAGACCTGAATGTACTCTGAATTCCGATTGTCCATCAAACCAAGCGTGTCTGAATGCAAAATGTAGAGATCCCTGTCCAGGAACTTGTGGACGCAACACCAACTGTCAAGTTATCAATCATCTGCCAATGTGTACCTGTTACGATGGATACACTGGCAATCCATTCGATTTTTGTTCTATCGTTGACAAGGGTATGCTTTTTGAAATTTGATAAACGATTTTATTAAGAATTCAATTCAATTCGTAATAATTCGTAATAATGCTCTTAAAAATGTATTTTTTTAGCAATCAGTCCGGTACCGATCAATCCATGTGTACCATCCCCATGTGGAGCAAACAGTCAATGCCGAGTAGTAAATCAGCAAAGTGTGTGTTCGTGTTTGCCGGAATATATCGGAACTCCTCCGGCCTGTCGGCCAGAATGTACAATAAGTTCTGAGTGTGCGACGAACAGAGCTTGCATCAACCGAAAGTGCAGAGACCCGTGTCCAGGGACCTGTGGAATTAACACCCAGTGCCAAACTATCAATCGCAGTCCAATTTGCACCTGTCAGACTGGCTTTACCGGAGATCCCTTCGTCAATTGTTTTGCCATGGCCAGTAAGTTCGCAATACATATTTGTTCATAACAAAATGATTCATTCATTCGGTTGACCATGATTGATGATTTGATGGTAATTTTTATAGTAGCCGAAACTCCGATATCCGACAAGACCTATACAAATCCTTGCGTTCCATCGCCATGTGGGCCCAACTCGGTATGTCGTGATGTAAACGGACAGCCTAGCTGTGCTTGTGCAGACACTTATATCGGAGCACCGCCCTTCTGCAGACCCGAATGTACGATAAATTCCGAGTGTCCCAGTGACGAGGCATGCATTCAGTTCAAATGCCGAAACCCATGTCCAGGATCATGTGGTATCAATGCAGAATGTACCATCAATAATCATGTGCCCAACTGTTTCTGTCCTGATGGATTCACCGGAGACTCGTTTGTTAGATGTGTACCTGCTATTCAGCCTAGTAAGATGACAAAGTTCATTATGACAAACTATTTTTTTAATTGGCGCTGTATCTTGATTGCTAATGAATGATGTTATTACTTTTGAAGTTGAAGCCCCATCACCGAAAAATGAGTGCTCCAAATGTGGTACCAATGCTCAGTGCATTGACGGAATCGCCTGCGCCTGTCTACCTGATTACCAAGGAGATCCATACGTCAGCTGCAGACCAGAATGTGTGCTCAATTCAGACTGTTCCCGAACCCAAGCCTGTATCAGAAACAAATGTGCGGATCCTTGTATAAACACCTGTGGCCAAAATGCAATTTGCAGCGCCGTTAATCATATTCCAATTTGCTCATGTCCTTCTGGAATGACTGGCAATGCTTTTGTCATGTGCAACGCTTTAAAAGGTAAAATCTGTATAAATAATGAGATAAAAAGCTTTTAATCCGATTCGAATATTTTGGTATTAAAAATTGTAATCTTGTAGAAATCATGCCTGTCGATCCATGCAACCCATCTCCATGCGGTGTCAATAGTCTGTGCCGAAAATCCAACGGAGTTGCTGTGTGCACTTGTGTTGCTGGTTATTTGGGCTCACCTCCAAATTGCAGACCGGAGTGCACAATCAGTTCGGATTGTCCTCAGAACCAAGCATGTTCCAATCAGAAGTGTATCGATCCTTGTCTAGGAACTTGCGGTGTGAGAGCAACTTGTAACGTCGTCAATCATAATCCAATTTGTAGTTGCATGTCTGGCATGACCGGAGATCCATTTGTCTTTTGCACCCCGATACGTAAGTTTAACTGGAAAAGTGAATCAGTAACGTTAACTTGGATCAGATACGGTAAATTGTGTTTTATTTTCGTATAGAAACTGAGATGGCAGTTTCTTCCAATCCGTGTCAACCGTCACCGTGTGGCCCTAACTCTCGGTGCCAAGTGACAAACAATAACAATGGTTACACCTGTTACTGTCTGCCGGATTTCATTGGACAACCACCCGAATGTAAACCTCAGTGTATCGACAACAGTGAATGTTCGGACGGACTGGCATGTATCAATCAAAAATGTCGAGACCCATGTCCTGGTTCTTGCGGAACCAACGCGATCTGCCGAGTTGTCAGTCATACTCCGATCTGCGTGTGCATGACAGACTTCACTGGCGATCCGTTCACCCAATGTGTTTTCAAACAACGTAAGTTTGTTTTTCAAAACATCATTACGCTTTATAAAAAAATTCAACCAATAACTCTTATGACGATTTTCGTAGCGGAAGTCACTGCCCTGGAAAGACCCGACCCTTGTGTACCATCACCCTGTGGTTCGAACGCCATCTGCCAAGTTTCTAACGGTGCAGGCTCCTGCGCCTGTATACAAGATTATATGGGAAACCCATACGAAGGTTGCAGGCCTGAGTGTCTCTTAAACTCCGACTGTCCACAAGATAGATCTTGTATTCGTAGCAGGTGTCAAAATCCATGCCCCGGAACTTGCGGACAAAATGCCATCTGCCAGGTCATTAACCACATCCCTGTTTGCACTTGCCAAAATGGATATTCCGGAGATCCGTTCCGTTATTGCAATGTAGTCCAACCTACTCGTAAGTGCTCAGTTGATCATAAATCCAAGAGTTAGATAGAGAATAATTAATTGATTTAAATTTAAATCAAATTACAGCTGAGAGAGGAGATGTATGTAACCCGTCTCCATGTGGGCCAAACAGTCAATGTCGTACAGTGAACGATCAGGCCGTTTGCACCTGTCTTCCAACTTTCTTGGGAACACCACCTCGTTGTAGACCAGAATGTACAGTCAGCTCAGAGTGTATGACCAACCGAGCCTGTATTAATCAGAAATGTGTTGACCCTTGCCCTGGCATGTGCGGTGTCAATGCCCGGTGCGACGTCATCAATCACAGTCCTATTTGCGCTTGTGACGCCAACTTCACCGGCGATCCCTTCACTAGGTGTTTTACTAATCCTCGTAAGTACAATTTTCTCACAAGAAGTGAATTAAACATTTGGTTTATACTGCCTCCTGCAGACAAATTCACCGAGTTGATTGCTTGTAGGTTTTGAGGAACCTTCTGTCGCCCTTGTTGCAAACCCGTGTGTTCCATCGCCGTGTGGTCCATTCAGTGTCTGCCGAGATATCGGAGGTTTACCAGCTTGCAGCTGTCAAGATAATTATCTAGGATCACCTCCTAACTGCCGACCTGAATGCACCATCAGCTCTGATTGTGTGAGCAGCGAAACTTGTGTGAGACAGAGATGTATCGACCCTTGTCCTGGTTCTTGTGGATTGAGAGCTCAGTGTAATGTTGTCAATCATTTGCCAATTTGTACTTGCCCCAGTGGATTCACTGGCGATCCGTTTACATCCTGCTCCACTGCCAGTAAGCATTTTATTATTATTAATTAAGTCAACATTGTTTCAAACAAATATATTAATTTTTTTCATTTCAATCTCAGCCATAGCTGAAACTCCGAAAGAACCCTGCAGCTCAACACCATGCGGATCGAATGCCGCATGCAGGAATGGACAATGTTATTGCCTACCTGGATATCAGGGTGATCCATACTTCCAATGCCGACCTGAGTGTGTTCAAAACACAGACTGTTCTCAGGATAGAGCCTGCATCAAGAACAAATGCGTAGATCCATGCCCAGGTGTTTGCGGTCAAAATGCTGAATGTGTAACGTTTAACCATATCCCGATCTGCAGTTGTCCAAGTGGAATGACAGGAAACGCCTTTGCAAATTGTGCACCTGTTCGACGTATGTTGACAATTCAAAAACATTCTTTGAATTTCAAATTTGATCTTGTCTTTCAAACAATAATCTCATTATAGAACCAGCTGTTACTAATCCGTGCAACCCATCGCCTTGTGGATCAAACAGCAGATGTCAAGAAGTTAATCAACAAGCAGTGTGCACTTGCGTGGAAAGTTTCGTTGGCTCTCCTCCATCGTGCAGACCCGAGTGCCTGATCAATTCAGATTGTCAGCTTAATCGCGCTTGTATAAACCAAAAATGCGCAGACCCCTGTCTGGGATCTTGTGGAATATTTGCGAATTGTCAAGTTGTAAATCACAATCCTATCTGTAGTTGTCCGGCTATATTCACTGGCGATCCGTTTGTTAGGTGTATAGCAAGAGGTAGGTGTACAAGTGATCTTTAATTTTTGTTAACACAAACGTTAAATCTAATCTTTGTTTAATTGAAATAACAGTTGAGGAGCCTGTCGAAACAACCGATCCCTGCAATCAAAACCCATGCGGTCCAAACTCAGATTGTCAAGTTAGAAACGATGCTCCATCCTGTAGCTGCCAAGTTGGATTTATCGGTCAACCCCCGAACTGTAGACCAGAGTGCGTTGTCAATAGCGAATGTGACAATCAGTTGGCGTGCATCAATCGGAAATGCGTGAACCCTTGCGAAGGATCATGCGGTACAAACGCAGAATGTCGTGTTATCAATCATATCGCTATGTGTACTTGCATGAACGGATTCTCTGGTGATCCTTTCATTCAGTGCACTATCAAACCGAGTAAGAATCCTTTTTTCAACAATTGTTTGAAAAAATATCTGTTCAGTTGATTTCTTAAACGTTTCCTTCCTTACAGCAACCATAGACATGCCTCGCCAACCATGTCAGCCTTCGCCTTGCGGATCGAATGCAGTTTGCAATGAGCAAAACGGCGTCGCTGTTTGCAAATGTTTAGCAGAGTACATCGGAAATCCATACGAAAATTGCCGACCAGAATGTGTTATTAATTCCGACTGTTCCACAAATATGGCTTGTATCAGATCAAAATGTCAGAATCCATGTTTGGGAACTTGTGGTTTCAATGCGGATTGTCAGGTGGTGCAGCATCTGCCCACTTGCACTTGCACCACTGGATACACAGGCGATCCTTTCGTTAATTGCAATATGATGCCTTTAGAACGTAAGTCGCGGGTTCCTTATTTGATTCAATCTATAAACAAGCTGAGTCCAAAGAAGGAGACCTTGACCAACATTTTGATCAATTTTAGCCGAACCTGTTAGAGACCCCTGTAATCCATCACCTTGCGGACCCAACTCTCAATGTCGCAGCTTCAACAACCGAGCTTCTTGTAGTTGCCTTCCTGAATTCATGGGCAATCCACCAAACTGTAAACCAGAATGTGTGATCAGCTCCGAATGTCCGCTCAATTTCGCTTGCATTCGTCAAAAGTGTCAAGATCCGTGTGTTGGAACTTGCGGCCAAAGAGCTCAGTGTAGAGTGATCAACCACAGCCCGATCTGTAGTTGTCCGCTGACAATGACCGGTGATCCGTTTATAAATTGCTTCCCTATCACAAGTGAGTTTTAAATTTAAATGGATGCTACGGATTGGAAAACAAATTTGAATCTACAAATTCGATTATAATTTTTTTAGCTGTTTCGACTGCGTTAGACGTGCCACAAAATCCTTGCGTACCATCTCCCTGCGGTCCCAATGCCGTCTGTCAGACAATCAGCAACAACCCTGCCTGTACTTGTATGAACGGTTACATGGGAGTTCCACCAAATTGTCGACCAGAATGTACTATAAATGCGGATTGTACTTTGGACAAGGCCTGTATGAGAGAGAAATGTAGAGACCCGTGTCCTGGCTCTTGTGGAATCAGAGCTCGGTGCTCAGTAGTAAATCATACACCAATTTGTGTCTGCCCTGAAGGATATACAGGAGATGCTCTGACCAACTGTGTCCCTAAACTTATCGCCCCTCGTAAGTTCACGTTCCAACGAAAATATTGTTATATTATTTTTAATTTTCAAGTTAAAGATTCATTATTTTGATTTATCCCCTGTAGCTGAGGCAGCCAAAGACGTGTGCAGTCCATCCCCTTGTGGCCCGAATGCTGATTGCAATAATGGAATGTGCACCTGTTTGCCCAATTACGTTGGTGATCCTTACGTCGCGTGTAGACCCGAATGCGTTGTTAACACCGATTGTGCCCGCAATCTCGCTTGTGTTCGAAGCAAATGCATTGAACCTTGCACCGGCACTTGCGGCACTAACGCTCTTTGCAATGTGGTCAATCATCTACCCATGTGCAGCTGTCCGGAAGGCACTACTGGAAATGCATTCGTGTCGTGTTCCCCAGTTAGAGGTTTGTTAAGACAGTTATAATTTTTTTTATAAAAGTCGATAAAAAAATATAAAATTAATCTAACTGATCGAATTGTCCCGAACAGAACCAACCGTTATCGACGCATGCAATCCGACACCATGCGGACCCAATAGCCATTGCAGGTCCTTGAACGGGCAAGCCGTTTGTACTTGCATCGCTGGTTTCTTAGGAACGCCTCCGTCCTGTCGTCCAGAGTGTGCCATATCCTCCGATTGCGCTCAAAATCGAGCCTGTAACAACCAAAAATGTATCGACCCCTGCCCCGGAAGTTGCGGTGTCATGGCCCAGTGCTCCGTTCTCAATCACAATCCCATCTGTAGTTGTCCGGAATCATTCACAGGGGATCCTTTCGTACGATGCATACCCCAACGTAAGAGTTACATCAATTTAATGTCTGCGCTATATAATATCCACATTATGCCATTCCTAAAACGAACTTGCAATTTCAGCGGTACAACCCGTCCAAGCTGTTAATGTCTGTGAGCCGTCTCCCTGTGGACCGAATTCGCAATGTCGGGTGGTGAATAATGTGCCATCATGTTCATGTCTAGCCGAATTTATTGGAGCACCCCCGAATTGCCGACCCGAGTGCATTAGCAATAGTGAATGTTCTAGTCAATTAGCCTGTATCAATAACAAATGTCAGGACCCTTGTCCTGGCTCCTGCGGTTTCAACGCAGAATGCAATGTGGTCAGTCATACGCCCATCTGCTCGTGCAGAGCAATGTCCACGGGAGATCCGTTTGTGCAATGCACAGAAATACAAAGTGAGTAATATAAATAAACCTGATTGATTTATAAGAGAAGTTGAAGATAGAAACAGCCATCTAATTGGATTTTCCTTTCGCACAGGACAACAACCGGAAAGGATTAACGTGTGCCAACCGTCGCCTTGTGGCGCGAATGCTGTGTGCCAAGAATCATCTGGCTCAGCTTCTTGTACCTGTTCCCCTAACTTCTACGGAAACCCCTACGAAGGATGCCGACCCGAGTGCCTTATTAATTCCGATTGTGCTGCAAATCTGGCTTGCATCCAGACAAGGTGCCAAGATCCTTGTCTCGGTCGCTGCGGTCAAAATGCCAATTGCCAAGTGGTCAACCACTTGCCAATTTGCTCTTGTTCAGATGGTTTCGAAGGCGATCCATTCCGTTTCTGTAGTGTGAAAGCTACATGTAAGATTGTTATTTTTGCTACAACGAACGAACCAAGCGAACGGCATTTATACTCATGAAGGTTTTTAATATGTTTAGCGGTAAGAGTACCAAGCAATCCTTGCAACCCTTCACCCTGCGGCCCGAATAGTCAATGCCGAAATCTCAACGGCCAGGCAAGCTGTTCGTGCCTGCCAACATTTTTGGGAAGTCCGCCAAATTGCAAACCAGAATGTACCTTGAGTTCTGAGTGTGCTATGAATCGGGCCTGCGTGAACAACAAATGCATAGACCCCTGTCCCGGTGTGTGCGGCACCAATGCCGAATGCAGAGTCGTTTCTCACAGTCCCATATGTAGCTGTAGAAATGGCGAGACCGGTGACCCATTCATCCGATGTTTCAGTGTCAATCGTAAGAAACCCCCACTATTTTTTTTTAATTTTTTCTGATAATTTTTTTACATTCAATTTTCCGTGTCAAAGGAAAAACAAGAATTAAACAAGATGTTCCTTTAGCTATTACAGAGACGAAAAATCCTGCCACGCCCTGTGTGCCTTCACCTTGCGGACCCAACTCCATCTGCCAAGACCGAAACGGCATTGCCTCTTGTTCTTGCGACCAAACATTCATCGGCTCTCCTCCAAACTGTCGCCCAGAATGTGTTATCAATTCCGAATGCACAAGTGACAAAGCTTGCGTAAGAAACAAGTGCATAGACCCTTGTCCCGGTTCTTGCGGTCGGTCCACTGTTTGTAATATTTTCAACCACACCCCGGTGTGCAGCTGCATGCCCGGCTTCACAGGAGATCCTTTCGTTGACTGCAATATTGTACTACCAGTAACCCGTAAGAACCCTCAACCTGTTATGATCTTTAAGCCTGATGATGAAGACCCAGTGAGCATTTTATAATTTGTTAAAAATTTTAGCGAGTGCAAGACCCGTTGACAAGTGCAACCCCTCACCCTGTGGACCCAATGCCCAATGTCGAAATGGGGTCTGTACTTGTATCAGTGGATATCAGGGTGACCCTTACTCCAGCTGCCGACCCGAATGTGTACAAAACTCCGAGTGTCCCTTAAACATGGCCTGCTCTAATAACAAGTGCATCGACCCCTGCCCTGGAGTTTGCGGCCAGAATGCCGAATGTTTGGTGATTAACCACGTGCTCAGCTGCAATTGTAACCCAGGTTTTAACGGCGACCCGTTCACTGTCTGTAACCCAGAAGAAAGTAAGTCCTCCAAATTAGAAAAAAAACCCCGAATATTGAAATTAAAGTTGTCAAGGATGAAAGACATCTACACCTCAATGAAGACAAGACAATTCTATACCTCTGCCCTTACATTTTAGAATCCGTCACGAGTACAAGCCCCTGCGAGCCCTCACCCTGCGGACCGAATAGCCAGTGCCGAGTTTTCGGCCAACAGGCTTCCTGTTCTTGCGAACCGGGTTACATTGGTCTCCCACCTGGTTGTAGAGCGGAATGTACAGTTAGCACCGACTGCGAACAAACACGAGCTTGTGTCAATCTGAAATGCGTGAGTCCATGTGAAAGTTCGTGCGGAGACAAAGCTCTTTGCACGGTGCGAAATCACAACCCGATCTGCAGTTGCCCTGAACGATTCACGGGCGATCCGTTTGTCAGTTGTTTCCCGATGAGTAAGTAAATCTGTACGGTTGAAATAAGAAGTTGCATGACAAAGATTGACATACGACGAGTCTACGATGTTTTTTTTTTTCACCCTCAGCTGAAGAAGCAGCGAAGGACCCTTGCAACCCCTCGCCTTGTGGACTCAATGCCCATTGTACCATCTCCTCCAACAACCAAGCCACTTGTTCGTGTCTGCCCACCTTCTTAGGATCGCCGCCCACCTGCAGACCTGAATGCACGCTGAATAGCGAGTGCCCCAACCACCTGACGTGCACGCGACAAAAATGCGTTGACCCTTGTACCGGACTCTGCGGAGACAATGCCGTGTGCAGCGTGAACCAACACGTGCCACAGTGCACTTGTCTCAACGGTTATTCCGGAGATCCGCTTAATAGTTGTTCAGTGATTCGAAGTAAGGACTTGCATTTACTTAGAAAATTATTAAGCTATATTATTTTCTCACTGTCTAGTTCGATAAGAATTGCTGATTATCGAGACAAATTAATTTTAATCAATCTGCTTTGTTGTTTCAGTGTGCTTTGTATATTATGTAAAAAAAAATACTGAGTACCTACACGTACACCTTGTAGATATCAAAGTTTCACTACTTTTCTTGTGCTGCCAATACACATGACAATTGTGCTTTTGTTTTCCTTCAGATTTATCAGCTCTTACTATTTATTCTGATTTAGTGAAACGATATTTGACAATTAATTGAATCATTTTTTAATCGATCTCTTCGAATGTTCTTTAGGTCCAGTTGAAGTTTCAGTACCCGCAAGACCTTGTTTGCCGTCACCTTGCGGAGTCAACACGAATTGTCGCGAACGAAATGGCCTCGCTATCTGTGAGTGCATTGCAGAGTATCGAGGAAACCCGTACGAGGAAGGTTGCCAACCGGAGTGTCTTGTCAATAACGACTGCTCGAGATCTCAAGCTTGTATCAGAAACAAATGTCAAGATCCGTGCAGTGGAACGTGCGGCGTTGGAGCTGTCTGTACCGTTTCCAATCACATCCCGATCTGTACTTGTCCCTATCCGCTAACTGGCGATGCGTTCTCGTATTGTCAGCAACTTCCTGAACGTAAGTTTCCGAAACAATTTTCGGTTTTGTGATACTTTTTTTAAATTGATTTAATAAAATCATACTACTAACGAATGATCATTTCATTAGTTCCACGAGAACCGGAACCATGTCACCCATCACCGTGTGGGCCCAACACCATTTGCGAGAATATCAGAGGACAAGCCGTGTGCAGGTGTTTGCCCAACTTGCAAGGACAACCAACAAGTCTCGCAGGTTGCAGAGCCGAATGTACCATCAGTTCTGACTGTCCAGGAGACCGAGCTTGTATCAACAATAGATGCATAGACCCTTGCGGACAGAATATTTGTGGCAACAGGGCTCAGTGTAAGACTATCAATCACAGCCCCCTTTGTGCCTGTCCAGCAAATATGATTGGAAATCCGTTTATTGAATGTTATGAAAAACAAGGTACTACATTTTTCGTACATTTCTCTTGAACAAAAAGATAACTTTTGTTTTTTGGGAATTTGTTTTAATTTTTGTTTCTCTGTCTGTAGAAATTGATCTTTGCAACCCGAATCCATGCAACAGCAACGGGGATTGTATGATCAAGAACGGTGTTGCGGTTTGCATCTATCCTGAATGTATCATCAACACGGATTGTCCTAGAGACAGAGCATGTTTCTCACAGAAGTGTCGAGATCCATGCATCGGAGCCTGTGGCGTTAACACAATTTGCCAGACCATCAATCATAAACCAGTTTGCTCATGCCCAAGTGGATTTATTGGAAATCCTCGAGTTCAATGCAAAGTTGCTGTCACCGAAGGTTTGTTTCGCATTCTTTAATTTACACAATCCATTTTTATCTATTGTTTTAATTCATTTAATTTTAGATTTATATGACATATTGTTTTTTTTTCTTTTTAGAAACACCTAGACCAGAATGTACAGACAGTTCTGACTGTCCAAACGATAAAGCTTGTTACGACCAAAAATGTGTCAACCCGTGTTCTGTAGATTCTTGTGGTATTAACAGTCGCTGTCATGTGCAATTCCACAGAGCGATCTGTGTTTGTGAAGAAGGCTTTACCGGCAATCCTTTACAATTATGTCGTCAAGGTATAAATCGTTAATTATAAAACTTCATGTAAAACAATATTTCAGTAAAACAAATAATTGCACACCAATATCATAACTTGAATAATGTTTTTGCAGTTGGTTGTCGAGCTGATAGCGAATGTCCTTTGTCACAATCTTGTGTCAATGAACAATGTGTCGATGTCTGTTCAATCACTCAATGCGGAGTCAACGCTCTTTGTGATGCTCAAGGCTACCACAAAGCTCGCTGCTACTGCCCAGGAGGAATGTTGGGAAATCCATACGATAGTTGTATTACACCAGAATGCACGACAGATCACGAATGCTCAAGTAGTTTGGTATGCAGAAATTCTAAGTGTGTTGATCCTTGCAATTGTCCACCGAGTGCACAGTGTTCTGTTCTGGATCATCGTCCGATCTGCAGATGTCCACCTGGTTTTGTTGGAGATCCTTATTCCTCTTGTCTTATGGGTATGAATCATATCACTCCTAAAATTTTATAATCAGCACTCGTTGTTTTTGTAAATGATCATTACAAATTTTAATTTTTCATTATAAAACTTTCAGAGCCCATCGGAGAAATACCAGAATGTAAATTTGACGCTGATTGTCCGAGCAAACTCGCTTGCTTTGCGGGCAAATGTAAAGATCCGTGCAATGAACTTCATCCTTGCATAACCGATGCCAAGTGTTCAGTTATTGATACCTTGCCAATGAAGACGATGATTTGCGAATGCCTGCCAGATTTTATTGGCGACGCGACAATAGCATGCACACCAGGTAAATAAATTTTGCATCTTTCTAATATATAATATAAAGATAGAAATAAATAAATATTATATATTGTCTGTTCTGCATGATCTATAGAAATGAAAATATCTCTGAGTAAAATGTTTCAATAATTATAACATTTGTTTCCTTTTTGATGTTTCAGTTATAAAATCAATCGCTGTAATCTGTGAATCCAATTCCGACTGTGATTCTAATATGGCATGCTTGAATCATCAATGTGTGAATCCCTGCTCCGCGAGTTCTTGCTCTTCGACCGCTGAATGTCTTGTCCAAAACCATCGCCACGTTTGTCAGTGCCCGAACGGTTACGTCGGTGATCCGTATGTCAACTGTTACATCGAGGCGACAATCTTGTCAGAATGCCAGAGGAATTCCGATTGTCCCAGGGACGAGGCTTGCATCAATCATCTGTGCCAGAACCCTTGTTTAACCAACCGTTGTGGCTACAATGCTGACTGTATCACTATTGAACATCGACCTACATGCCAATGTCAAGCCGGCCAAGCAGGAAATCCACAGATACAATGTTTCAATCGTATGTTTCAACTAATACAAAATTCTAATTACGTTTTTTTCATTACGACTCTAATTAAAATGTCTAATTCGTTTTTTACAGCGGAATGTAAAACCAATTCTGACTGTCCGTACGACAAAACCTGTAAGAACAACTATTGCGTCAGTCCCTGTTTAACTGGAGAAGTCGTTTGTGGACGTGACGCGGAGTGCACAGTGGCCTTCCATGAGGCTAGGTGTACCTGTCCTCCAGGAACTCAAGGCAACGCTCAAGTAGCTTGCATTTCAGCTGTTTGTCATTATAATGAAGATTGTGCCTCGAACGAAGCTTGTGACAGACTGAATAGAGTTTGTAGACCGGTTTGCGCTGAAGATACTTGTGCAGAAAAAGCCAACTGTATTGCTGTAAACCACGAACCTAAGTGCACATGCACTCCTGGAACCACTGGTAACCCTTACGTCGAATGCATCGGTAAGGATAAATTAAACAACAAACAAATAGATGAGAGAAATGTAATTGTGGTTATTAAAATTCGATATAATTAATTAACTTTTTGATTGTTACCACAGGAGTGACAGACGTTGTGAAACCCGAATGTGTTGCTGACTCTGAATGTCCACCAGAATTTGCGTGCATCAATACCAAGTGTCAAAATCCTTGTCTCACACAAAATATGTGCAGTGGAGATCAACAGTGCAGACTTCTCAACACAGCGCCACTCCGCACGATGATCTGCGAATGTCCACCTAATTCATTCACCGACGTTAATGGAAAATGTAGAAAGATCGGTAAGAGATTCCATCGATCAATAAACGACTGAATACTAATCATTTGAAAAATAATTTCTTGTGACTTTTTTTATTAAAATGTTTAATGTTCAAATTATTCAACAGCACATGAAGACAGCCAGGAGAAATGCGTCTCGCAAGTTTGTCTCGAGCCTTGTCTAGCTCTGGAATGTGGTATCAACGCTCAATGCAGGTCATTCGATGGATACGCAACTTGCCATTGTCCAATTCATTTCACCGGAAATCCTTACATCGAATGTTCATCGAGTATGTTTGCTAAGAGTGTAAAATTAAATTGCAGTGACATTATTTAAATGTATTGATTTATTAACTTTTTTTGCAGCTCAAATAGAACCAATTCCACCACGTCAACCACAGTGCTATTCTAATCAAGATTGTGGTTTTGATCGTCAATGTATAAACTCACTTTGTCTCAATCCTTGCATCGCTGCCAATCCTTGTGGAATCAATACACTTTGTCACGTTGACAAACACTATCCTGTCTGCAGGTGTCCAGATAATTATCTCGGTGACCCAATGACTGAATGCATACCACGTAAGTCGATGAATTTTCATGATATTATAAAATATGAATAGAATCTTGAGACAACTTTAAAAGGATCAACAAAATTTTCAGACAAGTGTTAAAAGAATATTTTCAATTGAATTTGGTCTTTTCTTTTAGCTGCATTAATTGCCGGGTGCAGAAACAACAGCGAGTGTGCAGGAACCGAAGCTTGTGTCAACGGTTTCTGTATCAATCCCTGCAATTGTGGGCCGAACGCAAGGTGTACTGTGACTAATCATTATCCATCGTGCGTCTGCGAACAAAATTATGGAGGAAACCCGCAACTTGGATGTACCAAACGTAAGTATTTAATATTTATTTCTAAACTGAAGAATCAGAAAATGACAGTCGCTTAATTTCGTTGTGTTTAACATTTTCAGTGGAATGCGAATCAAGCAGCGACTGTGCTTACACTGAAACTTGCTACAACAACCAATGCATCAACCCATGTCTGCTTGAGAACGAATGTGCTGTTAACGCGGAATGTTTCGGCGCGAATCACCAAGCGGCTTGCCGATGTGCCTCCGGTTATTTCGGCAACCCGAAACTGCTCTGCGAACGTGCCGAGTGCAACAGCAACTACGATTGCGACGCATCACTTAGCTGTCAAAACAACCGCTGCGTCAATCCTTGCAGCATTCAAAATCCATGTGCTCAGAATGCAATTTGTTATGTGCAAAATCACGCTTCAGCTTGTCGTTGTCCAGAGTACGCTCCGCTGGGTAATCCATTCTCTTATTGCGAAAAACACCCGCCAATTTCGATCAATGAACCGGAATGTAAGAAGGATGCGGATTGCCCAACCAAGATGGCCTGTATCTCAGATTCGTGCGTTGATCCATGTCCAGTTATCAAACCTTGCTTGGAAGGTGCCAGGTGTAGCGTATTGGATACTATTCCTGTGAGAACTATGGTTTGCACCTGCCCAGAAGGATGGGTCACGGATGCAAGTGGACTTTGCCAACCAAGTGAGTTTTCAACTGAACAAAAATATTCGAATAGTAAATATATAAAAGATTTGGATATGTAATGTTTAATGTCTGTTCCGTTCCAGTTCAATTAGTGGTGATAAGCAGCTGCAAATCTGACGATGAATGTGATCCTCATGAATCGTGTGTGAATCGACGTTGTCGCGACCTTTGCAGTTGCGGCTCGAACGCCGAATGTTACGTTAGGAACCACAAACCAATCTGCTCTTGTAAACCGGGCTACCAAGGAAACCCCAACATTGCCTGCTATGCAGCTGAATGTCAACGCGATTCTGAATGTACCATGGACAAATCTTGCGTGAACAACAACTGTGTGAATCCGTGCCTTTTGGCTGACACTTGCGGCATCAATGCTGAATGTTACGTTCACAATCATGTTGCCGATTGCAAATGCGCTAGTGGCCATTACGGTATGCAACACTTCGACTCATCGATGTAATCTGATTGTTAGAATAATTTTAATTATATGCTGGTTTTCAATTTTAGGAAACGCTCTAGAAGAATGCCGTCCGATTGGTTGTTACAGTAACAGCGATTGTCCTAGCGATCATTCGTGTGTGAACATGCAATGCACCAACCCTTGCGTCCACGATAATCCTTGTGCCTTACGTGCCGAGTGTACTGTGCGTCACCACCTACCTGTCTGTAGATGTCCTGTACATCATGTTGGCAATCCTTATGTGGCTTGCGAAAGAGAAGAAGAACCCGAATGCCGAGAAGACGCTGACTGTCCACATTTACTATCCTGTTTCAATCAAAAATGTCAAAATCCATGCACCGCCATCCATCCATGTCTTGAGCCTTCTGATTGTCAGGTGTTGCCAAGTCTACCGGTCAGGACGATGGTCTGTGTTTGTCCCAGTGGCTACGTCAGCACTGGAAGTGGTACTTGTGCGCCAACACCGCCAATCATTGGCGTTGAATGTACCCACGACAGCGACTGTGCTCCAGAAAGGAGTTGCATCAACGCAGTTTGCAGAGATCCCTGTGCTTGCGGCTCGAATGCTGTTTGCAATGTTGTCAACCATAAACCAATTTGCACATGCGACGTTGGGTATGACGGCAATCCTGATACAGCCTGTGTCAAAGGTACACTTTTGTTTATTTTTTGTTTCTAATGGAATAATCAAACATGCTTTGATTGTTATTTTTCATTTAATTCATTGTTTTTTTCTAGTTGCTGGATGTAGATCTGACAGTGAATGCAGTGGCACACACACGTGTATCAATCACAGTTGTGTACCAGCATGTTCTCCGCTGCTGATTTCTTGCGGAAGAGGAGCAGAGTGTTTAGGTATCAATCACAAAGCAATCTGCGAGTGTCCACCAGGATACGGTGGTAATCCCAAGATCAGTTGTGTGCTCCTGGGCTGTCGCAGCAACTCTGATTGTCCAACCAACAAAGCATGCATCAACAGCAAGTGCGAAAATCCATGCTCTAGAAATCCTTGCACTGGAATAACTGAATGCAACGTCGACAATCATGCCGTCGAGTGTACCTGTCCACCTGGTTATATCAGAGACGGACATGATGATTGTGTTCAAGGTATCAATTGCGTTTAACTATTTGTTTCTTTTGTCTACCAATCGAATCAAATTTTTCTGTCGAAATTATTCGGTTAAAGATTTTTGTTTGTGATTTTACGAATGTTGTCATTTCAGTTGAAGAAAAATGTAAGAGCGACTCTGACTGTCCATCTCTAACTGCCTGCTTCGATGGCGAATGTATAAATCCATGCGTCAAGATCGAGCCTTGTGGCATTAATGCTGAATGTAGAGTTCTCGATACAACACCTGTGAGAACTATGATATGCGAGTGTCTGCCTGGTTATCAAGGCAATGCGATTGTTAGTTGTGAAAGAGGTGTGTGATTATTACAAGGATAAGATATTCAGTTGTAAATTGTGTATCAGTGTTA
Organism: Trissolcus japonicus; assembly: GCA_030522925.1. Lineage (NCBI taxonomy): Eukaryota > Metazoa > Arthropoda > Insecta > Hymenoptera > Scelionidae > Trissolcus > Trissolcus japonicus. Next base: position 154,746 of record JAPYZS010000018.1, read on the forward strand.
CTAAATGAGTTTTTTTTTACAGCCAACATATGTGCAGTAGAGAAAGGTCAAGTTCGCGACGAACACGGCGACTGTGTCTGTCCACCTGGCACAGCTAAAGACGAGAATGATGTGTGCACACTTTGCAGAATCGAATCTGGAATGATCATTAATCAAGATGGATATTGTGTTTGTGCATTGGAGAAAGGTTTCATCATTGACGAATATGGTCGATGCGTCTGCCCTGTAGAACATCGATACAAACTAGACAGCGACGGAAACTGCAAGCCATGTATGTTAAACGACTTTTCATAATAATAGATTAATCTTTGAAGCTTGATCTGATGAGAACTATTTAAATTTTAGATGGCGTAGTCGAGTGTGTAAAAGATGATGATTGCCCAGACAATCGATATTGCGAAAAGAATACGGGAACCTGCGAAGATCCTTGCCTGCAACAGAAATGCGGTGTCAATGCACTTTGCAGTGCCAGAAATCACGAAGCTGTTTGTATCTGCATCAATGGTTATACGGGCGATGCATATGTCAAATGCAGTAAGTTTTGTTAATAGAAATATTCTGATCAAAATTCATTTTAATAACACATTTTTACTACGAATTAGACAGTTGAATTTGAAAACTAAAAATCCACTTTTTTAGCTCCATCAACGACACGATTGCGTACAGATTTCCCTAAGCCGGAGATGAGTGTGAGTTGTCTGTCAGACGGTGTGCAAGTTGAAGTGCATATGTCAGATTTGCGAGATCAAGGTTTCGAGGGAGTGTTGTACGTGAAAGGACGCAGCAAAGAGGAACAGTGCAGACGTTTGATATCCATCCCTGCTCAAACTCCTCAGACTGCTGAAGTCTTCAAAGTGAATTTCGGAAGCTGTGGACTCATTCACATCAATGTATGATTCATAATTCATAATTAATTGCCATTTATAATGAAATAAACGTGTTAGAATTGTGATTTAATGTTACATTCGATTTTTATCAGGGTCAAGCAAGCTTTGTACTGGTCATACAGAAACATCCTAAACTGATTACGTATCGCGCTCAAGCGTACCATATCAAATGTATATACCAAACAGGCGAACAAAATGTTACTCTTGGATTCAATGTTTCAATGTTAACGACAGCTGGCACAATAGCCAATACAGGTCCACCACCAACATGTATCATGAAGATCGTCACGCAGAACGGAAATGAAATAAGCTCTGCTGAAATTGGTGATAATCTCATGTTGCAAGTTGAAGTTCAACCATCAAGTAAGTTTTCTTCCATTCTTAATTATTATATGCCTTCTTGTAATGTATGAGTAACTGACCATGTTTGTTTCAATAAAACTTTAGCAATATACGGTGGTTTTGCACGCAACTGTGTGGCAAAGACAATGGAGGACAACTTGGAGAACGAGTACATCGTAACAGACGAGAACGGTTGTGCCACCGATCCCACAATATTTGGCGAATGGGAACAAAATCACGACACACAATCTTTAATGGCCAGTTTCAACGCTTTCAAATTCCCAAGCAGTGATAACATAAGATTCCAATGTAACATTCGAGTTTGCTTTGGAAGATGTCAACCTGTAAGTATATCATTAAAAAATGTATAAATCAAAAAAAAATAAAAAAAAAGTAAAGAAAATACATGTATGTACTTCTAAATATTATTGGAAAGAAAATAGTCACAATTTTTGTTGTCAACAGGTTAATTGCGGAGGATATAATGCCTTCGGTCGACGACGCAGAGACGTCGGATTGGAAAACGACACTTCTTTGAGTATACCAGGAGAAGGATACGAAGGACAACTTCGTGAAGAAGTGACAATTTTCTCGAATTTAATACTAACCACAGAAAGACGCGAAGAACGATATACGGCAGATCCAGCTGAGCAATGTAAGATTTGATTTGACAGTCGATGAGTAGCGTAATTAAAATTATAAATAATTGTATGATATATAATATCAATCAATTTTGTTTCAGTCCCATCAGCTCAACGCTCAGAAGACATCTGCGTATCGATGGTCGGTTTCATTATAGCATTAGTCTTAACGGCACTTCTGGCACTAGTTGCTGTTGCTATTGCTGTATCATGCTGGTTGATGGCATATAGGCGTCAGCCAAAGACTGCTGGACCACTGCCGCATCCGCCCGAATTCCCAAATCCTCTATTTACTACTGAATCGGTAGCTGAACCATCCCCCGATTACCACCTCTCATAAATCTAGTAAATATTCGGCCTACCGCTCACTTCGTTGACAATTATTATCACTAAATGATTATTTTATTGTTATTTAAATAAAAAAAATCCGTCCATTATTTTATATATTTTAAATTATTAATATTATTAGTATATGAAAATGTCAATCAAAGTGACTGGTTTGCCGCCGCTATTATTAAAACTAATTTAGATATTTTTATAGATACGAATGAGAAATGCACTGAGGGCTGTCACTCGTCCTATAACAGTCGTCATTGCATTTCCGAGTGCATCTCCTCCAGTTGCTTACTTCATCTGCACTTTTTTTTATTCTCTTTCTCAGGGTTCTTCTAGATAGAATGACAAAACCATTCGATTCGATTATCCCCTTTTTGTACCTAATTGATTATTATCGTTTTAAAATCTTTTAAATTGAGCTTCCAAGTTATTATTAATGAATTTATTAAAAAAATGAGTATACCAGACAATTAGTGGCTAATCGAAATGAATGTTTTGTTCCATAGAATATGGAAAGACTGGTCGGTATAGTACTTATAATTTTTGGTGATGGCTTCTCCATTATCTGAACACTTCCAACGAGTACTTGAGACTAGATCTTGTGAAACTTTTTTTTTTATTTTTGTTGTTTCTCTCTTTACACTTTTTCTATTTATAATAGATATTTATATAGCACATCATAACTGCCGTATTACTTCCGCGAAATATTTATGTATATTTGCTTTAGCAACTGGAGGATTTGCTTAATTTAAATACGCGTTTAAGAATTCTATGCCTTTGTAAAGATGAACGAATTTTAGCTCGATAATAGCTTTCTTTTTACTTAAAGTAGGCAATTGTACATTATCATTTCTAATAAAAAAAAGCTATTTCTAATAAAAAAAATCGTTTTCGTTATACTGAATTAATAAGGCTACTCCTATCCAAATCTTTTCCCTCTTTTTAAATAAATTTTTGCAAACAAAGTGACACATTGAAGTAATAATCAGTCGTAATTTTTAACATTCACAATAATTACAATAAAATAATTTGGTAAATACTGAAGAATAGTTCATTATGCAACTAGGGTGGGAAGTATTTATCCATACTGTTAATCATGACACACTTTCGTTTAAAATATGTTTTATTGTTCGCATTTAGTTATTGATATTCACCATCATTCAGTAAAATTTACAAAACCTGAATTACATGTCGTAGTCTTATGTATTGATTTTGTTCACTTTTTTCATCGTAATCGGTTTTTTTAGGAAATCGCAACTACAACGAAGCAAACAAAGTAATTTCAACAATTAGGTATGAGGCTTACACCTATATGAAATAACAAACATGCTTGTTTGTTACTATAAACAAACAATTTTAAAAAGTTGACATTTGTTCAAAAGTTAATCATCAAATTGTAGGTATAATTAGGTCGAGAAACTTCTATTGTTTTTGTTTTGTTTGAAATTGTAATCTCACACGTGTACAAAGATTTACAAACGAGCACACTACACCCCCGATGTTTAGAGGTTTTAGAAAAATATACAAACGAATGTGCGTGACACTCGTGAACAGCAATTTGGAGCTGCAACAAATATTATTATATTTACAATAATTTTGCACCGCCATTGTTCATGTTAGTAACTATTCCAACAAGTATTAACGTAGAAACCTAGAAACAATTAAAGTCTACAGTCTTAATAAATATTTAAGTTAATAAATTTAAACAACCTTTTTTATGACTTTACGCTTTAAAGTTATCAACAAAAACATTAATAGTAAAGTAACTGACTATCAAAATGATGTACATTGATGTATAAATGATATACATCAATTGTTCATCATTGATGCAATTTAGTGGTATGCTAAAAAATAGTTAACAATTATCGATCAATTATGATATGTCGTGATTTTCAAATAGAATTTAATCACGTTTAAACATTCTAAGGAACGTTGACAAATTGTATGCGGTGTAGATTTTCGTCTTACAGTAAATTATAATGAACAAAACACGGTTACTTCATTAAATAACTATGTTCATAAAATAATTTGTATCTTTCGCACTTTGGTTTAGGCAGTCTTAGTCGTTGAAAGTAATCCGTTCGACACAACTGTCACAAAATTTCTTGTACGTCTTTATAACTTTACATCTCGAATTTTATATGCGAACATGCAAAAGTTTCTTTAAGTCTAAATCTTACGGTCGTTTATAAAAGTGTATAAAACTTGTAACTTATATATTTTTAAACGTACATTTATTATTCAGAGGAACTTATAAGGCCAGATTTTAGGAGGAATCTCATTCCTTTTTCTATTTATAAAAAATGGACGCAAACAAACTGAATGCATTTGAATATTATACCATATACCGTTCAAGTTAATTTTGGATTATGATTACAGTTACATCGAGATTTCTTGTTTTAAATAAATAGTGCGAATTGAAATAAAAAATTAAAGATGAAAGTCTGGATTGACGGTGATGTTGAAGCATAGTTCGTGGTCCCTGATATCGCCCCAGCCGCCGTTGCCTTTGCGCAGTTTCGTCTTCTTCACAACGTTGGTTACGGTCAAAACGAGCCGCGAAGGGTACAAGTGATCTCGCGCTCCTTTCAACACGCTCTGCACGTTGGCTATCACGGCGGTCGACTCGCAATTGTTTTTTCTGTGATGGACTCCGCTGGAACATTGCCAGAGCTTAGTCAGCCGATGCGATAGAATTTTGCACAAGAACAAGAGAGGACACGAGAGATAAGTGTCTCTCAAGTGTCCTACTATCTTTGAAATAAAATGTGGAGCACGTGTACATAATGCCAAAACATTCCGGTCAAGTCATTTATCGATATTTTGATGTTATACTTTTAGTACCGCAATCTCTTGGGATTATTTCATGCAGACAAAATTTTATCTTTTTTTTTTTAATTTTTATCACTATTTCTTATTTATATATAACAAAATAATAATTTGTTACCATTCTCCAATATGAAAGACTCTTGGTGCTTTCATGACCATGGCAATCAATCCAGAGTCGACTCGAGGTGCTGGCCCTGGGCCTTTGCTAGGTGGAAGACAAGTTTGAGCAATGTGCTGGAGACTCCAGTCCCAGTTGTAATCATCGTAAGAACAAAATTGGGCGGCACAGTGTTTTATTTTGTTCCATGTAACACGATCGAAAGCCATACCCATGTTGTGCTTACTTGACATCCAAGGAATGACTTCAGCCTAAAAATTAAAATTAATAATACATTAAAATTATTTAAAACAAGTCAACAAAAAAAGTCAACTATGAAATCAGATATTAAGAAAAAAAAATGTTGTTTTCTTTTCAAATTTTACTAATATCTGATTAATATATTCTTTAACCGTTGTATATATAGTTTTTATCTTTTTTCTCTACTAATTTGTATCATTTTTGCAATGATAAATTGAACGCAAACATCTGTACAATTTCTTCCCAGCATGCTTTATTGAAAAGCCAGTAAAAGAAAAAAATCGACGCAATAAATAATGACAAATAGATGATTTCTAGAGTGATGCGTGCAGACATGCTCAGAACAGCTAGAGCAATGTAAATGCCAAAACTGCTAAATACGTACATTATTAAAAAAGAAACAAGCTGGTTTGAATAATTTAACATTGTAGGATGGTTAAAAATGTAGAAGCAACATTTGTTGCCAGTTCATAATTTATGAAAATCTTCAACATCGAAAATCACTTGTTAAAAATGAATAACGAATAAATAATGCAGCAACGAAGAAATTTGCTACTAGAAATAATTAATTGAATTTTACACTTTGTTAAAAAGCTAGTCGTTGTAAAAGTTAAAACCAAAGTTGTTTATGAAACTTGAAAGAAACTTTTCAAGTTTTTGTTTGAAAATAAACGTTTGAACTGAATTGCATAACTAAAAAAGTGCAGAAAATCATCGGTCAAAATAATATTCTAATGAGAGTAAACAGATGGATGCAACAAAATGCTTGACAACGGAATTTTTTTTTTCGAACGATGAATATGTGAACCTTTTGATAATGTTCGCTGAGATTGGGCAAAAGCTGGTAAGACCAAGCGGGTGAGAGTTTTGCGACGTGCGCTTTCTGATAGCTGGAAAAGCCGCTGATGGATTTCCGCTGATGGATATCCGACATGCCCTGGCGCTTAAACCCACGCAGAAGCTCTTTCTGCAGAATGCTGTTGACGCCTAGATACTGTTTTTCAACATTTTATTACACTTTTACTATTTCCACACACACACATTATTTGTCTTTCAATGATGTTCATAAGAAAAAATTAATCATTTTACAATAACTAAGTGAAAATCTTTCAAAAATTATTCAGCAGTAAAATTAAAGGAAATCAATTTTTAGTACATAACTCAGTAGACAGTTCAAGTACAGATAAAATGAGTAGATAAAATATAAAAAAAACACTGTAAACAACTGGTAGGCAATCAATGTTCGGTTAAATATAATTAACGATCGCAAATAGAAACGAAACTAGAACCAGGCCGTGATGGATCGATTGGGGTTTCTCAAAGTCGCAGATACGTTGATCGGCGACAGGATTTGTTTAACTGAACATGACGATTGGTTTACAATGGCTATTCGTGAGTACGAATGAATAAAACGCTTGATGACAGATGCGTGTGTTAGGTAAAGTATGTATATGAATGTACTTGTGTGCGTGGGTGGAACGATTGACTATTAATATAGATATTGCGGCGCCAGGCAGCTTACTTTGCGGGTGAAGTCTGCATAATAGTTGTACGTTTTGAGGTAGGTCCCGAGGGAAAGCACATTGCAGCGCTGGCAATTGTGCTTGCAAGTGCGCTCCATCAGGCGCAGCACGTGAACGAAATCTTCGGCGACGTAGTGGTCCTCCTCGAGGAAAAGGAACGTGCCTGTGTGGTTACGAGTCACTGTCAACTGGTCGAAAACTCGGTTCGCTTTCCACCACCAGTGATGTTTCGTTTGTGTAAATTTTGCCTCCCGGTAATGACCATACAAATCCGGATGATTTGCATTTATACAGTTTGAGATCAAAGCTCTGCAAAATTTTGCAAATTTGAATTTTAAATTGCCAGAAATGAACATTTCAAAATTGAACAAGTGGAACCTTTAAGTAAATATGTTACAATGCTACAACATTCTTTTTATTAAAAGAGTAACATTTACTAAACAATTTCTTAGAAAAAAAAAAAAGAAACAGTTTGCACGTATCATGATTATTTTATCAATAGAGAAGGAGACTATCAATTTTGAATCGATAAATCAATGTTTTTATTAGAAAAAAAAATCATATTTTTGTTGTAATATTTGAAGTCTTGAGGTTTATATCTTGTTTTTTATAAATCTTTTTATCTCTAATAAAAAATTGCAATTAAAAAAAAGCAAAGTTTCGATTGAAACTTACTGTTCTTTGCGAACGTTGCGTGGACAGTCGTTGGGATCTTCGCCTGGGAAAGTGCGCGGATGCGTCTGTATGCTGTGCGGATAAAAGATTTGCATAACTCGACAGAAGTCGACACTCTGGACGAGGTAATTTATGTCCGGGTTCCAAACGTCATGGCTGAACACGAGCAAAGTTTGCTCGATTCCCTTGGCCTGGGCCAAGGAGACGATCAGATGACGTAGGTACATGAGACGGGCGTGCACTTGAACTACGATCACCGGCGCGTCCGGTGCCAGCGGTCCAAACGCTTCCTCGTTGTACACCTTCTGCTCCCCGTTGATCTTGTCGATATGTTTACGAATCTCAGCGATATCCAACACCTCGGATGACGTCCCGTTTGCTCCATTCTTAACAGTTGTGATGTTGCGTCTTTCTTTAAGGAACCTAAAACAAATCATTACCATTTTAAAGCGACTGCATGCATTTAAAAAAAATTAGAATATCTAAATTGATCGTTTTAAAACGTAGTTTTCAATGGTGTAAGATATAAATCGTACGAATGCAAGTGTATGCATTTAAGAAAATTAGCATATCTAAATGGGATCGTTTTAAATGGTTTTTGATGTAAGAAAAAAGTTATATAAATTGATCATTAATTTTGATTAAATTCATAACTTTTATATGATAATATAAATGAAAAAATAATTATAAAAAAATATAAAAACATTATTCTACGTAATAGTTGAACAAAATCTTTCAGGGTTTCAAAGGGTTGACATGTAATATCTGTTTGTATTTTGATGCGCGAATGTCTGAACTTGTAACTAATTGATTTGAAGGTTCGGAGTGTTTATTTAACTTGTTTTTATTTTGATTAAAAATCATTGTGAATGATTAACGTCTTTTTATGATGATAAATCTTTTAGAGCGGGTCAGAGGCTGAATTGGATTCAGCGTTCTATTATAAGCCACGGAAGTAGTAAAAATATTAACGTTTTTGTTATAACTGTACTAGGATGGAAGTGGGCGATCTTATCAAGGTAGTAACTTTCTTTTTTCTTTATGAACTTTATGAACTGAAAATTATAATTTTTTACAATTTTTACCCTGTTCCTATTTCTCATAACTACTTCTTTATCGAATCACGTTATAGATTTCTTTTCACTTAAAGTCAACCGAAATCATTTAAACCAAAATCAGAGGAACTGTCAGAGAAAACTGTCTCAATTTAAATCGACGCAATTGTTATACAACTTTAATTAAGTGCTTAAAACGCAGTATTCTTATCTACGTTATCCGGATCGGCGCAATTGCAAAAGCTCCTTTCAAAAAGGTGTCTAACTTTCATTAAACAAATATTAATCAAAATAATTCAACGAAATATAAAATAAATACGAATGTTGTTGAAATTTTTCTACTGCAATATTAAAGTTATGTTTCTTAACAGTTGCAAAATTGTTGCAACTTTCCAGTGTTTAACAAAGGATGAGTTCATTTGCCTGTGATTTTATATACAAACCTGTGTAATTCCTGTGGCACGAGGGCGTACAGGGTTTCGTTTGCGGAAGATCGGTCATGCCAATCACGATTTGTCAAGCTTATCACTTGAAGCTGAAGCCAAAGAAATGTCGCGAGAAAAACCAGTGCAAGAGTTCGCAACAGAACCCCGCGACTTGATCTCGTGACTCCAACTGCTGCCGCACCTGTAATCAAAGCAACCAACTCTTTTTCTTTTCTTATCTCAACAAATTTACATGATTTTGGTCTTACGTAAACTGCTTGAAATAATCGAAAAATCAACCGGCTTGTTTTTGATCAATCTTTATGTTAATATATCTAAATGTATTTCAAAGCGTTCAATGAAAACAAGGTAAAACCGGTTGCGTGTGCTATTATTCATTCATTTCTTATACATGTGTGTTACAATAACAAATGAATCGAAATTTTTTTCCCTTGCAATGTCAAATGAAAAAAAAAAAAATATTACGTGCTAATTAAAAGTTGGAGCGCATAATCGAGCAACGCAGCAGTATCATGAGTTGATAAAACTTGAAACAGACAGTAATATGATATACGAATTGTATAATTACCACTTTTGATAAGTCGCGTTGGTTCAATCTATTTTTATATAAAATTGTACATATTAAATTTCACAAAATGAAACAATTATTAATGAACGAGGCTATTCGCCCTGCGGAGTACATGAGAGGATATGAGAAAAAAAAAACGGAAAAAAACATCAGAGCCGTCAATTTGGTTTTTGTGAAAATTTGTGTCCACGTTTAAAAAAAAACAAAAGAGCCATCAACTCAGTTTTCGCGAAAAACTCGCTAAAAACTCGGGTCTACGTATACTCTCATGTACTCTTATGTACTCTGCAGGGCGAATAGCCACTTAAAATAATATAAAAATAAAATAATTTAATAAATTAAATTAAATTGAGTTAAATTAAATTAATTAAAGGGGCAAAATTTGATTGACACTTACGTGCATGGCGCGGCAAAGGTATAGCGTATCGCGTGGAAGCGGCAAACTCAGCCCTCATGCTGCCGTCATGTTTGAAGTTGGTAGTCCTGCAAATTGAATCGCTGAAAATTTGTCACTTCAAATTTCATCCCAGTCACAAATCTTTATCCTCTTTTTTGGGGGACAACCAAAATGTATTTTCGCTTATAGAAAAGCACTCGGTCGCACAGTTTCAATTTGACTCGAACAAATGAAAGGGCAATTAAATTTTGACAAAAAAAAAAGGTGAACGAAATTCACATACGCGTATTTTAACGTTTGATTGAGCACAGTGGAATGCAAATATCACGAGCTGGCGAGAGCGTCGCAACTTTGATCTGCGTGTCACCGATGGTCACATCACAATTAAACTCGAGCGGCAGCCAAGAGTTTGAAGCGAAGTCGGTGCAACGATAAGAGATTCGACTCAGTGCGAGGGAACAGAGTGCGCGCATCGCAAATGCTCGCGCGTGTCATTCCTAATATCTATAACTTGTTAATTCTAAAAAGCGATCCCTCGTTTTAAAGACTTTCACTCGAAATTTTTTGCACGAACCAATCAAAGTTTTCCGGAGACAAATAATTATAATCACTGCTGAAGGCAGTTCTCTGTGATTTCTACAAACTGTGGGAATGTAGTTTTTTTTTCTACCGGTCGATTCCCAGTTGAGTTATCCTATTTTATAAATTTTCGACGAAGTAAAATAAAGTTCAACCATAATTATTGTGACGTTTTAATTCTCTAATAAAAAGTTTTCGCAATTATTTCGAGATTTTTTTAATTTGTTTGTTAATTGTAATTGAAAAAGAGTACAAAATAGATTATAAGTTTTAAGGTGTGAAAAAAAGCTCAATTCTTACCTCACCAGCGGAGACGAATACGTGAATAATCATACTTGATCGGAGAACCGCCGAACGAACATTTTTTCGTCCTAAAATTTTAAAAGCATTGTAACATTAATTTCAAAGTACCCAGTGCAATAAAAATAATTGTACACTAAAAATGAAGAATTCCAGTTGCATTTGGAGCGATGCATAAAAATATATGGAAGCTTACTGCCAAGACGTAGCAATAAAGTACAAGTGTAATTTTTTTGTCAAGAAAAGACTCAATGGAATAGAATTCGGTCATAAATTTCAAAAACTCGCGGAATTTCTTGAGATATGAGTAAATTTTCGTCGGTGATGATGCGTGAATTTTCACACACCAGAGATCTTAGGATGTTGTAATCGGAAATTCTCATTGAGTATGATTGAATGAACCGAATAATAACTTAAAACAACCATCAGTTTTTATCTTGGATCTTGTAAACTGTAACTTACCGTGTCTTTTTCTTACAAAAATCTTTTGTTATGAAAAGGAAAAATCAAATGAACTAATAATAACTTTGAACAAACATTGTTATACATGTTTGTCCATTATATTACGTGCAACATTTTGACAATCACTCAACGGTTGAGAGGCTGATTTAAAGACTGTTTAAAGTGAATGCCTTGTCCAATTACAACGTGTTAGGCAGTCGTTCAACTGATTTCTTAAGAAATAATCCTCCGCTTCATTAGCTTCTCTTACAACACGTGGTTATTCGTTTTCATTCATATTATTTTACATACTTTTATTCAAGAGGCAAAGGCTCGGGCAGTTGCAAAATCAAAACGAATAAGAACATTTTTGTTTTGACAAATGTATCACGTTTAGAGATATTCTGTTTCGAAGTAAAACAAGCTTGATACGCAAATAAAAATTGAAACATTACGACCGTCTTGATTAAAAAAATACCATGTGTATAATCCAGGATTGTTACTTTAAACAACTAAGAGACTAATCAAGTGAGAATTTGCATGAATATCGTAAGTTTGATGCATTTAAAGCACGTACATCTTGGAACGTGACATCAACACGGTCAGCTCGAGTTCTGCTATCGATCGTGACTGCACCGTGTATTTCACTCACAACTTGAAATTTGAAGAACGTCATATCCGAAATAAACCACCGATAATCATGCTGTTTCCATTACAATCATCGCGACGTCGTTTTTTACATTAGAAAAAAAAATCCGAGCACTCAGAATGTCTCGCGTCGCGCTTGCTGGCATAACATCATTTGGTCGTGACTACCACCGCATTTATCCAAGCCACCCCCACGCTTTCACCCTTCACGTCCATATCAACCTACCCCTCGGCAAGTTTACCCTCTGCACTACGCCATCTGTGGATAATTTGATCGACTCCATTCAACTTTTCTTGAAAACAAACTTTTATTAATACAATGTAATGTAAATCCAAAGTATAAAAGTAATATTGACTTACAACATTATTTATTGATTCAATTTTTTTTCTCGAGGCATGGCAGTGTCTCGAGCCAAGTACAAAGTGAAAAACTAAAAAAATATTCTTCTATGTAGATCTCACAACATTTTTACAATATTGCAATTACAAAACTTGTCTAACTTGAAGCTTCGGTAAGACATGATAATTTTTCCATTATAAAAATCTCATTGGTACTGTTTTAAGATCGCCTTTCAGATTTGTTCACGTGTTTCATTGATGAGGTATGAAAAGATGCCCTAGTCCTTCTTTTGCGTTTTCTCTGTGACTTCTCGGCAACGAATCGTCGCTGCCTCTATAGCGCCAATTAACGCTGACCTGAATCCATGTCTTTCGAGATGATGAATCGCTGTGATTGTAGAACCTGCGTTCCAGAGCAATACGTTACTGTTTTAATTATTATTTTTAATGCAATGTAAACAGCTTGCAAACATATCGCCCTGGTGCACTTGAAAAGTGCACACACATCTCCAAAGACTTCTTTGCAAACTGTTTCATACTTATTACCTGCAGGTGATGAGACATCGTCCTTCAATTGGGCAGGATGTATTTTTGTTTTTTGAACCATGGTTCCTGCGCCGATTACTGTTTGTGCAGCCAGGTTGTACGCCAGTGGTCTTGCCATGCCCATTTTTACTGCTCCATCAGCAAGAGCTTCAATCATCATATAAACCTTAAAAAATCAAACGTCTAGTCAAGATAAAATTTTACCAATTGTTGTAAAAATTGAGTTCTTAATTATATTGTTTTTCAAACAAAACGCACAAGCACTTTCTAACTTGTTTATCAAGCCAGAACAAAAATTGTTCGCTTTCTGTAAACATTTTTTTAAATAAGCAATTGAAGATGAGATTTTGTTAGAGATAAGAAATAGCGTACATAAGCAGGTCCGGATCCCGCAAGAGCTGTTACTGGATCGATCATGCTTTCGTGGACTTCTTGGCACACGCCGACGGAGGAAAATAATTGTTTCGTTAGTTCAGCGTGTTTGTCATCTGCATTTTTACCGCGAGCGTATACTGTAGCTCCGCAACCTACAAAGGCAGGTGTATTCGGCATCACTCTAATCACAGGTGTCTTTTCTGGAAGATTCTACAAATCAAGCCAAACATTTTTTTATTAAAAAATTTTACATCGCTTCAGCATTATGTATGTATGTGATTGTAATACCTTTTCTAAATTGTCCAACGATATCCCCATTGCAATCGATAGGAGCAACTTTGACTGTGTTTGTAAAGCAGGATATACTTGTGGTACCACTTGGGGTTTGACTGCAAGAATTAAAAGATCCCCATGCTCTGCCACTGTTTCGTTTGAGAAAACAGTTTTCGAACCTAAATCCTATAATTTGACATTGAAAATTAATAATTAATGATTTTTTCACGGTTTTAATTTTAAGAGGCGGTATGACTTAAAAAACTCAAATTTGTATATTCATTTATGATGTTTTGTTATTTTGTTTTACTTTGTCTAAATAAAAGTAATTGTATTTAATTTACTTATTATTTACTTTACTCGACTTTACTTAAGAATTAAACTTTTTCATTATGGATTAAAGATTGAGAGCCAAAACTGCAACTAATAAATTAAGAAATTCTTTTACATATTTTATCATCTTTTTAGGTCCGCACCTCTTAATTTTGTATTGCTCAACAAATATTTATTCATAGATGTAATTATTTATTTACCTTGAATGCTTGAATACTGTTTTCATCTTCCGGTAAACAACTTGCTAGTATAAGTTCTCCTTTACTCAAGCCTATAGTATAAATCAATAAATAATGTTACTTTCATTATTAAACGAAACTCTTGAAGGAAGTTTGTTTGTTTAATAAAAACCTGATTTAATAAATCCACTGGCAAGTGCCTGAGCCATTTTTCCGCCTCCGAGGAATCCTATTTTCAACATTTCAAAGATGTTCTGATCGACTGCAGAGGAATGAAATAGGAATCGAAGTCCACAGGTACCAAAAATTGCTGATCACTCAAAAATTAATGAACGTCTTTCAAATTGAGAATGGAAACTCAACTTTGATGCTTTACTTGAAAATCTATCGCCAATACTGAATGGAAAGATATAAATTCAAGACGAAGTATAATAAGTCAACAATATATAAGATAGAACTTATCTTCTTCATTCCGTCAAATGTCTATAGTACAATTTATGACATGCTCCAGATAAGAGAGATCTTCATTGAAAAGTTTGACTTTTCTGTGATGCAATAAATATGATCGGTAAATATATTTTTAGGGCCAATTTTTCAAGGTAATTTTCCTATAAAATATCGTATTTGACATAATTTTTCTATCTCCTAAAAAAAAAACCATAAACTTTTCCATCAAGTGAAAATAATGAAATCTGTTAATTAATCTCGAAAAACTTTTTTATAAAAATTATTTTCATTTCATTTTAACAAGTAATAATAATTCAGATATTACTTTTAGATTATATCTAACAAAATAACACCTTTGATTATTATTCATGAATTATCTTTGATCATATTTGGAGTTTGGAAAATTTTTAATCTGGAAATTGCACGGCTCGTCTGATAACAATCAGAGGATCTGAAAATTCTTCTTCCGATTGAGAGGAGCGAAGTCCACCTGGCGATGTTCGGTGGAAAGTTTGAAATGAAGCAGATACATATATATAGTTATATATACGTCCATGTCTATTTCACTTGCGGTGTAAACTGCCCGAACAGTGTGTTCAGAAAACAATTCACCTGTTATAAAGAGCATTGTTATATAAACGTTTACACAATCTAAGTGTCTTTTTTTATCGCACCCATTGAAACGGAACGGCAGTCATTAAACCGGACGTTTTACAACGTCTTGGGACTACTGAACGTAAAAACCTGAATCGCTCTATGATCATCTTAAAAAATATATACAAAATATATAATGATGTTGAATTTCAATTTTATAAGAAAACATAATTCCTTCCAACTAGATGATTTATTATTCGTTTTTCGTGACAAATAATTTTGCTTCGGCCTCTCTGGTTACTTAACCTGTACTTACCTCTGGAGAGTAGAGACTAGATATTTGATACGCAACAATTTGCATTCTCTTAAAATGATAAAAAAATATATAACAACGTGTGTGACGTGACATGCCGAATTGAGAACTCAGTTGTTGCTATGATCAAGAAATTCGTTGACCGAATATCTGTGTGATAAGTTGAAACAGCAATTGTTAACCCACCGATTATCAAAAAAATCTTTGCTGCGATAAAAAAAAATTTTAAAAAGGCTAGAAAATAATTTAATTCAAAGTAAATTTGGTGCTCATATAGTCAATCAATTATATAAGTTACAATAGAAAACGTTTGACAGTGTTTTTTACATAGTTTTGTATGAAAATCATTGTTTATTTGTATAATATTAATATAAAATTTTTGTTTACGCATTGTGCGTTTTATTTGTTAAATTACAAAACGTTGTGAAGAGTAATAATAATTCTTAACAAGACACAATATTATCGCAAAGTTAGTCACGTTTTATTCACGTTTAAAAAACTTATCGCAAAACACCGCACGAGTATGTTTCGATATGCAGGGTCACTTCCATGACCCGGAAAGTGAACAAACGAAGATAAATCAAGACGTAAGTATCCATTTCACTCTTGATGTTCTAATCAGTACGCACAATTAAAACGGAGGGAAACGTATACTCTTATACCATGATGGCCTGTGCCTGTCAAGTTTAACAAGCTTGATTATTCAGTGTACAATAATTAGAATCATTTTCATCATTATGGAAACTTTGACATCTGTAAGTTCTTATTTTTAGTTCTATCGTGAATAATTTTGACGGGTCCTAATAATATTAGGAAACTATTCGTGTTTTTTAGCCTACAATTTATAGATTTTTTTAGTTAAAGATCTCCAATTTTATTCACAAAAGTATTTTGAGACAATGATTTTCATTAAATGTCTTCATTTTTTTATTATTTTCATTAAAATAATTCGTTTAGGATATTTCATTGTTGAATTAATAATACTGACATTGATCTATTTGATAAATGACATTTATTTATTTAATTTTATGAAATACATTTAACAATCTTTATGAACCTTTTCTTTTAATGTTGAATAAAAAAGTTAATGTTTACAAAAATTTCTATTTTTCAGTTTCAGTCAATTTATATTTCAGTACTTAAATTAAACAAATATATAAACTTAAAATATATATATTTTTTGTTATTAATGTTATTTAATTATCTTATTTCGTTGTAAGTTGATTGATAAAATATCCAT
This sequence comes from Trissolcus japonicus, assembly GCA_030522925.1. Taxonomy (NCBI): domain Eukaryota; kingdom Metazoa; phylum Arthropoda; class Insecta; order Hymenoptera; family Scelionidae; genus Trissolcus; species Trissolcus japonicus. The sequence continues at coordinate 171,410 of JAPYZS010000018.1, forward strand.
TTATTCGCACAAACTAAATACATAATTTTTTGAAAAGAAAATGATTTTATTTTCATAATCACTAAGTCCAGTCTTACCGCTAAATCCAGGATAAGTCCAGTTTTGTCTTTTCAATACCAGCTAAATCCGCACATTTTCTGTTATTTATATGTATATGATAGAATAAAGATTTGTTGTACTTTTCTTCGCAATAACAATTATTTACAAAATAAATTAATAAAATAATAATTTTGAGTTGCAAAATAGTGATTGCAAGGGGTAAACTTAATTTCTGCAAAAACAACATCTCATTTTTTCATGACATTATTTTTCTACGATACAAATATCTTTTCGCGTGAGCTTAATTGCATCAGCAAGAATGTCTCCCGCAAACTATAGCGATAGCCTGAAAAAGAATTCGTATTCACGTGAATTCAATAGCTTTTTAATGATTATAAATTTATCACTGTATTATAACGACGGTTTATCTCAAGAACGCGCTTGAACTTTGTTGTAAAAATACCCGGTTTATATTCACGTGAGGAATCTCGTGTACGATATAGCTCCAGACAAGTTACAGATAACTATGTACTTAAAAATAATAGATTACATACCTAGCATCCAACCGACTGAAAGCTGGGATTGTTTTTTTTTTTTGTTCGAACAATAAAATGTGTAACAGTGATGATACATCTTTTCCTCATTTCTTTTTATAGTTTCTAGCTTTTATGATATTTCGAGCGTTGATTTTTATGATTTTAGTATCCAATCCTCAAGTCCTTTTTGGTGGGTTCATTTTCTGGGACTTTCTCTACTATTCTCTTTCAACCACTAGATCTCGTCAAAACTAGACTACAAAATAAAGTCAATAACTGTGGGTAAGTGTCAAATATTATTTATAAACGCAAGAAAAAATTGTATCAATTGTTTGTGATTAAAAAAATTATTTCTTTAATATTTAACATGGAACTTTTTATTTCAGAATGCGACATGGCATGACTGGAACGTTCGTTTACATCATTCAACAAGAAAATATTTTTGGTCTCTGGAGAGGAATTACTCCTGTAATTATGATATTTTCAAATTATCATGCTTGAATAGAAAATTTAAACTAAACTGTTGATCTTTATAAAGTAAAACAATTTTTTGTCCACAGTCTATTATCAGGGTGATTCCTGGTGTTGGTTTATATTTTTCATCTCTGCACTGGCTAAAACATTCTTTACAATGGGAGGAACCTCTGTCACCAATTCGAGCAATCGTTTTAGGTTCCACAGCACGAGCAATGTCTGGTGCTTTTCTCATCCCAATCACAGTTGTAAAAACCAGATACGAGGTATTGAATTCAATACAAAATGTGTCTTAATAAATTATTAGTAAAACGAATAATTTGTCACTAAATATGAAGCTTGAAAAAATAATGATTGATCATTTATTATTTATAGAGCGGTGTATATAAATATTCGAGCACAAGAGAAGCTTTGCAGCTCATATACAGAAATGAAGGACTGAGAGGTCTCTCCAGTGGATTAGTCCCCACGTTGTTGAGAGATGCACCATTTAGTGGGATTTATCTTTTGTTTTATACGCAGTTCAAAAAAGTTGTTTGCACAGGTACAGTTTTTCATTCATAATAACAAATTATTTTTACAATAAATTTAATAGTCAACTTTTTTATCTGGATATTTTTTCATCTATCTTTAGAAACTCCTGACCAGCAAGTACCACCGTACAAACATTTCAGTTGTGGATTGCTTGCTGGAATTTTCGCATCCATCGTCACTCAACCAGCAGACGTTGTGAAAACCAAGATGCAACTTTTTCCTACCGAATTTACCAGCACGTACGATGCAATATTTATGATTTATAAAAAGTATGGATTGTGTGGTTACTTCAAAGGCATCGTTCCACGTATGTTAAGACGAACTTTGGTGACTACCATGGCATGGACTTTGTACGAACAGGTGTGTTTCATTTTCAATCTCAATGACTTACTATTAAACGTGTCTAAAAATTACAATTTGATTTCAGATTACAAGAACCATTGGCATCGCGTGAAGTTTTCAATTCCGGCTAGAAAATAACATCCTATTTTACTACCAGTATTACAAAAGTCACGAAACAATTATTTATATAGTATTACACGAAGTGCCTATACTGCATTGTAAATACAAACAAACTGAAATATTATGCTGTATATTCTTTGTACATACGGAACGGAAACTATAAACGGAATAAATGAAGTTCAAATAAATTTACGATAAGAGAATTTTAATTGCTTTTATTAAAATCGTAACAATTGTGCAAAATTACAATGCATTTAAGATAAGTGAGCTTTGAAAAGCCTTTCAAAGAATTCCCAACTTAGAACGTACATCGATCACTTTTTCAAATCGAAAAAGAATCTTGCGGTCGGATTAAATTTAGATTGTAAAAATTTATGGCGGTAACGAATCGTTGAATTTAAACGAGAGAAACGTTTTTTTTTTTTTGCTCAAATTCATACTGAGAATTATACAACGAATAATGAAGACTTAAGTATCAAGATTATGCAAAATGTTTACCTTAAAAAATATAATAAGCTGTTTCATTTCGCCTCAATCATTTCGGACTGCGATTCTGCACGTGCGGCTCTCGCTCCATTTATTTTATTCTTATAACCGTTCTCTGAAAATAAATAACAATCATGAATACCTCATCAGGCAAAGTTCCTTTCTTGTTATTATTAAATGTTTCAACTTTGTCAATCACTTTAATGTCAATTAATCAATTAAGTAATTACACAATCACTCAGTTGACATGATTTACAATAAAGTGATTTTCCATATGAACTGGTTGCTTCGAACAACTATTATCATCAGCACAGTATCGGTCTTTCTATTTATCTTAATTAGATAAAATATACGGTCAAAAGTTATGTAGCCTGCGAATAATCAATAATTAATGGTATAGGCGATTGATGAGATGAGTAAAAAAATGTATCGGGAATACCTAATACAAAGTATCCCTCTTAGAAAAGCTCAACTGTATAAAACTTAATTTAAACTGAAAAGTTAGTTCGATAAGAGTTTACACTTTTAATTTACTTCAATTTATTGATAATTGAGTTTTGAAATTCCAAGGTAATAAACATCACGAACAAAAAACCTGAAACTAGACCTCATTGCAATCACAAATTATAGCAAAAAATCTTTTCGTGTAAATCAATTTGTTCACGTGGACCTGACTGTTCATGCAGCTTAAAAATTGCATGATTAAATGTTTGGCCAGAAGAATATCCAACGTTTGTTTATATCTAACATGGGTACCTTTTATATATTACAAAAACAAATTATATTATAATAAAACGTTTCGTCAGTCGACATTCATAGAAGATTACAAGTTTTATTTACATCGACGCCTATTTTAAAAGACAATCTCTTCATTATCATTCCGACATAAATACCTCTGAATGCGTAGCAGAAGCTAGGATTGTGTATAGTCACAGTCACACAGGGCACTGTCGTGGCAGGTCTACGGAAGTAGGCTCCGTTCCTTCCATAAATTGCTAATTACGTTTTGATATAACAAACTGGAGACTCGTGTACACGTATACATATTTCCATTTGTTTATACACAAAGTAGACTATTATTAATTAAACAATCGCGTTATCAACTTTTGGGTTTTTTGTTTGTATATTGAAGCAAGATCGGGTATACCTTCTCCCGACTTACTTCAAGTCCCGAAATAACGACTGGCCTGTTTTTTTTTATGTATTCTCTGCCATTGTTTTTTTCACAAAAGAAAAATGTTACAAAAATAAACAAGAAAGATAAAAGCATTCAACTATAGCGTTTCATTTGTTCAATAATCCTGAGAAATCTGTCTTTTTTTTCATTGAGGTTCAAAACAAAAATGAAGCAGCTATGATGAGACTTACCTGACAATCAAATCGTACAATTATTGTGACGTTTAATAATTCATAATGTTTGGTGCATACCTGATTCTCTTCGCACTCACTAACCAATCAAGTGTTATTTGCGACTCCTACTTCGAGAACGATGACGTCTACGATTGTAGTGGCTAGAATTCCTTATATCTCGGGTTCCTGTTTTTTACACATAAAACATTATGAATTTTGTGAAACAAAAAGACTCTATAGAAAAATCTATGAATTGTAAAACAAATTACCTTTGTCCCTCTGATGCCTCCGGTGGTTGTCCTCTTCTCTATGCCTCTCATGTCGCTCTCGAGATCTACTTCTGCTACGATGATTTCTGTAATGAAATTTAAATAAAAATTTGTCATCAAAGTTTAACATTTATGTGAGAGCATTATTATTGTAAATACCTGTGACCACCGCCTGATTCGTGCCGTTTTTCTTCTTCTCGTCTGTGACGTTTTTCACGTTCCCTTTCCCTATTCCGGTCCCTGTCTCTCTCACGATCCCCGTCCATTTTTTTTCGATCTACCTCTTTACTTTTTCTCATTCTTCGTTCTTCTTCCCTTTTCTGCTCTTTTTCATCACGATCCTTTTCACGTTTAGCCTGTAAAATATATTATTATTATAACATTAAAAATCATTGCTGATTTGAGTAAACAAGGTCAAAGTATAATTACCAAGATTTCTTGTAAAGCACTTTTTAATCGAGCATATCCGACATGTTGTTTTCCCATTAAATGATCATCAATCCGTTGCTGTGCATCACCGACGATGAGAAATGCGCCGCAAACATCGCAAACTTCCATCTGCTTTTCTTGCGCTGCTGCCAGCTCGGCTGTCTATGAAAGGAGGAAAACAAAATGAAGATAAAAAACAGTTGTTGATTTAACCAAAAAACAATTTTATTATTTTTTATTTTAGACAAGTACCTGATTATAATGACTATTGTCATTGGATTTACGTAAAGCTTCTCTTTCATCTTTAAGTTGATCGCAAAGTCTCATGAGTCCCTGAGCTTGTTCGACATTCCCTTGAATTCCACTCTGCTCTGCTTCTTCGACTAATTTATTTATTTTTTCTGTCAACATTGCGATCTGTTCTTCATTCCTTTGAGTTTGAGCTGGGGTTAACGTTGGCTGCAAATTTATAAGCGTTATGAAAAAACTTTTAATCATATAAATTTCAATCATTTATTTATTATTAAAAGTTATTATTCATTAACTTACCGCTTCGGTTTTTCCAATCAACGCCAATCTTTGTTTTCCTTTGATAATCTTCCTTTCAACTTCGTTCAACATGCTTTGACAAAATCTGATGAATTCGTCCTCGTATTGTTGTTTCCTATATGACGGAGGAGCTTTCTCAAACAGATCTCTTGCCTCATCATCGTGTACTCTGGAACATGCTCCTAAATCTGCTCTGGTGTTTACAAACAAGTCGTGTGGACAGAATTTGACGAGGTACAATTTGCAAAACTGTAACAATAAAAACAATCATGTAAAAAACGTACACAAATAAAGATAAATATTCCATGACACACCGACTCACAAAACATAACCTCAAAAATTTTTTTATCTATTTTTCAAAAAAAGGTATAATAATTAATAGAAAGTGTGTCAAAAAAGTTGTTTTCAGTTTAGGATTTGCTAAAGTTGAGTTTAACACATCCAAAAATGTGTCCAAATGATTTACAAGTGACAGTTTTGGAAAAAAAACATAAGACAAATCTAACCTCCGGGTCTTCCCAGTTGAGTTCTTTGGGTTTCTCATTGGGAAGAACGTTGCGATTTCTGCCCATAAGCTCATCTAAAAGAGCTGCCGCGGCTGCTGCAGCCATGACTGCAGATTTTCACCAATAAATTTTGGCCGACAACAGTAATTGACTCGCTTCTAAAATCTTCTTGCCCAAATCTCAAGAGTTAGGCGTTGACGGTGACACAAGATAAATGAAGACTCGGATGTAACAGAACTACTAGAACGTTTGTTGGGAAGATCAATTTATCGAAGACCGAAGGAACAAAATGTAAACTGAATTAAGATGTTTTTGGAGCAATCAAAAAAACAATTCTGGTGTCTTGTTCTCGTACCAGTTGCTTGAACTCTGATACAATATGGCGGCGATCAGCGGCGATGGCGGATTAGTTCCAGGGCTGCCAACAATACATTAACATTCTGGTATTTGGCGGGAAATTTAAATTATATTGTTATCTGTCTTGATTGCAAAAATGGATTAAATCATTTTTTACCATAATTTCTCGGTAAAGTTAAAAAATATAAAATAGTTATTAATAACTTTTCCATGATTTCTAATTAAAGGAAGTCGATTTTTATTCATTCTAGTTATTTTATATGTTCGATAAATCGATGAACAAACTATAAAATAGATGAAGGCAAAAAAAGTTATTTTTTACACGCTTTATTTATGTTTACACTTATTAAATTGTTATTAAAATAATTGGTTATAAGTGGCATTAAAAAAAACATGAAAAAAAGATGAAGAAAAAAAATAATAAAAAGTGAATCCTACCGATATTTTTATGACATCGCAACATCGTTTATTGAACAATAAAAATCGCATCTGAAAAGCTATAAAGAGGGGAGGGAGGAGTGAAAGAAGTGAGAAGGAAGAGTCTCAAAAAAGGGCTAAATTGATTTGTAAAGAGAAAAGACAGAAGTTTGGCAACGCCGCTTTGCAGCACCAAGGAGGGATGCGCGATTATTAAAAAAACATCGATTATCAACAATCGAATAAATTATGATTAAAAGTTGAATCAATTATTTATTTTTATCAAAATTGCCTAAACAAATTTTTACTTCAAAAAATGACAAAGAAAAACAAAATTGTTTCGTTAACAATTTTACTAAATACATTTTTTGGTCACAAAAACTGGCCAAATATTCGATTCATCGACTTTCGAATAAACGCCCATCCCTATGTTCTAAGAAAGGGACTCGCGCTTGCGCGAAGAACCAAAAAGTGGGATGTGTGAGCGAGAGTGATGGGTTCGCATCGACGTAGGCTGTAACCTCGTATCTGCAACAGCGCGGCCGGCTAGGGCGCTTTTTCAGATTGCAGAGGAAGAGAGAGAGCGCGAGAGGCACTGAATCGGCGAAGAGTCCGCGCAGGCGCAACAATCGCGGAGCCCGCAAAGCCGAGAGAGCGACGACGCTGCGCGTTAGCAGGCCGCGCCAAGTCTTGATGCACGACGTGAACTCGCCGTCGAGTCGGTTATTTGTCGCGCGACTGCGTGTGGTGATGATGCGGCGTGCCGTTGACGTGTGCTCGTGAAGACTCGTTGTGTGTCAAGTTTTCGAGCCCGAGGGTGCCGCAGCCTCCTGTCATTTTGGCTGCCACGAGGCAGTGCGCTGCTTCATACAAAACAGTAAGTTGCTTTCCCCTTGTGCTTTCTTCTTCTCTCTTTCTTGCTTCCCATTATTTGCACGGCTCGGTTGCGTTTCCGCGACCAAACATAGTCGAGTGACGTATGGGCGCCGCGAGGGGTGTGTCTCGCCGCTCGCGGACGCGCGTGCCTACCCGGTTCTTGCGTACTTGCCCAAATCGCTAATGTGAAAGCTTGCACTCTCCGCCGCCATTTGCCCATCGTCCTCTTTTCACTTTCAACCACATCTCTCCTTTATCTCAATCGGTCCCAAAACAAGCCCTTTCCTCCACACCTCACGTCTCGTCCTCTCTCTCTCGGATCCGGCCGCCTCGACAAGTCAACCGAAAAAACTGTCCTTTTTCCCCTCTTGTCAATCACAATGACGTCATCGGTAGATTCGGCTCTCGCAGTTTATTTGTTGGGCGTTGTTATGTCATAGTAACAACACGGCCGCGCGACTTGACGGAATAAAAATAAATTAACGTCATTGGCAAGGTCATCGAGGATATCGGAGCATCGTTTCAAGGATCGTAGGTACAGCGGCATGCATTTTATTACCGCCGCCCGTACGGGCTCACAACGAGGTTATAACTTGTTCCCGTCTAGACGCGCCTTCTTTCAGTCTGACAATCCAATAAGACTATTTTTCACGCCTATCAAATTGACACCCGTCACCCCTTCTGTGTACTTATCTCGCGAGTCCTAAACGCTTCTAACCAGCGGCTAAGTAATGTCTAAGTTTAAACTCTGATATCACCGAAGCGTTCTTTCATCATATATTATTTGTCCCTCCTCTCTCTCCCTCTCTTTCTCAAAGCGCAACTTTTGCTAATCAAAAATTCAACACAAAAATAAACATCAATCATTTTTTTTTCAGGGTTCTTTTTTGTCGCCGGAACTTAAACATTAATATTTATTTTTATCATCAATAACATAAAAAGTTTTAATTTTTTTTTGTTGGAATTTCAAAATAAACAAAAGATTTGTTGGGGTTCGTTTTGGCTAAGGTGTAATATAATTTTCTCGTTTTTTTTTTGTTTTTAATGTAAATTTTGCTTTGATTTAAAACTATGAATGAAACATTTTTTTTTGCGATGATGGCAGTTCAGATCAGGTTGTGAATGATGAACTGTTGTGCATGTGCAAGTCGTACGCGAAGCCGGATTATGTAATGAGCAACACACAAAGTAGGCGTTTACACTCTCGCGTTTTGTAAATATGTGCCTGCACTCGCGCGCGAGTGCTCTCGAGGCAAATCATGAATATCATCAAATTTGATACATCGTAATTTATCACACCCGTTCGTTATAACTTTACTTTTTTTTGCATAACTAATGCTATGTTTTGTGCCTACAAAACTGTCTGGTATCATTTCCATCATTTTCATTCAGTAAATAAACGATGAAATAATTACATTCCAATTTGACGCTTAATGACAGTCGCATGACTGAAAATTAAATCTCAATCAAGATATTTAACATTAATTAATTGAAAATTAAACGATCAATTTAAAGAAAAAAACAAATTGTAAAATTTGTAAAATAAGGGATTGTAATTAAAATGTTGGTGACATTGTTTAATAAGATTAAATTTATTAATTGAATGTATATTGAATTTTAATTAAATGAAATAAATCTATAAAAAAAAAGTTGTTTGATTATCAACAAATTTGGCCAAACAATTTAATTGAAAGTTGGAAATTAAAAATTACAGAGTGACAAGATGTGTTGTTATATCTCGTTAAAATACACATTGAGAGCACAAAAGGCTGCAGTTTGCATAGTTACCTATTGGTTATGAAACCCGACGCACACTAATTGTAGGAATTACAAAGCAATGGGACACGTTAGTTTTTGCATTTTCATTCAGACCTGAACAGGCAACGTTGCCTCATAATCAGACGCTACACACATTTGTTTACTCTACCTATTCGCACGTCGGATTCCACACATGACGATTTATCATCCAATACTCATACAATTCTTAACGCTCTTGCAAGATTATTATTAACTGATTTCTCTCTGCTTGTTTTAGCTTACTCATTGAGGCATCGTTCAATTTTGAAACGTAAGTATCTACAAAAAATTACTTTCACATTCTTGTTACTACCTTCTTTTTTGACAGTTCAGTTGAAAAACAATTTTGGTAATCCAGGAATTTGAAATTATAGTAACACAAAATTGAATACAAATTTTTTTTTTTCACGATTTTCACGATTCAATCTTAGTTTCGAATTTAGTGTTGTTATTTTTAATTTTTATTTCCAACGTCCGCAGATTGATGAGATAAATCTGAACCAAATAGAGAGAAAGAAGAATTGAAAATAAGTTGAGATACAGAAATCGGAAAGACAGGGGAACAGAAACTTCTGGGTATCATCATACAAAATTGGCTTGTAGTCGGCAGCACAGCTTCAATTATTATTCATGCTGTTGAATAGTTTTTGCGCGTGTCAAAGGAGGGTGATGAGTTTCGTTGACGGGATGTAGGTCATAATGCGCGCCATGGCTGCGTGCTTTAAGCGATCAAAGAAAAGCTCACATGCTTCCCCAATCACTTCTGATCAATACAAAAAATTCGCCCAAGCCGTCTCAAATCAGTCCGACTTGAAAAATAAAAAATATCAAAATAAAAAATAGAAAAAAATACAGAAAATGGAATAAAAGTTGGAGATTTATTTGTTCTGAACAGAAATGAATGAGGAGTTGAGAGGTTTCAGGTGTAGAAAGGTAGAGTGTTGCACACCTGATCCAGGCATTTGGTTATGCCGAAATGTGACTAGCGCCCAAACACTTGCATGGCGTCGCGCAATGGCCCGAACGATATTGATCCGCAATTGTAAAGAGAGCTTTATTCATCCAACCACTCGCTCGTTCAGATTGTCAAGGTGTCGCTGCCCTTTGTCAACACTCGCACAGCCCTTCATCTTTCATTGAACAAGTCATCAAAATAAGAGCCAAAACATTTTATGCCCGTTTATTTATTACCTCTGCCAGATGTGCGCGCGTCAGCTTTCACATCAACCGATCTTGTAACTCGATTCAGATATCGTTTAGATTATATAAGGAATAAATAAATTCAAACAAGATGTGCGGCAAATGAAAATTGATCGATTTAATTTCCATCCGAATGCATTTTCAAATCAGTCGATCTAATTTTAGAATAAAGTATCAGTTTTATTACTTCATCTATTGGATTGATTATCATAATTTAATCATTCAATTTATTACTAAATTAATCAGATTAATTGTTTTCAAATTAATTGAATTATTTCGATGGATTGTTATTATATTATATATTATATTGGTTGGTTGTTGAAGTCGATAAACTAGGCATTGCAAAAGCAATTCTAGGCGGCTAAATTTAAAGTCAACGTAAAAATACACCCAACTGAACTTCAAGCTTATTTTTAAAGTCCTATTTATTGATTGGATCCGCCTAATTTGATTAGTCGCTTTTTTTTCTATCTAATCTTCAGATCAAACTTTCACTTGGATGGTCATTCGGTCAGATTTGAGGTGAAAACTTGAAAATCAACCGGTGTCTTCTCAACTGTTAACTGGGTAGAAAAAAGCATTATTACAAAATCAAAAGCACAGTACGGATCTAAATTTGCAACTGATTTGTGTTAGACTCGCTCGCACCAAGAATTTTCTTTAGTCTTAGGCCGACTTCAATGGGCTGAGCATACAACTTTTCAGTAATAAGAAAAAAAAATAATATTGCGTTTCATCTCAATTGTTTTACTCGTTTTATCGGTAATCAATGAACGCGTCAACTTTTTATCTGGTTTATTTTTACTAGGCTGGTAAAAACATTTTTTGATTCTCGCGGTTATCTTGATTTTATTTAATTTTTCCTTTTTTTTTATTTCAATAAAAAATTGAAATGTTGCACCTAACTTTGTGTATTCACGTTGTGAACCAAACTTTGTTCGGTTCGGACGATTCAGACTGTAAAATACAACCGAATGATGTGGTGAGTTTGGATAACTATTCAATTTAGGACCTTTGATATTGTTATTCATTATCCGTCTTGGCAATGATAGCTGAATGTATAATTAACGTGTTTCTTCATTTAGGTCAGTACCGCGCGTTAATGATCGAAGTTGGAAATTTAAAAATTGTTACAAATTAACAACCGATTGTGAAGAAGGAAAAGTTGTAACTCCGAACACGGCGTGTTTTGTACTTCCATCTTCCGTTTTATCTTATCAGTCGTGAGATTAGTCGGCGGATATCTAAAAGACTTTCAATAATACTGAATTTAGGCCTACACAAAAATTCGATCCGAGATCAAACATGAGAAACAAAACTTTCGGTGAAAATTTCTTTTGATCCGAGAATTGTAATACAAACTTTTTTTTTCAATTCTACTTCAATTTCAAAAGAAAAAAAAAGTATATGGAACAATGAAATTTTAAACACTGTGAAATTACTGCTTTAAACCAACTGAACTAAAAAAAGCGAGGAAAAAAAATAAAATTTCTTCTTTTCACATTGTTATTGTGAAATAATTCTTTTTTTCTGGTTTCAGAAACAGCCGATCGAAAAGAATTGGAAAATGACGGACGTAAGTCAACAAGAGCTCTCGGAGCCGCACACCAACGGCGTTGTCATAGATGACGGTCTCACGGACGAGGAAAGGAGCAAAATGAGGCCGGCCGACATCGACGCGGTAACATTATTTTTATCTACGTTCCTTTCAATAACACTTTTTTTATGCTCTATCTCATTTGATTGTGTACTGTGTTTCCGTTCCGGCGATTATTAACGGAGTTAACAAAATGAAATATTGCAAATGGCGAATATTTGATTTTACAGGATATGAGAGAAATGGAGAGACGAAAGAGAGTCGAGATGATGATCAATTCCAGGCTATTTCGAGAGGAACTGGAACGTATTATAGAAACACAAATGAGAGACGGTGCAGGCCCGACTGGACTCTTACAACAGATCTCTGAAATGATGGGACCTCAGGGCGCTCGTTTCAGTGCTAACGTGTTTAAAAGTACGATTTATCGAGTTGGAAAAAAAAATGTTTTTTGTCTGATATGGCTGATTGTAATTGAGACCGATATTTATCTGGATGTTATTTATAGATTCGAACTGCGTTGTTCCAATCAACGATATTCGAGGCGTAGAAAACATGGGCTACGCCAAGGGAGAAAAAATGCTCCGATGTAAACTGGCCGCCGTATTTCGGTTGCTTGATCTCTACGGCTGGACGCAGGGTGTGAGCGGAGTAATCACTGCCCGATTAAACCAGGACCAAGAGCACTTCCTGATCAATCCGTACGGGTTACTCTATCATGAGGTCACTGCATCGAGTCTTGTCAAAGTTGACATGCAGGGTGCTGTCGTCGAACAAGGCACAACCAATTTTGGCGTTCACCTGACAGCTTTTCAACTGCATTCCGTGATACACGCTGCACGACCTGATATCAAATGCATCGTCCATATCGCTACGCCATCAGTAACAGCTGTAATTAATCCGAAAATTTTATTCGTCCGGTTATGAGAGAGGTCAATGATTTTGTTATTTAAATGAAATTGGTTTTTATCTTGTAGATATCATCGATGAAATGTGGATTGCTACCACTCGGTCAGGAGAGCATTGTGATAGGCGAAGTAAGCACTCATCAGTACATTGGCATAGTCGATGCCGAGGAAAAGGAAAAAATTGCAAGAAATCTTGGCCCTATGAATAAAGTGATGTTGTTGACAAATCGCGGAGCCCTTTGTTGTGGCGAAACCGTGGAAGAGGCATTCTTTAACGTATACAACACCGTGTTGGCCTGCGAGACCCAACTCAAACTTATGCCGGTCGGGTTAGACAACTTGAGTGTGTTGAACGAAGAGGCTCGAAGAGCTATTTATGAGGCATCGCGTAAACCACCTGTGCCGCAACAAACCACTGCCGCCGCTGTCACCGCCGACCAACCGATGCTCACAGACAAACTCGAAAAACGTTGGAGAATTGGTGGCACTGAATTCGAAGCTCTTATGCGCATGCTCGATAATGCTGTTAGTCTCACTTTTGCAATCGTTAATTTGGATTCAATTTTTTTGTAGACTTTTTACAATTGAATTTGATTTTCAGGGATTCCGCACTGGTTACATCTACAGACATCCTCTTGTTAAGAGCGAACCTCCACGACCTCGCAATGATGTTGAAGTACCTCCAGCGGTTTCATCTGTAGGATACCTACTCGAAGAAGAAGAATTGTACAAACAAGGGTGAATACTTTATTTGCCTATTTAATCTTTTGTATTTTTCTTTTCGAACTATATTTTCATTGCTGTGTATTTTGTTGTGTGCAGGCTATGGAAAGGTGGTCGCAAGGGAAACGATCGAACCCGTTGGTTGAACTCGCCAAACGTCTACCAGAAGGTCGAAATTTTAGAAACTGGAACGCCTGATCCAAAGAAAATAACAAAGGTAGAAGTAATTACATTTGAAGACAAAAAGCAATAATTTTAACTATCGACAATCTTCTAAACATTCCTTCCGAATGAACGTTCGTGTCGCACACAACGTCTAATTTCATTTTAACTTTTTTGACCTATTGTTCCAACATGATTTTATACTAGGAGATATTTTTAATTCGTATTTATACTCAATCGTGAATTTTTACCAAATTTAATCTACTTAGAGTTAGAATGAAAAAAAACCAATTTAGATATTAATTGAACCGTGAAACTAATTGTTGTTGAGATGAAAAGTGTATTGAAGTTTTCCAAGCTAATTGACAGTGTCTATATATACAAATGTTTGACCTGTGTAGTTATATACCAAGCAATTGTGTCTTGCTGCAACATTTGTCCGTTACCGTTCGTATTTTAAATGAAATTGTTGACTGGCGTAACGACAGCAATCATATGTTATTATATTTTAATTTTACAGAGATTAATGAATTTATAATTGATTAATTGCTAGCGCTTTTAGTCGTCGGCTTGCTAACTAAAATGAAATTATCTACAAATAATAGACTTTTAAATTAAAATTGTATATTTTATTTTAATAGTTCAAATTACCACATTTATAACATCCAGCGTGTTTAGGTTTTAAATCATAAACTTGCTAAGTCAATATCAAATCATGCTTTGAATGAATATACTATATAGTACCTATATACAAGATGAATAAAATTAATCATATAAAAACTATCCGAGTGTTCCAGAGTATAAAAATAATTAAATGAAACATATTACACGTTAATAGACGTACGTTAAAATCTATATAAGTAAAATTTTCGATATACGTGTTCTTTATTTATACATAGTGCTACGAATGTTTCTTATTTAAATATGAAAAAAACAAGCACAATTGTCTTCAACTATGTTAAGTCGTAACTTGTCGTTTGCTTTTTTTCTTTTTTTTTAATGACGCAATAAAACGAGTTGTAAACAAGCATATGGGTCATTGATTTCATCTTAAGTCATCAGTTTTATATGCCTGTAGTTGTATACTTACTGCAGCAAAATTTGAAATGAAATTATTTAGTATATTAATTTCAGTTGAGTAGAAAATGTTTTTTATTTTGAAAATAAAATCGAAATATCGAACGACTGTGCTTTTGAGAATGAATAAGTGCCTCTCGGTCAACACTCGTGGCTCCTCGGTGTGCATCCACTGTACGTGCAAAACCAGATTCAACGAGACCTGATGCGTGTTACGATTTTCTCGATTTGATGACTAGATTTAGATTTTTAGCACACATCTCATCCAAGAGTCACTCTCGTTCGATTTTTCGTGTCAATTGATAAGCAACCAGCGTGAAAAGAAAATTGAATTTATACTTTTAAGATTTCTTGTTTTATTGGCTAAATTGTTGAGAGGTCGTTTAACGTTCTGGTTTTGTGTGCAGTGGGTGTCTGACGAATCTCCAACACATAGCAGTACACCAGTTAAGATTGAAAGCGCCCTTCAATTCGTGCCAAAGAACACGAATCCTAAGGAATTCAAACAACTCCAACAACAGGTTAGTTAAAGCTGGATTCAACAAACCTATTCGATCGAACAAGTATGCTGAATCAATTTTTTTATACCTAGATTAAAGACTATCGAAGAGCAGATAAGATTTCAGCTGGACCGCAGTCACATATTCTTGAAGGAGTTACATGGGAAGAAGCCAAAAAAATGCAGGTAATTTGATCGAAACCATTAATTTTTTCTAAAGGAAAGAAAAATGGAGCCGCATGGAAATTGAAGATGTTTTTGTTTCTGTTTGTTTGTTTTAGGATGCTACAATTAGTGCGACTGGTGAGCAAGTAGTTTTAGTAGGTGCTGCCAGCAAAGGAATTATACAACGAGGATTCCAACACAACGCTATGGTCTACAAAACACCTTATGCTAAAAATCCTTTCGATGCTGTAACAGACCAAGAACTTGATCAGTACAAAAAAGAAATAGAACGTAAACAGAAGGGAGATCCTTGTACGTGATTCAGTTGATTTTAATTTTAAATTCATCAACGTCGGCGGATTTTTAATTTCAATTATTAATATTATGTTAATTTAAATTTAACAGATGATGAATCGCAATCCGAATCAGAAGCCTTATCGTCTTTCAATATGAGTCGCGCTACGCACGAATCTAGCACGGTGAAAAGTCCAATTCAGTCACCTGTGTCTGCTTCGGAAACAGAGGAGGAAAGCAGAGATGGTAAATCATTTGTTCGCATTCAAAATTATCTGATATTTACAATTTAAACAATATAAAAAACAAATTTTTTCTTTCATTGAAGAACCTCGAGTGTTACGAATAGAAACTAAGCAAGTGCCTCTTCCAAGTCAGCCTGAAGTTGTGCTCAGTGATGGTAAGTTCAGAGTTTATCCAGCTATGACTTTCTATTATGAAATTCTTCAATGTCATGAATGTTACAATATATATTTTTTCCTGTGATCGTTCTAGTTTACTGTTAGGTAACTGTACTTTGGTCAGTGAAATTTTGTCTGCCTGCTGTTCTGTTATGGATGATTAAGTTCTAAAATTGCATGACTGTTTTTTTCTTTTTTTTTTTTTTTATTTATTCTTTGTTCTTTAGTTAAAAATGAATTTCGATTTTATGTCTATGCACATACAAATGTGAATGTGAAAATATTGTTAAGCATGGTTTTCTTGTTTTCTGCATGTAACATTATTTTGATTCTATAGGCGCCGATCCGACAACTCAATTTCTTAATGAGATGCGGCGCTCTGAGATTCTTGCACGACGTAAGTCTTTTTAGTTTTATGCATGATTATTATTTATAATTTGTCGCTTTATGTTTAATTTGGTCTCTGTTTAACTTGCAATCATTTTTCATTTATTGAAAATCGTTTGATTTCATCTCATGTTCTTGTATGATTTTTGTTGCATTATTTTGATTAAAAATGTTGTTATACTTTTAGAATTTCAATTTGAAAAAAAAATCATACACAATCATGAAATAAAAAAATTCACACATGTCTTAACATATTCTCACGCTTGAGTGGCTTGGCTAAATTCATTACAGATTATGATGGCTTGAGCTGTAGTGAGTATGAAGAAGGTACTGCGTACGATACATCAACTAAGATCTCCTTGCTTATCACCCGAAGCACAATTTTAGCAGAACGCATGCGACCCCTCCTGATTAATATCCCAAACACAGACCAGCAGAAACCAAGTCTAGCAAGTCAACTGAAAAGCCAGTTCCTAAGCAACTACGAAAGCATGTTTCAACGTAGGAGAGAAGTTCATCAAGATTCAAAAATTAAATCAACAAAAATTAGAGCCTGCACTTCTTTGTTCAGTACGCCGGAGGACAAGTCCAGCGATTCACAATCTCTTGCAGTCAAAATGCAAGATTCAAATTCTGAGAATAAAATTGATAATGCGAGACTCGATTTTGCACAAGTTGTTCATATTGTTGACTCGGATGGAGAAACGGATGTTGAAGATATGCTGGACGACACGCTGTTAGCTGATAACGATGATGATTCAAAATACGTCACCTGTTACTTCGATGAAAATAACCATCAGGATGAAGATGATTCCTGTAGAATTGAGACAGACGATAGAGAAGAAGGAAGTAACAAAGAGAACGAAACAGAAGATGGAAATTGGATGCAATTTCCATTTGTTAATGCAGATTTATGGCGACTAGAAAAGGACGATCAGACAATTGCAGAATCAACGATACACGAAGAAGAGATACAGACTCTTTACGAAGAGGAATACAAGTTGGACATCGTAGAGAACAAAAATGAGATTGAGAATGATGACTTTTATTCTCTTTTCACTGATTTTTGGGAAGTTTTTGACTGTGAATTAAAAACTCGATGTAAGACTAATGAAGAAAAAAACGTTCCTGCATACGAATTAGATCAACATACTGAAACATTTGAGAAATCAGATGAAGCTCTGAATGAAAAGAATACAGAAGGTCCGGACTGTAGGAACTTAGATGAAACTTTCATTGTAAAAGATGAATCGGAAGATTTTGCTTCAGCGAGCGATGTAATTTACAATCTGGTTTCTTTGAACGATCGTATTTTGCCGCAAGAAGAAAGCGAGGTACAATTTGTTATACCAGACTTTGGAAAAATTTGTATGGATTTGCCTGATAAAGACGATGAAAGCGATGAGGACTACTATCTGACACATCCGACCCCTCGAGTGGTTCGCCAGGACAGCATAACTGAGGTCGTCAACAGCATGAAGCTTAACTTCACACCAGGGAAGAAAATTTCAGAGAAATTCAACGCCAACCCAGAAACATCATCCAAGTACAGTCTCAGTGCCACGGACATGAGTCTCATCTACTGCATTGCACCAAATGTTGAAAATTCAAAGGAAACTCAAAATGAAGAAACAACTTTCCAAAAAATACCATCTTCATCCGAACCTTCAGTCGACCAGATCAAAAGTTACAATAAGCCGAATAAGGATTACTCCGACATTTACTGGCTGGACCTTGCAAGTAGTCTGAAATTTGACGACCAGAGTTCTTCTGATTATGGAGGCAAGGTGGAAGAAGAGCAAAGCCTCTCCGGGTCGGAACAAGGGTCAGATCTTCTCGAGCTGCCAAAGTCAACGTACGAGGAACTCTTGGAAAACGACGACTTATCTTTTTCCAACCAGATGAGCACTTCTGCTAACGAACTGATCGCCGAGCTGGACAAAAGCGAGACCTACAACGTGGCATCGAATCTAATCGACGAAATATTGTACGACATGTCGTGTCTCACATTCAGCAAGGAGGACTTCAAAAAGGAAAATATCCAGAAGATAATTATCAAGAAATTGGAAGCTCTTAAGATAGCGAAACAATGCACAGATGACGTCATTGCAGCCGTGTTCAAAATCAAGGACGAAGAAGACATCAGGGACATGCTGAACTCATCCGCTGCTTCTTCAACTGCCGAGGACATCACGATAGTCAAAGAAATTATTCATCACGTGGTTTCAAAAACCTCGAAACAGGTCAAAGAATCCCGGAACGCTGAACTGAAAGTAAATCAGGACAAATATTCATCGGACGCAGTTTGGTTGGATGAAAATTTGAATGAAAAGTTCGACTCGACAATCTCCCTGGAATCCTTCTCGGAGTCGGACATGAATGCGGAACAGGATGTGACGTCAGATTGTTCGACCGATGTAAATGACACGAAATCCGACGCCAGTAAGGAAAAAGAAACTACGTGGATCTTGGATGGGTTGTGGATGAAAACGGAAACTGAGAGAGAGGAGAAGTTTAAAAGTCTGAGGTACAGCAGTTTGGAAAGTTGCTCGACGTTTGTCAATTTCGGACAGGTAGAGGACCCGATTTTAATCCAAGAGACGATTTGCACGTGCATCTCTGACTCCGAAAGTTGTCAAAAATTTGGACAATGTCTGACGCCTATCATTGAGATCACAGAGGATTGCAATTCCGAGGACGGAGAGAGCAAACAGGAGGATTGCACTGAGGAACAACTGAGAAGCGCTTGCGATTGTCTGTCAACGTCCTTTGACACGGAGGAATTTTTAAGATTGGAGCAACAAGTTGCGGAGCAATCCATCTGTTGCGATTTGAACGAGATCGACAGCGAGTGCTTTTTTGAGGCACTTGACTATGAAAACACCTCGTTTAACCGATTAGTCTCCCAGATCAGTCTGTCAGATTTATCTGCTTAGTTATTTGAATTTAGTTTTAAAAAAGCGAATTATTTACTGTTTAGATCAGAAAACAAAGTTTCAACAATTGATAAGTCCGATGTTAGAGAAAATTATAATGATAATAATTTAAAACTTTTAACAATTTGTGATACAAATATTTAATATAAAATAATATTGTATTATCTTAAAATTATGATTTTCGTTTCTACAAAATTTGATTTCCCGTTTTTAAATAAACGTCTATATTATGATTTGTGCATTTTAAATAATAGAATAAATTTAATATCATTATTTATTTTTTTATCAGTTTCATTCAAAGTCTTGTTCGTTTGGTTTTCTTTTGTTCTTATAAATTGATAAAACCTTTTATTTTTAAGGTGAGTATTGATATTGTTTATTTATTTTTGTCATTTTACATTATTGTTACTGTTGACTGTTGACTAATCAGTTTTGTTAGGTTGAAAAACATGCAGGCTGTCGTTTTATAGGAATCAAATTAGCAAGTTTCTGCAAAGAATTCCTTTCCCAAGATCCTTCACGAACATAATGCATTAATTACATTTTGCTTGGTTCACCATTCATCACATTGCACGTTAATCGTAGAACTTAAGTTATCTTCATGAGTTTTAGGTAAGCTTAAATTAATTATCATAAGCTATTTTTTAAACATATTAATAAGAACGGAAATGATTGGCTTGTTTAGTAGAAGTAACACTTTTTATTGATTGTTACAGGAGAGAACACTGTTAATGGCGACCATTCGGATGCACATCACAGTACTTTCTCGCATAGTAGTAAAGAGGTGAGGTGGCAAAACAATGTTTACACTTTTACAAAAAAATCAATCATGTGTTGTTATTCATTGAAGTGTCATTCACTAGTTTAAGGTCATTCATCATTCGAAGAGTCTTTATTACATTCCGTTCAATATATATTCGGAATACATTCCGAAATATATTTTGTTCGAATGGAGCACATCGTAATTATCATTAAAAATATCAATAACACCTCACTGTCAATCACATTACATATTTTTTATAATTTAACATTAGAAATAGTATCATGTTGCATGTGCATGATCATTGTTCATCATTTTTTGTTTGAATCTTTCATGTCAAGGGTTCCATGTCACAGGATGTGAGCATTAGTGAAGGATCGTCTAAAAAAGA
This sequence comes from Trissolcus japonicus, assembly GCA_030522925.1. Taxonomy (NCBI): domain Eukaryota; kingdom Metazoa; phylum Arthropoda; class Insecta; order Hymenoptera; family Scelionidae; genus Trissolcus; species Trissolcus japonicus. Next base: position 191,991 of record JAPYZS010000018.1, read on the forward strand.
CAAGAAAAAGAAGAAGGGACTCAGGACACCGTCGTTTCTTAAAAAGAAGAAGGAGAAAAAAAAGTCCATTGAGGCGTAGATAAACTTATCTTGAGTGAGTAATTTGTTTATTGGATTGACAATCGAAGAAGTTTGATTTCTTTATTAATTCAAATGATGCATTGGAATTTGTAGAAACTGCCCATATAAAATAATTACAACTTAAAAAGCTCAGAGTCATCGACAGTTGTAAGGAATAGACACTGCGGTTAAAGCAAAGTTTAATGGTGGACAAAAAATAGTGCTATCCAATAATTCATCAGAGATCATATACACGGACACGTACTAAACAAGCGTCAGGAGCAGCCGAGCAACAATCATAGCACTTTTCCAAGACTCAAGACTGCCACAAATATTATGTCTATATTAAGAAAGAATAATTAAATTATATTGCGCATTGTTAACATTATTACGTTTTCAATCGTTAGGCATGGCATTTTTAACTGCTTCATAAATGTAAGTGAAAAGGATTGACATGCTAGCACGGCGGTGAAAATTTAAAATTTTCATCTCGTAATGAATTGTGGCGATGAAAATTCGTTATATGCGAAGCGTTAAACGGCTTACTATTTCTGATTAAAACATTATTCCAATGTTTTAATGTGACATTGAAAGTTATACCAGTTAATCATAAAAACAAAATTATGATCCCTTTTTTCAATCAATTTAGAGTTTATAATATTAACTCGAAATAATTTTATTAAAATTTATTAATGTATTTGTAAGTCGCCAATACTCTTCGTCAATTCTTGTTCAATTGAATCATTGGTTTGACAGAAGCAGTGTCAGATTTTTTTTATTGTACCTTCAAAATGTATATATATTAGAAAAATATTACCTCGTTTTTAAAATATTTCAACGCTAAAAGTATAAGCTCTTCTCGTTTTTTAATTCAAAAACATTTTCATACATTCTTTGTACCTGACATGTGATTGGTAATGTTGCGATATTAGTCACACGTATAACTCATTGAACAATATTAATGAAAAAAAACTTTTCAAAATTCTATTTGGAATTCTTTATCTGTTGTTGGGATATGTGCAAATAATAATCATTGCAAAGCGTTCCTGTGTCAAAAATCTTTGGTTTTCGATTGTATAAGGAATTTTTTCGTTTTTCTAAGTGGCCTACGAAAATTAAATATAAGTTACCAGAAACATTGTAAACGATTACGTACACGAAATTATAAAATAAGAATGAAAAATAATAGAAAAAAAATAATAAAAAAACGACTATGCTAACAAAACGATAAGTTGTGTACCAACAGTTGTAATTATGTATTAGTATCGATCTTCCTTGCGTGTTTATTGCTTGAGAGGCTCGGAATATTTCTGGGAAAATGCATTTAATTGTGTTCATGTTTCATTGGAAGCGCTGCTAACAAATGTGAAATCTGAAAATCGAATGATACTTTAAGATTACAGTATGCAAAAAAAAGGGCTTTGTGTTTCAAATAAATCTATGAATTTTAATTCAAGAATTTATTCAAAGCGATGTAAAGAGTGCAGAAAAAAGTGCCCTGAAATGCGTAATCTAGATTTGCATTTCAGGTCAGCTGAAAAAAATAGCCTATCGCAACGTTCTCAAACTTCTTTCGCACCCGTGTATGATAAGAAGTATACACAAAAATGGAACTACGAAATACGTTTACTTTCATTCTATGCCGTTTGCTCTTTTTGTATTTCATTTTCCCTTTTTGTTTCATTTCTATTTACACATTTGGTCATTTATTGTATTCTTAAATTTTTTTGCCTGATAAATATATTATACAGCATTGACTTTTTTTAATATTACTCAAAAAAAAAATTAGAGTTATGTATGTTGTATTTATTATTTTATCATGTATGTTTTATTTCATAAAATATTTATTTCATAACAAGATTCCATGCTTGATTTTTGTTTAGCGACCCGACTCCTGGTTTAATAGTTAATAGGAACTTGTTGCATCTCTTTCAAGTTCTCTGAGATTGTAAATTGACAGGCAGTTTTGTTTAAGATGTCCTCCACTTTGACATTTGGAGCAATCTCTATGAGTTCCAATCTTTTGCCTTTGATCACATTGAAAACAGCCAAGTCAGTTATTATAACATCCACACATTGTTTGCCTTAAAAAATAAAAATTATTAATGTCTCCATTGATAATGATGAATTAAACAAAAGTTGCTTGTATACCTGTTACTGGAAGAGTACAATTAGATAAGATTTTTGGTCTGCCGTCTTTTGTAGTATGCTCCATGGTTACGACAACTTTTGTTCCGGCCGCTGCAGCAGAAACAAGATCCATTGCTCCACCCATACCTTTTACCAAAGTTCCTGGGATCATCCAATTAGCCAAGTCTCCAGATTGCGAAACTTGCATAGCACCAAGAATCGTTAGGTCAACATGTCCACTATGAAATGAAATATCATCATTAAGAAAAAGAAATTATACATACACAATTTCACTTTTACATAAATCTAAAAGATTTTAACGTCATACCCGCGAATCATTGCAAAACTTTCTTCACTGCCAAAGAAAGAAGATCCTGGTAAAACCGTGACAGTTTCTTTTCCAGCATTTATCAAATCAGGATCAACCTCTTCTTCAGTAGGGAACGGACCTAGGCCTAAAATTCCATTTTCAGATTGCAAAGTAACTTTGATGCTTTGTGGAATAAAGTTGCTCGAAAGAACTGGCATGCCTATGCCTAAATTAACTGTTGAGCAAAGATAAAATTTAGTTACATATTATTTTATTGAACAAAATAAATTAATAAAAACGACATATTAATTTTCTTACCGTACATTCCATCTTTAAATTCTATAGCTGCTCTCCTTGCAATTCTATGTCTTACATTAATTTGATTGGAATTCTTATGTCCTTTGATAGAATCCAACGTAGATAAACGCTGTGATGAAAAGTTTGAATAAAATTCTTCAGAAATAATAAAACTAACTCTTCAAAAATATTATACCTCAATTTTTTTTTGATAATGCTTTCCTAATATTATCCTATCGACATAAATTCCTGGAACGTGTACGGAATCAGGATCCAATTGGCCGATTGGTACAATTTCTTCAACTTCTACGATAGACACCTTGGCTGCTTTGCACATCACAGGATTAAAATTACGTGCTGATTTACGGAAAATGAGATTGCCCACCTCGTCAGCTTTCCACGCTTTGATAAGAGCAAAATCTCCTTTTATGGCTCGTTCTAAAATAAAATCCTGACCATCAAACGTTTGTCGAGGTCTGGCTTCGCCACTCAGGGTGGCTTTGCCTTCCTTGTCATATTTTATAACTACGTTTCCTTCTTCTATCAGTGTCCCACAAGCTGTTGGCGTATAAAATGCAGGGATACCTGCACCACCTGCTCTTATGCGCTCAGCTAAAGTTCCCTGAAAAAAAAAAATTATCAAGTCTCCTTATTCCAATTTGGCATAAAATTATGTTTAATGCTTTGTAAATTTATTGTAAACTTGAACATTCGAAACTAATTTTTTTACTTGAGGTACTAATTCGAGTTCCAGTTCTCCTTTCAAATATTGTCTCTCAAATTCAGCATTTTCACCCACGTAGGAAGAGATCATACGTTTGATCAAACTCTTTTTCAGAAGTTTTCCAAGGCCAAAATCATCAACGCCTGCATTATTTGACACAACAGTCAGGTCTTTACAGTTTTTTCTCACCAGAGCGTCAATAAGATTTTCTGGTATCCCACAAAGGCCAAATCCACCCACGAGTAACTTGGCACCATTTGGGATATCGCTAATGACTTCATCGACAGATCTATATATTTTTCGGTTCCCTACCGGTGGTGCTGAGGAACTATGTTTTTTAAGTACCTAAAAATGAAAAAAGTTTAATATTTAAACCTGTGGGTAACGGGCAAAACGAGTTAAGTGTATAAGAATTACGTAAACACTTAAATGATATGTAAATTATTTATAAAATTGATATTACATAAATTTATAAAAAATAATATAAATAATAACAGAATTATAAAATTACAATTTGAAAAATACCTTGAATAGGGGAACGAGATTACAAATGATTTTATCATCATAATGAAGTCGCCCCAAGATGGTAACCGATTTGTTTAACTGGTTTAGAGTCATCATAATATTGGTTTATAAATCTTAAGTTACAGCGTCACTCACTTTTTGCTGTAAGAAAAATTAATATAATAATAATGTTAATGTTAAGTGGCTAAATTTCGTGAAAATTAGTTTTCTTAAAAGAACCAAATCACAGTTATGCGCCGACGATAAAACGGATCTCAAAGAAAACAACTTGGTTTCAACAACTTTGATGTTTTTCACACTCATATCAGCCTCGATCAACATCGATGTTTTTTTCCGTTGAAATGATCCAATCACCGTGAACTCTTTATCGTTGCATATTCATTTCTTTTAAAACCTGGAGAAAGATACACCTACTATGAATTTATAATTATGGATATAAGCAAGGCGGCAATACTTCCTCGAAGCGCGTGTTACAAAACGTCTAATTATTCATAATTATTATAATAATATTTATAATAATTATAATTGTAATAGCAATGTAACAAATAAAATAAAAAATAAGTTTTTAAACGTTACAATCGCCTTAAAACAAAAGGTTTTCTTCCTTCCAGTTTCATGAATTTGAATTCATTCTTTACGCGCATGCGCAATTCAGTTTTTTTTTTGTTACGAAAACCAACTTATTTGAATCATTTTTAAACCAAAAGTTGTCTTGTTCGTCTCATTTTATTATTTATAAAAAAAGTTTGCTTTTTCAAAACAATTTTGAACTGACGTTTAAACAGTAAAATTCAAATAAAAAAAAAAAACAAACAGAAATCACAACTTAACCTCTCTGAAAAATTGGTCAGGTTGGCATTGGGTCTGAGTGCGTTCTGAAACAAACTTGTAAATGGAAAACGACAATTGAATCATGCGCTTTTGCGAGCAATCTTATCTTAGCCAACCAGAAACGGATAAACAAATCAAACGAAAATTAATCGTCGGAGCTAATGATGACAAGAACAAAATAAATTGAACAAAATTTGGGCGCAAGATAAACGTAAACAAACGAAAAAAGAGCCACAGGAGGGAAAAGGACAGAGAGATAGAAGCCGAGGCGTGTGCACGAGAGAAACGCAAAGTATTGAAGCGCGCTGGCGTGACGGCTGAGACTGGGCGTCTCTGTTTCGGTTTTGCGCGGCGCTAAGTTGCGAAGCAAAGTAGAAGGCGCACGCGGAGTTGTGGTATGCCGAGATTGCGAATCTTGATTGTCTGGTTGTTCGTAAGTGTCTTGACGTGTGCGAACAGTCGAGTGGAATTGAACTGAGGGGCCCGTTGGCGACACAGCGAAGTGTAAGATCGATATAGCAATGGACAGGTAATCGCTGCCAACTAGCAACCGATGGGCGAACACACTTTTTGACACGACTCGGCGGCGCGAGGTGTCAATGGCTGCATTAGCTGCGTTAGCATCAGTTATGCGCTCGTTTGTTATGCCACAATGGCCGCGGATATTTGGAATTTAGATACACCTCTAGCATATTGCTTACGTGAGACACGCTCTTCAAGTGCCTTTACTCATCACTACGATTACTATGTCTCACGTCAACACACAAGGTACAAACTCTCAAAACACCCCTGAGGTTCCAACCTACGATCTTGTTTATTTGCATTTTGTTATCACGGTTGTTTCTAACTAGACGTTGTTAAACATTGTACTTTTTTTCCTTTATTTTATTAGGAGCACATTAATTGCCTGCATTAATGAAGCCTAATTAATAATCGATGTCTGGATATCCAAGCTGATTTATTTTGGTATCTATCTAATTGTATTAAGAAGAATATAATGTCGCAATTAAATATAAGTAGCGGAAAAAGAGGAAGAAATGTCAGCAGTGGCATTTCAACATCAGCAGCGTCAGCGTTAAGCAGCTCAACAGATCTAGCCAGCTTGTTTGAATGTCCAGTGTGCTTTGATTATGTTCTTCCACCAATATTGCAATGCCAAAGTGGTCATCTTGTTTGCACAAACTGCAGACCGAAACTCAGCTGCTGTCCCACGTGTCGAGGACCATTAGGTAATTCTACGAGCAACCAGCACTACTCGAAATTGTTTTGATTTCATTGTAACGACAACTTTTGTTTTTGTTTCCATTAGGAAACATTCGAAATCTTGCGATGGAAAAGGTAGCAAGTAACGTAATGTTCCCGTGCAAATATTCAACTAGTGGCTGTACGGTGTCTTTGGTACACACAGAGAAACCCGACCACGAAGATACGTGCGAATTCCGTCCATACAGCTGCCCTTGTCCAGGTGCTTCTTGTAAGTGGCAGGGTTCATTGGAACAAGTCATGAACCATCTTGTTATGAGTCATAAAAGCATAACGACTTTACAAGGTATAAAAAATGAATTTTTTTAATCAAAACTATTCTAAAAATGAATATTAAGCAAACTGAATTGACTGATAAAATCTTTTGGTCCAGGGGAAGACATAGTTTTTTTGGCAACTGATATTAACTTACCAGGAGCTGTTGACTGGGTGATGATGCAGTCTTGTTTTGGTCATCATTTTATGTTAGTATTAGAGAAACAAGAAAAGTATGATGGTCATCAGCAATTTTTTGCCATTGTACAACTTATTGGTTCGAGAAAACAGGCAGAAAATTTTGCTTATAGGTGAGAGAATTGTTTCGTCTGATTCTTTGTAATTTTAAGGAGAATGTTCAACTTATTCAGATTGTTATCTTCTATAGACTTGAATTGAACGGAGCACGACGAAGATTAACTTGGGAAGCCATGCCTAGATCGATTCATGAAGGTGTATCGTCTGCGATTCTAAACTCGGATTGCCTCGTCTTTGATACATCCATCGCTCAATTGTTCGCTGATAATGGCAATCTTGGGATCAACGTGACTATCTCAATGGCGTAATGTATCTCGCATGTTATTTGTAAAATTATTGTTTATTTGGATTACTGAATCTATCGATCATTACTCGTAAAATTAAATTAATTAACGATGGACACGACGAATAAGTTGTTACTCATTAAACGAGCAAGACATAACATGACGATTGCTGAATCGTCTACACTGTACATAGTTATTAAGGAATCGTATTTTTGTTTTTGTTTGTGTTTTATTCAAACAATTTTTTTACGGTTCAGTAAACGTATTTTGTAATGATAAAAGTAACATTCAACTGACGACTGCTGCTATTAAAACGAAAAAGGATCTACATAAAAAAAGAAAGAAAGAAAAGAAAATTCAATGAATTTGTAAAAGTTGTATTTACTATAATACATCTGAGTTTAATAGACTGAATCGTTTTAAACAAACTTTATTTAAATATTTTTATACTTGTGGCAATCACAAACAAGTCAAAAGTCTTTAAAATATTCAGTTTATTAGTAGTTATTCGTAATTTCAATTTTTTATATATTTTTTTCAATTGAATATCCGTTTACGTCCGCGTGATCATTTTGATAGTGCATAGCGTTTGGATCAAAAACTTTTATCCATTTCTTGTGTCGTTTAAAATGCTACGTGCATGAAAACCTTACACATAGTGATCACTTTAGTGAAGAATATTGTAAAAAAATAAATAAATTAAACAACAAATTGATCTTTCCCAGAGATAGTTAATTCTGAATAAAAGAAGAAACATTTGTAGGTGGCGTCATGGTAAAACGCATTAAACCTGCTATGACACAATCTGTAATTGTTTCTAAGCATCCCTTTCTTGGTTCGATTCCTATTATAAGGAGATTTTTAAGGTGGTTGTGAGTTGTAAATTAAAAACATTGCAAAAAATTTCTTCTGTTAAGTGAATAAATAATCTTGTACATATAAATGAATAAAATAACATTTATATCGATACTGGAGTTTGACTATATAATTTTCGCTTAAATATTTTTTAATCTTTAAATCATTTTCAGAATTTGCAGGGAAAATAAAAAACGATTTGGGTGTAAGGTAGGTGCCTCTGTTAATCTATTTGAAAACTTTTCATTACACATGTATAAACTCTGAATTGCATATGTGTAATGTGAAATAATTTCCCAAGAACCTTTTATTGTATTTTTCTCAAATCGAAATGTTGAAAATGATTTTTAACGAGCTATTTAATTTTCTCAAATTTTTTGAAAAAATAAGAAAATAAATTAAAACAAAAAGATAGTAAAATAATAAGAGTGTTTATAATTTTCGTTCGAGGAGCTTTGCTCCCTGGATCCCCTTCCCCCACCCCTTTGCTCCGTTGTTATAGACACTTCCTAAAATGTTACCGGGTGGATCGGCAAAATAAATTTGCCGCCGGTAATTTGCCATCATATAGTTGTTTACCATATGGGGTATTATCTCTATTTTATTTTCGTAGTTTACGAACGTCTTTCGGTAGGGCATAACATTGAATAACTCTATATACTCAACTCCGTGGCAGCAGCGATTTTGAATTTAAACGTTTGTTCGTCACACGTCCGCCATCAATGCGAAGGCGCCAAATCTGTCACGATTCCATGACATATCTTGAAACGCGCTTTTTTGTGTGCAGTGTTGACGATCAAAATGGTTAGCATCTGCCGACTTTGTAAACACTTGGCAACATTCGCGCCGCAAAATTATTAAATGTTTTTGATTGCATTTCAGTCATCGTGTGTACTGTGGAGTTTGATACGACCGAAAATAAATAGAGTGGAGTTGAATGTGCAGCAGATACGACGCAAGGGCAATTCAAAAAGGCCCGATTAGCCTGATACGCGTTTAAGAAAAGGCCTGAACTGCGTAGCTAACAAGTGACTTTTTGTTTCCGCGTTCATCTGAATGTGAATGAAAAACATTGTCTTTCGCGTGATGCGGTACAGGGGAAGATGTTATATATTCATATCCGCGAACATAACCTAAAAAGAAGGATCTAAAGAGAGAGAACCGAGATAATTTAAATTCGCATTGAAAGTTGGTGTTGTTTATTTGTTTTGAATTTAATCGTGGGTTTATAATTGCGGTAAATTATTTTGGTCCGTTTTTTAGATACAAAAGTGAGCAAGATGAATCCTGCAGAGAGTGGGGAGAAGCATCTGCAAGAAATTACGATGCAGACGGTAGCGCAAAACTTGACAAGTGAACCGAACCTTCAGCCAGCGCAAAATATTATCCCGAGTAATATTCACAATGTACCAACGATGATCGGTTCATCCACTCAAATCATTGGCAAGTCTGTTTCACTGGATCTCAGTCCAAAATTGTCTATTAGAAAACCCGTTATACCTGCGACAATCACAACAGCTGTTGAACCCAGTAAAATGTCGACTACAGTAAGTATTATCATTACAAGTTATAAAATCCTTGATTAAAAGTTCAAAAAAGAATTGTAAAGTTGATATAATAAATACTGTATTATTTTTAGATATGTCCAGTTGGTTCAACGGTGAGAATCATTTCTCCGAGCATGTTGCATACTGTTGAAAGACAGGCCGGCCAACAGCCGACCCAGCAGATTGTGACCAACATTGCTCCAACCTACCATGTACCTCGAGGACCGGCGGCTGTCGCAAATATTTCTGCACCAAGAGCAGCTATTGCTACACCTATTGTTAGATCGAGTACCAGCCATTCAGTTCACGTGTCAAGACCCGGGTATAACTCATTGTTTTTGTTTGTTTTTAATTTAACTGTCAAATCATTTATTGAAACGAAATTCACTGATTTTAAGTGGAACCAATGTCTAAATATTTGCATCAACTTTTCAGTGCCAATCCAACAGTTTTGACTCAACAATGGCCCGCAAAAGCAGCAACGAATTATCCGGCCCAGTCGCAGCGGTACCCGATTCCTTCAGTGAGTCGCGTCGCAGCAAGAGCACCTGCTACGGTTTACAGCGGAGGTCAGCAATCTCGTTTAACCTCGCCGACCACGCCGGGCAGGCCGGTACAAACTGCTGTCGTTACGGGTATTCCCGGAGCTCCTTCACGATTGATTGCACCTGTTTTGCAGACGAATAGTAACGTCGCTAGGGTGTCCATCACGCAAGGCAAACCGGCCGCAGCGCAGAGCACAGTTGCGCAGGCCACGACGCAACCTAGACTCCAAAATGTGCAGGTTCGCAATTGTAAATAAGAAAAAAAAATTCGTCTGATGGAATTGTAGAGTGTTTAATTAAATTGTTTTTTTTTTTAGAGTAATACAAACAAGCCGCCAAATAATTTGCAATTTGCAAACAGAGTGGCAGTGTCCGCTCCAGTGATAAGTTCTGCGAACAAAATTGTTACAGTCACGTCGATACAGACTTCGGCAACAAGACAGTTGGCCATAAATACTGTTCCTGGCACATCTGCGACCAACTTAAGTCGTATCGTGATTCCACACTGTCAGGTAAATCATGAATAAACAGTAAATTTTTATTTTTATCTGTTTGGTATTCATAACTTTTACTGTTTAAACTTGAATTACATGTTGAAATTTGTTTTAATTTCAGGCATCAACTCAATCAGCGACAGCTCGAGTGGTACAAGCAGTCACTTCGCTGTCCAACTTTTCACCAGTTTCCAGAGCAGTGGCTACAACTGCCAGTGTTGGAAGTGTGACCAGAGTTGTGCCTCCTGGACCTACGACTGGGGTTACGAGAATCACGAGCATGCCATTGCACCCACTTCCAATTCCTGCTGTAACACGCACCCTCGCGACGCCTATCAAAATCGCCCAGACTCAAAATGTCGGCCATACGATGCAGATAAAGCCTGCGGTGCAACAGGTTGTCCCAAAGACAACGGTCACCAGCGTCGTCACTTCAACGACTCCGTCGCAGTCGATCCCGGGACAGTACATGCCACCAACTACTACAACTTACTATTCTCTGGATCCATCGGGTATATCTTGTGTACTTTTACCATTCTTTATCAAGTTTTAAGTCAAGGTGTAAAAATTTAATCACGACTTCAGGTAACTACTCACAATTCCGTCAAACAACAGTTCAGCCTGTGAGACTCACAATTGTGGATACCGGTTACGAGGAATCGCACGGCAAATCAAACTCCTCACCTAGACCAAGCATTTTGAGAAAAAGAGAACACGATGGATCACCAGCAAAAGGTATGTTTTGTTTTAGTTTAGTGTGTTTTATTTACTAATTTTTTAAACAACCATTTTTTACTTTGAGAAAGTTAAGAAAAACTAATAATATTGTATTATGTTTTTTATAGCGAGCGTGGCAAAAAATCTGGTTCCAGTTTTAGCTTGTATGTCGGCGAACACCACGCCATCACACAACAGTCCTCCAGCGTCACCAAGTGGCGACGGTTGTCAGAGCTCAGGTTCGACGACGGTTTCTGCGACATCCTCGCCTGGGCTTGACGAACCTGAACAATCTCGCATTCCTATGAACACCAATGTTGAAATGTCCCCTCGCAAGAAACCAAGAAAGCAGCAGCTCACGAGCGTCGAATTGACGGAATCACGTTGCACGGACGAGGAGATGCAGTTTATTGTCGAAGAGAAGATCAAAAAGGAAGCCGTTAATGATTCGCGAGATATCAAAACGGAGAAAAAGTTTTGTCCGGACGATGTCCCCACCTCGGGCGTCACAACTCAGATTCAAACAACTCCTGTGCGGACACGACCGACTCTAAGTATGTTAGGTAATTGGGACGAAAAATTTAATAATAATAAGAAATGAAGAAAAAATAATGAGGATAATTCTGAAATTTGAAATTTAATGTATGATTTAATTGTATATTAGGTTCGTGGAAACATGCGTACAATGGTCGACAGCATCATTACAGGAGACCAAGTGAAGTTAGACCACGAGAAGAAAGAAGGCTAACAGTGGCGGAATTGGCGCAACAAAAGTTTGTCCTTCAAAAATTAAACGGTTGGAAAATTCATCACCTTACAACTCAGATGGATGACCTGGCAGAACTTGAGAAACAGGTGAATAATGTTGGAAATATGGTTAGAACTAAATATTTACTAACTAAATTTCAGAAGGGACTAATAGGTTGTTCTCTTTTCTTTAATTTCAGGTGCATGAAAAGCTGAAAACAACTCTCAACGTGCTTGAGACACCGCAAAATGTAAAAAATCTCGATGACAGTTTGGAAAGAGTGAAGGAACTTATCAAAGGCAATATGCAACGGAGCAGTCTCATAAGTGAGAGCATGTTCGAGGCGCACAAACAACTAATTGCAATTTTCCAACACAAAGACCATGTGTCGAATATCCTTCAGCGATGCGGCAATAAACGCTCACAAAAGAAACGAGATAAATAAACAAAAAAAAAAATAGTTTTATAAGTTACGCGCGTGGGAAAATGTTTTAGAATTTAACATGAAATACAATCAACAATTTATCAAAACAATACCTGTAAAAAGGATGTTTCAAATCCTCTACAGGGACATTCTACGTGATGACATTTTGCCTCGTGCGTTCAATATGTTTAAGTCATAAAATTCTGTAAAGCTCTTTGACGTGAAGTAAAACTTTTGTATGTATATTACAGTATTTTGCAAAATATTGAGAATAAAGAGACTTTCATTCAAGTTTATATATTAAAATGAAATGTATTGTGATTTTTCCTTAGTTTCCATTTAAACCTTTTAGGTAATAAGATAAACAGTTTTATCAAAACATTTAATATAATTTTTACACTTTTTTTAGACTTAAATAAGTTTATCCTAAGTTTTCATCCATACCATCACAATAATCCGTTGGATTAATCAGTCATACTCGTCGAATATTGATTATGAAATATTGACACTCTACGGGCTCGATTTGGTTTTGCGTTAAAAAAAAGCCACACATCTACCGCACGCTATCTTGAACATCTTCAGAATGAAACTGATCGATAGTTTTTACTTTATAAAGTTTTTTCTTTTTCTTAATTTTCAAAACATCGACGGATCATAAGAAATTTTCTTATGATAAAACCTGGTACTTGTACAGATGGCATACTAGTTTTCTAAGAACGATACAAATTGCGTGAGTTTATAAAGCTGATCTTCCGCACTCGTCTCCTGGACCGTTGCATTCTGCTCCTTCTCTGGCTTGATTGGCTGGACCATGTTTCCATCAGTGGCCCAACCTTTCTCAGTAGCCAATTTGCCAGCATCGCTACGAGATAATCCAGTCATTTGAGCTACAGTGCGGATATTCACAGATGAGTAAGCCTCTGAAATAAGAACCATCGCTCGTTCTTTTGTGGACTCTATAAAAAATATATATTCACAATTAAAATATAACCTTCTCATAAATTGGATATAAAAATTGCCACATCAATAATTTTTCAGTTTCAACAATTTACTTGCCTTTTAATCCTGTCATTATTTCAGCGACATCCTCGCTCCATTCACTTCTAAGTGCTTCATGAACTCCTGGCCAATCCCTCAACCACATTTTTTTACCTACTGCCCAAATTTGTCGCAATTCAGCACTCGAACTTTTTACATTTGCTGGGATTCTTTTCCATAGATACTTAGCATAACATCTGAAAAAAAATGAATCAAATTATTTACTTTAGTATTGTAGAAACATCTGAAGAAATGAAGAAAATTTCGAATACTAAATGTGCATACTTACAAATTATTCTGATATAAATAAATAGCAAGTAATTTAGCATACATCTGGGCAGATATCACACCGTCAGGCGACTAAAAAGACACAAAAAGTTATAGATAAAATTACATAGTTTGAACAAAAAAAACTGAAAGTTATCTTGTTGACAAAGAATACTTTTTTCAGAAAAAGATTCATTTTTGCATTCCTAACCTCAATTTTACGTTTTTTTGATTGCATTTTTAAGAGTGAGGGTGCATACATTGAAATTATTACAATAAAATAAAAACAACAATGTTTTTTAACCTAAAAAATAATTGACACTCACGTCATGTTCAGCTTTTTCAAGCTCAGTTACTATCTGATTGATTTCGTTCAACATCATGATCGAAATTTCCTTGACCTCTGGTGCAGCTTCGTTGAATATTTTTTATCTTAAGACTCTTTTGTTTTGCTGTTTATTATTTATTTCTCTTGAGAATCATCAGTTACAAATATAACATTGAACAGATTTAAAAAATAATCCAACTTCAATCTGGCTAGCTTGTTTCGTATTTTCGCAAAAACTACAACACGGTTATCACCGTCTCTCTGTCCTTGTCTATCTCCCTAGAAAAACGAAAGAAAAAGACATCAATATGATATTTCGATTGTTGAACCGAATCAATTTTCAAACTGTTCGTAATGAATAACTTTTGAAATAACATTTTCAGAAACAAACGATTTGTTTGTCACCTTTCAACAAAATTTAAAGGTTAATTTTTTTGTTCCGGTAATGAATTTAGATTTGTTTGTTTTAGATTTTTTCAAAGTGGATGGAAAATTCAATGCCAATGTTTTGCAATTGTTTATAAATTGTTTATAAATAATAAAAATCACTGAATATCCGTGAACATAGCATTTTGAAATTCCCTAGATTCGAAAATCCTAGCCTTAAATTTGCGATAGTTCATCCGAAGTCCTGCAGAGGACAGTACCTCGCAGATGTCATGGACGCGACTTATTGTTGATTCTAAATAATATTTAACCGCGTCAAGTCACACAATTTACAGGTTGCTTGGAGAAGCCAAACACCGGCCCAAAGTTTTATTGTAAGTACAAAACTTATTCGACCGAATAATAGAAACTTGGAAAAGCGACGGTTGTAAATAATTCGGCTGGACTTTTGGCGTGCAGGATATTTTAGCGTGGACTGTAAACAAAAATGAGCACGCAGGTTAAAGGCAGTGGCTGGCCCAGAAGAGCCAGCAACAGTTCTTTTGAAGGAAAAATCGTCCAAAATCCGTCGGTCACCATCAATAGAACCATTAATTTGTGAGTATCTCTTTATATCGCTCATCAATATTTACTCTCTTCGATTTGAATTGACTTTTGCTTGAGTTTCATTACTTCAATGGAATATTTTTGTTTAGGTTTGAGTATTTTTTTGTATGAGATTCTATCGATCCAAAGATTTCGAAATTACATTCATTTCCACATTGTTATTGTGTCTGATATTTTTATATTGCAAAATTTCAACTAGTTTGAATTTTTATTGTTTTTGTTGTCTCGTTTAAATCTTCTTTAAAATTTTTCATTTTGTTTGATAAAAAATTATATTTACTTATTTTATAGCAAAAATAAAATTGACAGATGTGGTAAAAAATCTTTATTCTGTACTTCTGAATGATTATTATTATTTTGATATCATGAATGTTTGATAATTTTATAGATATCCTTTGACGAACTATACATTTGGGACAAAAGAGCACCTCTTTGAAAAAGATCCTTCTGTGCCAGCGAGATTTCAGCGCATGAGGGATGAATTTGACAAAATCGGAATGCGACGAAGTGTGGAAGGTGTTCTGTTGGTACACGAGCACGGTCTGCCCCACGTTTTACTTTTACAGTTAGGAACAACGTTTTTCAAGTTGTAAGTGTATAATCAAACTAATCTGATTGCGATAACATTTTTCATATTTGTCATCAAGTCTAATCTATCTTTGTTCACTTCAGGCCTGGAGGAGAATTGAATGCTGGAGAGGATGAGGTTGAAGGCTTGAAACGACTTTTGACTGAGGTAAGAAACTTTTTTAAGATGTTGGATAAAAGTTGAAAAAAATACATTAACATTGACGTCTAATTCTCAGATCTTGGGTCGACAAGACGGAGTAAAACAGGAATGGCTAATTGAAGATACCATCGGAAACTGGTGGAGACCAAACTTTGAACCACCACAGTATCCTTATATTCCACCACATATAACAAAGCCAAAGGAACATAAACGATTGTTCTTAGTTCAATTGCAAGAGAAAGGTTGATAACGGTCTTTATTGTTACTTTGCTCTTGTTGTAAACTATACTGAAATTTGTATTTTTTTATTCTAACAGCTGTCGTCGCAGTACCGAAAAACTACAGACTAGTAGCAGCTCCTTTATTTGAGTTATACGACAATTCCCAAGGATACGGGCCAATTATTTCCTCCTTGCCACAGTCATTGTGTCGGTTAGTAAACTTTTGTTTTCCAATTGTAAAGTTATGACATGAAATAATTTATATACAAGTTTACACTAATGATTTTTTTTAACATTACAGATTCAATTTTGTTTATATGTAAAAATGGACGATGGATGTATGCTTGATGTACCAAAAGAGAGTGATCTTGAATAGTTTAGATTATTACAAACACAAGTCTACGATAAGCAAATCTTTATAATGAAGTAACATTTGCTACCACGAGCGCAAATTTTTGAACAAATTTATATGAAAAGGTTTTGTACTTTAAGGAAATGAAGTCTTCATAATTCATTATTTCTCTGTGAAAAAAAAACATTACATTGTAATAATAGTTTGCTGTAGTGTTTTCAGACATGTCAACACTTGTGAATTTGATGTAACAGTTTCTTGTATATTTCTTTCGGTAATAAATATGTAAAATACATTTCAATAATTGCTATATTTATTATTTGTATTTTAATTTTTATGTAACTTTTTGTATCTTATAAGTAAGAATATTTATAAAATATGTTGAAAAGTTTAGTTGAGACTAAGTTCAGTTGAGAAAATAAATTACAATGCACGCTTCTTCTCCATTTTATGTTTTTACTTAGGAAGCTTTACAAAGAACGATTTTTCTCTTGAGTATGCACCCTAAAAGGCCTATAGAAGTTTTTTTTTAGTTTTTTTGACACCATTTTTTATAAATTTATATAATTTCATAACTTTAACTTAATTGTTGAAAAAATAAAATGTTGGATCAACATTGTTGATCATTATTAGCTTAACTTATATAATTTATAAATTACAAAATGAAGTTGAAAGGTAAGAGTATTAGTTGACAATTGTAACCGCCGTGACTTTAGACAACCGCTAGCGGCAAATTAAAGTCGGGGACGTGAACGGGGTCGCATTGTCTAAAGTGCAGTCGAAGAAGTGCAGATGTGATATATTTCAGTGTGGCACACGGAACGACAGGGACAATTTCCGAAAAGTGAGCGAACGTACGGGCCGTACGTTCAATTACGTTCGATTATAATTTCATATTGAGTGACGCGTCGTGTTTACGTCCATCCGACCCTGACGAGTGAACGAAATTTGACCCGACGAGAAAAAAAGCCAACACTGGCCGCACATCTCACCCTCAAGATCGCACGTTTTTGTCAAGACCACGGCCTCGACGCGAGATGCGGATCCAAATTTGACACGAGCTGCTTATCCCGTTTACACACCTTCTCCGAATTATATGTGAGTTTTCCTACCTCTCTCGTTTCTTCTGATTTTCAATATAATATGCGTGCTCAAGACAAGCTATCTTTGCCCCGAGGTAGCTGGTCTTAAAAATCTCATTAAATGTTTTCTTGTTTTCGTTCCGGATTAAAAAAAAAATATCTGACCAAACGTTCCAAAAACTACGAACCAATTTAACTTGGCTATAATTGTTTTCACAACGTGGACGGTTTGATTCTCTCACTCAAAATCGAAGGGCATAAAGGGTTGAAACTTTTGCTTACATCGACAAAAACGATAGGCATCCTTTCAGTGACCTGAAATGAAACGAATAATTTCAAGTTGAACAAAATTGTTTTCTTCATTATTATTATCTAAAGACGTGAACTTTTTAACTTTTTGAAAAGTTTAGGTCTCGGACGAATCCAAATTATAAGATGAAACAATTTTTTTCTAACCTCTAATTGATTGTTGAATATTGTAAACAATTTATTGATGCGCAGTTTGTTTGTTTTGTTTTTGTACAGGCCACATTTTTTTATAGTAAATTTGGTTAGTAATGTCTCTTCCTCCGACGCTGCCCACGACGACATCCGTGGTAAGGATAGTATGTTCAAATGAAAAACCCGGAGGCACCAGCCTGAGTCCTGTCGAGGGTGTGGAGGGCATCCCCGGGCCTAGTAACAATTTAGAAACTGGCAACAACAGCCAAAGTGATAACGTCTCAGAAACTTACACAGAGGAACCAGAAGAAGACGAGGATGATGACGACGATGACGATGACGAGGAAGACGAAGAAGAAGACGAAGAGGAAGATGACGAAGAAGAAATCGAGGTGAATTTAAAACTTTGCTTTGTTCTCGTGAATAAATAAATAGTTTAATTGTTTTTCAAACATTCATGAAAAATCATAAAATTTTATTCCAAAATGATGTTTAAATAATTGCGTGCCAGTTGAAGTCAGTAAACTTTCATAACCTTCAAATGTCATTGGCCTCTGAATGAAATATTTTGATAACATTTTTTTTAACAACACTTAAGTAAGTATGTTGTTGAAGGCGAAACTAATGGCTTCTTGGAAACTGAACAAATTTTTATTTTACATAGGAAGAACAAAATTATTAACGAAATAATTGTTGTTTGTAGATTAACGAGTCAGAATTCCAAAGGTCAGAGACAGAGTCAGCGGGGAATGAAGAAAATTCCTCATCACTGCCACGACGAGCGCAAAGTCCTGCCCTGCAAGAATGCGTTCCTTTAGATGTAGTCCAAGTGAGGAGAAAACGTAAAAACAGCATGGATACTAGTTTTCCTTGTAAGAAATTCAGTGAAGAAAAAATCAGGCCTGTGTAAGTTTCAATCGGAAAACTTTAGATCCAAAGTGAAAACATTAGACAAACTTCTCTGACCAAAATTTTTTATTTCTTTCTTTGTAGAAATGTTAAGAGACCAGAAGATAAGGGCAAACATGTAAGATGTATCATTCCAACTAAAGACAATCCTCCTCCGGAAATGAACGACTGGTTATTACAGTTTCAGGTAATTTAAAAATCATCTGAAATATTCATTTTGTAACAATCAAAATAGAAATAAGTATTATTTGTTTTTGCTTCTTACTTTCAACTTCAGAGGTGTCATCAACTTTTTCTAATTCTTTTTTTATTTTTTCATCACAGCGATGGTCAAACGCCGAAAGAATGTTAGCAATAGACGAGCTAATTGAGCGTTGCGAGCCCACACAAGTACGTCACATGATGCAGGTGATCGAGCCCCAATTTCAACGAGATTTCATCTCTTTGCTGCCTAGGGAGCTGGCATTGTCTGTGCTGGCGTTCCTGGAGCCACGTGACCTTTTGCGTGCAGCGCAGACGTGTCGCAGTTGGCGCTTTCTGGCAGACGACAATCTACTCTGGAAGGAAAAGTGTCGCGTTGCCGGCATCGATGACATCAAAGACATCATCTCATCGAAAAAAAAAGGCTGTCGCAACAATTCAGCCTCGCCTTGGAAACAGGCTTACATGCGCCAGCACAACATCAAGATGAACTGGAGGACGAAACCAATCAGACCGCCGAAAGTATTGAAGGGCCATGACGATCATGTTATCACATGCCTTCAATTTTCTGGTAACAGAATCGTCAGTGGCTCCGATGATAACACTTTAAAAGTTTGGTCCGCTGTTACTGGAAAGGTAAATTCATTTCTGAGATGTTTTTTCACTTATTTATTTATTATTATTATTATTACTGAGAAACTTTTTGTTAAATTTATCTCGATTAAAAAAAATCAAAAAAAAATATAGTCCCCATATTTCCAACACCTTTTTTTAAAGAGATTTAATTTCTTTTCGTGTGAATGGTCTTTTAAATTGGTCTCTTTTTTTTGCAGTGCCTGAGAACGCTTGTAGGACACACAGGTGGTGTATGGTCGTCTCAAATGGCCGGCACAACTGTCATTAGTGGTAGTACCGATCGTACTCTGAAAGTGTGGAACGCCGAAACGGGTCATTGCATCCATACGTTGTACGGTCACACATCAACGGTGCGTTGTATGCACCTGCATGGAAACAAGGTGGTGAGTGGTAGCAGGGACGCTACTCTGCGAGTCTGGAAAGTCGATACCGGTGAATGTTTGCACGTGCTTGTCGGTCACTTGGCCGCGGTGCGTTGCGTTCAGTACGACGGCAAGCTGGTCGTCAGCGGCGCCTATGACTACCTGGTCAAAGTCTGGAACCCGGAAAGAGAAGAATGCCTTCACACCCTTCAAGGACATACTAATCGAGTCTACTCGTTACAGGTATAACGCTAGTGATTAAACAATTTGAAAACAAAATTACAATTTCACTATTCGTTTATAAAATATTCATAAAATATATATGTTATAATTGATAATTTTGTGCAGTTCGATGGTGTTCATGTGGTAAGCGGATCTTTGGATACGAGCATTCGAGTGTGGGAAGTTGGAACGGGAGCTTGCAGACACACGTTGATGGGTCATCAATCACTGACCTCCGGCATGGAACTCAGAAACAACATCTTGGTGTCCGGAAACGCAGACTCCACGGTAAAAGTCTGGGACATTGTCAGCGGTCACTGCCTTCAAACGTTATCAGGTCCGAACAAACATCAATCTGCAGTCACTTGTTTGCAGTTCAACAGCCATTTTGTGATCACATCGTCCGATGATGGCACTGTCAAATTGTGGGATGTAAAGACAGGTAATCAATCATTTCATGATTATTGATAAATAAATGAACAAGTTGAATTGTTTGATGTGGGTATTAACAAGGGAAATTGATGATTCAGGTGAATTCATTCGGAACCTCGTAGCTTTGGAAAGTGGCGGCAGCGGGGGTGTGGTATGGCGTATTCGTGCAAGCGACACAAAATTGGTGTGTGCGGTGGGAAGCCGTAACGGCACCGAGGAAACGAAGCTTCTGGTACTCGACTTTGACGTGGAAGTCAAATAGTCCAGCTTTTGAAGATGTGTACATATTGAAGTTAGTTAGCGTTCAAAATCAATCCGACCCGCGAGGGCGCGATTGTGATAAAGAAAAAGACTGCGCACGTAAGATTGAGCAGACCTCGGCCACTGTCGCGATCTCACCGAGGGACAAATCTGCCGACATCCTTTGGAACGGATCCTCCTTTTATTCGCTATAACGTCTGGCTTGAAGCATGGTCTAATAATGAAAGATGCCAATGATCAACCTCAACGTGTTTCAATTGTGCAATATCAGCTAGGCAAAACATTCTTGTGCCTAAGGTTCACAATTATTTTTAAGAAGTAGATCATTTTGTTTCTTTTTGTTAAAATTTTTTTTCTCTCTATTCGAAACTCTGACTTTTAAATTGTACGATTTCCGACGTCTTTTGAAGTTATAACCATTAAATTGCATGTACACCGTTCTGACAACTGTGCCACCAGGCCATCACAGTAACGCGGTCTTTCAAACAAAAAAACTATAGTGCGACCCACGACTCAGTCATTTCCTTCACGGAAAGGGGAGTATAACACAAATCAAGCAAACGCTTCGAACGAGACTATTTTTATATAGCGTGTCTTTTATTATTGGACCTTATCAAGGACCATGTTTTTTTATTTGTATATTGCTCAATAGTTTATATTGTAAGAATGCGTTATCTGTTGTATCATTTTTTTATAAGAAGAAAATAGACAAAAAAATGTTGCTGCATTTCCGACTTTTGTGCTCTGCTTCAATTATCACCCATTTATTTACTTCCTTTTTTTGTTCGTATCTGGAAAATATGTCAAGTATTTATTTCAACCACCAAAGTACATTCTTGACATGGAACTTGAATAGTACAATTTTTCTCCTTCAGATCGGCTTTGTAAACTTTATAATCTCCGCCACATCTGCAAGTGTATCTCAAAACATCTTCGTCTTCCGGACATGTCTCCAGTTCGTCTATGTCGATTCGAGAAAATAGTAAGACGCTCATGTCTTCAAGATTCAACTGTCTCAGTTGCGCGTCGTAATCTTTTTTTGATTCTTCGTTGCCCAGGACTCGCCAGGCTTCTTCGATGCATTGGAACATTTCTGAGCTATGATGGATGTCGTTTTTGTCAGGATGGTATCGGAGAGCCAGTTTGTGGTATGATTTTTTGAGTTCGTCCAGTGATGAATCCGGGGAACAGTTGAGAATGGCATAGTAGTTTTTGCAATGTTCTTCTTGGCCACCCATGATATTCTCTGAAAAAAAAAAAAAAAAAAACATTTGTTATAAATATACCAATAGTAGAAAAACATTTAAAATAAACATACTAACATTATACAAAAAGTAGAATATTTGACTGAAAAAATTTGTTGCAACATTTTTACCAACTTTTATATTAATTAGGTTATGTTTACTTCTAAGAGAGATTTCTGAAAGATATCCATTTTTTAATACGTAATATCAATATTCCAGCATGTTATGACGATAATTAACTTCATCAACTAATTAAAATTGCTTTTATCCTTTGATGTTTTAAAAAATATATTTTTAAGTACCGATGTTGGTATTTCTTGCCAAACGCTTCCATAATAAAGATAACTTTCAAAGTATCGAATAAAACATAAATAAACAAAAACATTAACAAAGATACATCAGTCGTTATTAGAAAGACAATAGATCTAACCTCAAAAAAAAATCTTACATATTTTTATGATTCAATTGAAAATTATGTTCAGACAAATCCAATAAACAGATTCGAACGAAGATATATTTCCCGGTACGACTGACACACCATCCATTGCAAAAATTACATAACCGAATGTCTCGCGATTGGGTCCAGTTTTTTGAATGTTGCGAATCCGCAGGTGCTCGAACAAAATCGATCACTGTCCTATCTTTGCCTCTCAATTGTTACACATATTCCATCGATCTCGGCAGGATCGATTCTCTTTTCGGAGGGGGGCTAATCCCCGAAACAAAATATACAGTAGCGACCACGACGACTTTACCAGACGTTACGTACGCACGCGCGAGCAATATGGCGGTTATCGGTTGTCGCGATTCTGATACACATTAGTAACAGCGAAAAGGAGGTCTCGCGATGTTTCCGATCTGGTTCGTTTTCCCGGTGAAGATACCGCCTCGGTTCTCAACTCCTTGACGTGTGTGCGAGCTGGACTTTGTTTCAACTTCTTGGAGATCTGCGACCCAACGAAACGTGACTCCTGCAGCGTTCCCGAGGACTTGTGCAACAAACCGGACTTGCGAGTTGTTCGATGCGCTGCTTATGACGGGACCCGGTCCCTTCGGAGCAGTCTGGACTGTCAATAACTGCGACCAAGGTGATTTACAGAAGATTCGCAAAAGATACAAGAAAAGAAAAACAAAGTTTGTCTGTTGCCGCAAAAGCTGCATTAAAAATAAGTTTTGGCAGCACTCGGGTCTGATCTCGGTTTATAAATGATACTATAATTAAACTACGCCCCTTAATTTTTGCGAAGGGGCGCGGACTCGAGCGCTGACAAGTTGTCAACAACCCGGGAATCCTTGCAGTAAGAACCGACTGGGCAATTTTTGCACAGCCCAGGAGAAAAAGGAAAAAAATAGGTCGCTTGTTGATTATTGACATCGTTATGAAAATACATGCATCGTCGATACAGCAGACCGGGTTGCAAACGTACCTTATGTCATTGTAGATGGCTCTTATGTTGTTTTATGGTATGTGTCAACAATGAAATTTCAGTCAACTGATAAAATTCTGAATTCAACTATTGTTTAAAACTCGGAACCGCAAATGGCTGCACGGGATAACAATCACACTTTTATCCCGGGAAATAAAATTGATACAAAGCAGTTCATTTTCACTCATAGGATTTGGAAATTTGCAATTTTTTGCAATTTTAAATTCGGTTGTAAAGAAAATTTTGTTTCATTTGTTTTATAACTGAATAAAATAAATACGAGTGAAATGAGATGCGATAAAGTTTTGGTGCATTAATCAAAAGGATCTTTATAGGAGTGGAAAAATGAAAGATGAAAAGAAATATATAAGAAAAGAAATGAATGAAATTAGAAAAGAACCGTCTGAAACGTTATTACGAGGCGTGAGAATTTATTTTTGATTGCAACGAAAATTATGCCAACTTGATGTCTGCTTGTATCTTGGTGTATCGCACCTCTTGAATTTTTGTTCTTGTATCAAGTCGCACTGCTCGTGACGCACTTTTTCGGTTTGAATTACAATTTGTACAAGACTGACGTCATTTTTCATTTAATTTTTGATGCAATTGATATTTTTTTTTCTCACTTTCGGTACTGAATTTCGTCACTGATTACATTCAGGGATTAAGATTTTCTTCTGCGTTCGAGACTTGATAAACAAATCGTCGGATGACAAGTGGTAACGATAAAGCATCAACGTTTTGTCTTATTTGTTAAGGAAATATGAATATTGCATTGCAAGAGTTTTTTAAACCAATTTTTAATTTTTCGGGAAATGTTAATTTCCGTATTGCTCCCGTCCTAGTTAAACTACAATTTTCAGAATTGTTACAACAGAACATGATCTAATATCTCTTGAATATTTCAAGTCTAGTATTTTTTGAAAAAACTAACGCTTTCTAGGATTACAACCATAAGCTTACAAAAGAATAAACTGATTAATTTCAGATGAGCCTGGTAGCTGATATTGTTCCCGCTGTGAGCTCGCGGCTATTAAGAAGCGCTTTTATTTTTTTTTTTAAATATTATATAAAGTTCTTCTAAAAAGAACAAAAAATCTAAAAAAACGAAAATAGTTTTACAAATTGAAAAGTGTCTTTTGTTTAATTCACAATCTTTCGGTATGAAAATATCTATTAGAGGTAAAGAGAAAAAAGTATTATCATTTCATATGGTCCACTGGACTCACCCCATTAACGCCTAATTAGTTTCATATTTTCTTGAAGCGGTAATGTTTTAATTTTTATGTCATATCATGAACCATCAAAAAAAAAATTTTTTTTCTTTTGTTCTCTTCATAAGTCTTTTTAGCGATCAACGCAGTGATTCATTAAATATGAGCCACTTATAAGACATTAATGAATTATTTATGGGCTTCAACCAAGAGACATTACAATAAATATGGGTAAATCATTCAACCATAACAAAAGTTCGCAATTTCAGAGATTCACGAGTGAAGCGATATACATTTCTAATAAGATCAACATCCGTTATGTTAAACAATAAATCAAAGCGATCTCTCCGATTTGAGATTTCAATGATGTAGCGAACAAGTAGTGTTATTTAAGCGATCGATATAATCGACAGATGAAATATACATGTATGTTCTGGCGATTTAACGATACACGTGTTTGTTATGGTACATAAGATTTGATCGACTTCGTACACATTTTTTTCCAAAACATCTTTAAACCGTACTTGCGATTAATTCATTTACTTTCATACCATGTGAGAGCTTTTCTGTAAAGTTTCATATAACGTATGTATACTCTTTGCTACAAAGGACTCCTTAAAGTAATAAATATCGATTTGATTTAATGAATTATTTATTCAAAAACAATGATAAGCAAATTATTGCATAAGAAAATCGATAACCATTCATAATATTTATCCAATCATGAATTCAATCATTAAATAAATGTATTAATTTAGTTTTTGTTCATGTCTAGACAATATTATCACGTTTTTTAGAAAGCAATAGAATTTCGTATTTTTGCACAAATTAAAAGGCGATGCTTTCTTTATATACCATTTCTTTGATTGTTTTCTACTTCCGTTGTAAATTTTATTCATTAACTAAGTAAAGGGTTGCTCGAAAATGGTCATAACTGAGCATGTATTTATAAAATACAAAAACAAAAAAAACAGAAAAACTCCAATTTGTGCAAATTCCAGTTCGGTTTCAAATTTCAGCACTGTCGCGTCTTCTCAAGAACGATTGAGAGAAATAATAATTATTTTTGAAACACGTGAAATCAAATCTATCATAGACGTATTAAGTAACTTGATATAATAGTACCAATACTGTTCGCAAGAGAAAAACAAATGATATCGATTATGGACAAGAGATGTTCAATTTGTCTGACCGTTTGAATTTTATTTTTCAGGAAACAGAATCTAAGATGAAAGACGATCTTGAAGAAGAGGACAATAAAACGTCCTCTTTGGGCACCATGACAGACAATTCATCGTTATATGAGTAAGATTTGTGCAATGATCTTAATTTGTCAGCGACAGTTTTCACTTGGCGGTGAAATGTTTTTTTTTTTTTTTTTACAAACAAGAGAATTTTTGTTTTTTATAAGTTACGGTTCAATTGAACGTTTGAATCATTCGTACGAAAAGGTTATTTCAATTTGAAATTTTTTTGTATTCAGATCAATGAAAATGTGCGAGTACATTATTGGCATCAAAAATTTGCAAGTGATACTCGGATGTTTGCATTAGAATGAGAATTGTTTAATGTAACGTACACAGGTGAGGAGCAGCGAGTAAAATGAGTTTGTCAAGAGCACCACTTATCTCGGTACCAAGCTATATCTTATTATTTTATGAACGGAAAACAACCAATTTGTGTCTCGTTGCGCATGTCACAAAACGCAAGGTATGTTTGCGTATACAAACCTGTTCTTGTCAAGTTTGATAACCACGGTTGTCAAACCAGCCTGCGTTTGAATTTTCGCAAATTCAAACTCAAACAATAGATTGCAACTTTTGAAATTTGTTCATAGAATTCTGTCGAAATTTAATTCAGTAACATTGTTCGGGTACGAAACTTTGGATTAATTAAAACAGTTTGCACTGTAATTTGTAACAATAAAATGTGTAGTTACATTACGTGACCCAAAGCCATCTCGGGATTCAAAGGGTTTCTAGATGAGATTTTCAGGTTGTCAATAAATTAAACAATATTCCATTTTAAAAATCGACTGTCCTGTTCTATAAATAGCGACCTATTTTAAAACTCAGACTGAACGAAGTACCAATTATAAAATTGGTTTTTAAAATTGTGACATTCGAGGATGAGATGTCACAATTGTGTCATGCAGAATTAAAATAAGAAAATAAAAACAACCTAGCAGTACAAATTATACATTTATTTGTCTTCTGTACGTTTTGCAAGGACGTGCTTTTTATGAAACAAACGATAACTTATCTCAATTATGTCACAAATCGTAAAGTCCATTTTTTTTTCTATTTTGGATCCGATAAAATCCGGTGCACTTTTTGTGTACACCATTTGCTATTGCGCTTCGGATGAATCATTATTGATTTACTTTTTAATTCGTTATGAATGAACATTGAAAATTGAATAATAAAAGCAAGATTAATTCAGTTTTATTTGCAATTCGGCAGGGCCGGGTTGATTTCTTAGGAGAGCTCGCGTGATAATTGAATTGCGCTTCGCCTCGGACGTAGGCTATCGATTTTCTGTAAAACGAGGCCAAGCTTTTATTCGAGGGATCGCATGTGAGCCCCGAGATTGCGGCTGGGATCATTATGAACGGCGGGTCATCGATGTGAAATCGTACAACCGCGCTTGCCAAAAAGTCGTCAGATCTGTCTAGTTTGGGCACCGCGAACCGGTTGCTCCGCGATTTCAAAAAAATCATCGGCCTTGAGAGTGTGCTGTACCCGTTAGGCGAATCAAAATATTTCCTCTCGGAGTCGAGATCTTTAAAATCTGATTATTCAAAAATTAACCCTTTTAAACATCAACCTATTGTTTTGGAATCATTCATTTTAATCTCACGAAATAATTTTTGGTTGATGGGAGAAAATTATAAAAATAAGGTCGAGGCAATGTAAAATGAAATAGCTCATTGTTAAATAAATAACTGAGCGAATTAATTTTTAATAATGCAGAGAGTGAAGTTTTATTTTTGTTTTTGATATCCTTCGACTGTTCTTTTGCACAAGTTTTCAAACAAATCTGTAAATTTAATTATGTAAAGAAATGTAAAAAAATGAAGAAAAAACAAAAATAAAAAAAATAAGGAAAACAAAAAAAACGTAATTAAAGGTTCATTTGTTTGCGTAAGACGAGTTTTTACGTAACTGATATTAATCATGGTTTATTAATTTTGATCTTCAAGCTGTTTCAAAATTGTATTCATCTTTCGGAAAATTTATCTCCTCATAACGAAGGTAGAAAAACAAACGAAAGATTTGGTAATGCCGGGGAGTTAATTTTATCGACAAATTTGAAGATAGCGAACAATAAGCATTGTCAGGGAAATTAAACTTATGTTTAGTTGATTACTGGAAACACTCCACTGATTTAAAAATAAAACAAACTATATAACAATCTAAAATTTTACATTTTTTAGACTCCAAGAAAAAAAATAAATAGAAGTTGGATCGTCTGCCGGATCCTCGGACGATAAAATATGTCAGATTCGGTTTTTCTAGTAACCCTGAACTGGATTCCTGTGAATAATTACACGCTGTGTAATACTGGCACAGAAAAGGCCAGCATTGAGCGGAGACAAATCTTGAGAACAATCAACTCAGTTTTGATGGGCTCGAAAAAGGTTCAACTCAATTGCTTATCATTATAGCGCCGGGTCACGTGAGGTGGCATGTTAAAAGAAACGCAAGTCCGAGCATAAAAATAAAATATAAATAAAATCCTAAATAGCTTTTAAATTAGTACCGAAACCATTAAAAGAAATTTGAACTACCCTGAAATCTTCAGCTGCAAATGGGTTTTAAATATGTAAAGTGATAACAACCAAGTAGTTGTGACACGGTTTCCCCATTGCGCATTAAAGTATTCTTCTAACTAGACATTTTACGCAGTTGATGATTTTCTGAAATTAATATACGTTCGATATAAAATATACTTTTTTCAATTTTTACATTTTTTTTCACACTTTTGTTATTTTTGGTTACTCAATTTATAACCAAAACGTCTCTGGTCATGGTGCAAAGAAGTGTTCGATTTTTTCGTTGATAGCGTGATTTATGAATAATGGATTTTGCAACGACGCGATAATTGATAACCGTCGCAAAGACAATGCCTTATAGCCGCTGTATTCAATATAGTTCGATCCTCTTATTTATAAGCTGAAAACATAGGGAAGAATCTTTGCCAAAAATTTTTTCGTCTTAACAATATGCCCCGGTGTATGACAATGTATCACTTGATGACGTAGACTGACCACGCTAATTGTGACGCAATTCAATATTACCAAAATCAATGTTCTTTTCTGTTCGAAAATTTATGTTTTTCATTCATTTATTTATATATTTTTTTGCCATTGTAAACAATCAAATTACATCTCATTTTATTAGAAAAACTTGAACCAAATAGAATGTTGTCACCGAAGAAATAGGAATGTTTAGAAACATTGCACGAACTTGAATTGTTATAGAAAATGAACTTGAGAAAAATTTCCTTTAAAAATTTTGTATTGAAAAAATCGTTCGAACAAACCTTGAAGAAAAAGACGAAGGATTTCGTACACAACCGAGAGACAGAGAGGCAGAGTGCAAAAATTGTTAGTTTCCTGTGAGTAACTGCGTAGTAGTAAATTAACACTAGTGAAGTCTGAATGAAATCGGTTCAATAACTTTGTAGGAATCGTGACCAACTCAACATGTTACACAAGGTCACATATATTGTTATACTGGATCTATACCTAGCCGGATCCTTCCAAAGCCTGCTTATGTATTATGCACAATCGTTGCGCTTTGATTACACGTTATATCTACCCGGCCTTATCAATGTTTCATGCAAATCAATCGTCCGCTGATTCCGCGATCTTGAAATTATTTCAAAACTTGCAGAACCTTGTTTGAAACCAACGATACGAAATTGTTATTTAAAAGTTAAAAAATATGTACAGATGCACTACCAGAGAACCCAGAGAGCGAAGAGGGAAGAGCGAAACAATTGAGATGTTTAGGCGAAAATCGATTTCAGTAGCCGCTAAGCCGGCGGAATTTGCCGGCAGTGTCTGAAAAAGATGTGGGAAGCCGGTGGCGGTGGTGGGAAAGCGCGCTTAGCGTGGGGATCGGCGGCGGACTCCGGACTCCGGCGCGGTCCCACTTTTTTTTTCCGCGCCTCCGCAAGCACCAACCAGCTGCGGCTCGGCGCGAATCGTCTCTCGATTAGTCGATTCTCGGGCTTTGTTGTTGTTTCGCACGCGCCGGCAGTGCTCGTTGTCAAAAGTGACGTCGATGGTTTTTGGTGTCTTGTGTGACCGTGCGTGCGTTGCGATGCCGCGCGACATCGCGTGAAACAAAATTTCAGTTCAAACCCGTGATTAACATGTGGCCGCAGCGCGACTTCGCTCCCCCGCACCGGACCGCGGCTCTACACGCCGGATTAATCGCATTCAAGGACGATGCTGTTCAGCATCGCGCCAGCGTCATGGACGCGCCTATTCCAAGGTCAGTTACGCCACACTAACGGTGCTCACTTTCAACGCCGCGAAATTCCGCCGTTCATTCAGTCGCGGGCTTCCTCATTCTTGCAAAAACATTCCGCTCACCCCCCTTTTGTATTTTCATCTCGCAAAAATTCTGTCAACCATTCATTGTCTCTCCACTATTTGCATTCTAGTCTGCAGGTTTTACTTTTTTTTTAACTTTTCTTCTTCTCTCTTTCTTTCTCTTTTTTATATTAATTTGTATAAATGGATGTAATTTGTAAATTTGCATCCCAAATTTGTGAAGATAAACCAGAGGGGGCTCGAACGATCCTCGCCCAAGTTGAAACAACAAAGTTATGGTTATTTAAATAATATTCCCATTAGGAACGAACAAACAAGTTTTCAACTGGTTATCCAACAAACCTGTCAGTCAACGTGTTATAGTACAACAATTCATATGATCAAAATTGTAACATGGTTGAGTTGGTCGACATTATTTTGTGATGATTGGAACGAACTCTTTTTTTTTGTCATTTTTGTCTTGATGGAGCTCTTTTTTGTACAACGCGTCGCATCGTCACCGATGAATTTCAATTATTAAACAATTACGATTGTATAATTGGATGAGATGTGTTTCGATACGTCAAAGCCGAGGGACATCATCGGCGTGATGTTTTACACTTGATTGCATTTAGTAAATGTTTTGCCTGCTGGCTCGTTTTTTTCTGTCCAAGCAGGCGACAGAAAGCGACGGTCATTAATGATCGAATTTTATTTTTAAAACTGACCTACCGAAAAATGTATTAAGGAAAAGAGTCATGAATGAATGTCAATTAGTTGGAACAAAAAAAAAAAGAAACAACAAATCGTTTTTGTAGTAATGTGGTAGGTTATCAAAATTTCAACTTGTATAATCATATGCGAAAGGAAAATGCCAGCAAAACGTCAGAGAGATAACATTTGTTTCGGTTGTGTGTAAAAAAATAACATTTGCAAAAGATATCAAAAATTAGTTGGCAAAATTCTAGACAAGTTTTTGAACAAATGTGCCCAGTACCGGGCAAAAGTTGTCTCTGCTTGGATTATAACGTTTGTACAGCAGTTTGAAAAAAATTTGCTTGCACACGGAACTGCCATTTAAAACAATAAATAAATAATCGATTGTTTGTGGTCACTGATCAGAGTGACATTCATTAAGATTGTGATATGATCAGGTATCGCAAAAGGTTATAGAACCGCGGCCATTATATTATCGCAGTTCAAATCTTGAACACGATGTTGTATCATCAGCTGCACTTGACATAACGGGTTACATTTTTTTGTTGCAAAATATAACAACTGAAATCAAAAAACGTCGCTTTAATCATATCAAAACATATCTCTTAATCTCGTTTTTAATTTAAAAAAGATTAACTTTTAATTTCCACATTAATTAAATTCAATAAACAAAATTTCTTAATTGTTAAAACAGTCCTGATATAGCTGTACGAGATGTAAACTTCGTTGTGTGATTTGGCTTGAAAAAAAAAAAAATAAAATGAGAAAGATTGTGGTGATTTTAATATCGGATGCACGGCCGGCGAATCAGAATCGCCAAAAAATGTTGCTTAATGATATTTCATTGAGATTAAGTGGCGCGTCAGATAAAGAGCGCTTTATTATTGATTTAGATTATTAAGGTCCCACCTCGTTTTATATTAACCTCAATATTTACTCGAGTTTGTATGTATTGCAGACGTTTTGCACCATTTTTGACATTTCGCTAAACTATACCGCTCCGGCTGGAATGCAATACACAAAAGTTCAATTCAAAACTCGTACTTGCAAATATTTTTCATTCGCAACAATAAATGGAGCATGCGAGATTGTGAAACAATCTTTCTAAAGGGTCGTCAAGTATTTCAAAATTTCTTATCAACAATCTGGTTCTGTTTAATTATTAAAATATAGGTCAGACGTTCTTCCTTTTAATTCAGTCCACGAACAATAAATTGTATCGCAGAGATTGAATTTAACCAAATTGAATAATTAAATAGAAAAAAAAATGTAAAATGTTTCATTTGATTGTGCAATTTTGTTTCATTTATTATTATTATTGATTCGTTAGCGTTATTATTAATGCAAATGTTTTCTGTGTTTTCATTGCACTTGCTGCTTATTTCCGAAATAAACATTAGATAACGATCGTAGAACACATGTTGCTCTTTTATAAATAGGTCAACTTGAACATTTGCGAAAAAAAAAAAAAAAAGTGGGACGGTCGGTGAGATACTTTTTTGACAACCCGTCCTTCTTCGTTTTGCGAACGAGTCAAAGCGACGTGAATTGTATTGACCCGGTAGTCAGCTTTCATTAAATTAATCCATCATAAATCCCGATCTTGATTATCAGACAGATTATATCGATTGTCCATACATAAATTAATCTGAAAGTTGCACATGTGTTTGCGCCGCTTATTAATACAAGCCGAGATGGTTCTCAGACGCGTTTATCTATGACCGAACATCTCATAATGACGACTTTTGGAAGGACATTGGCCGGTCGCAGTGACCATTTCAGTCGCCAATATTTATATTTGCGTGCACTTCCCGTTTTGATATACGAACCGATGCCAATGACTTGACAGCATTTTTTCTCATGCCAACAACATAAAACAACTTGGTCTTTCAGATTAGCGCCGTATTTATTTATTCAGTGCAATTTAATGGAAAGAAGCCTGATGAATTTTAATTTAAACAAGTAATTAAGGAATGTTTTAAATTTGAAATAAAAATGTGATTGAATTTTGATTAAAAAAAAAAAATACATGCATATTTGCAATAATATGAGTGGTATTAGTATCAGCATCATGGCAGAAGTTGGATTAACAAAAGAAATCACATTTGGTCATTGTTATAAACCTATAAACAATTTTGGAAATGTTAATCACTTGAGTCATTAGCGATTTCTTTTGTTTTGTGTTCTTGTACTACGTTATTCATCCTTGGTTACGTTTTTCGAACGGACAATATTTTAGAAAAATAATTATCTTTACCTTTGTTTTAACAACGCACATTTCCCAATTTGACATGACCGTAACAAAATAGTCGCAATTCATTTTTCAGTTACGACGCCACCAAACAGTCGTTAGTCTCTTCTCTGAGCTGAAAATTCTTAAATTATTGGTATCTCATTTGAAATAAAAAAAAATGTGATTTAACAATTATGAATAAGCTGTACATAAAATGTGCGCAAAAAATATAAACCGAGATATCTAATAATTATCTATTATTTATTAATTACGAACAAACAAATGTAAACTATATATCAGTCGTATCAAATTAAGTCATAATTTTATTTCATAATATGTCATAATTTTGTTTCTTAAAATTTTTAGTGACCTTGAATTTTTTTTTTCATTTTTTAGCCTCCAACGTTACGGTAGAAGGAAAAGGATTAAAATAACGACAAAATCCACAGTTATTAATTTAATTCACCGCTCGTTTCACATTTCTTATGATTTTTTTTTCATTTTTTTCAGTTTCTACAGGTTTTTAGATTAAAAAGCTGTGATGTCTCGAGGGATGAAAAATGTGTATTACGCGGTGCGTTTAACCCGGTCGTCCTCTACCTAAGATACTGCGTTCTTCATTGCTCGCACCAACTATAACGTTTGCGTCACACTGTACTTTGTAAACAATATTAGAAAAACATTCCTGGCTGCGAGTCACACACACGCACATACGTTACGCTCACAATTACGCCCGGCCGTGTACATGACTTAGATCACAAAAACGTACTCCCCGCGCGCTCGCTAACGCAAGATCGCCAGTGTTGCCAGATTAGGGACAAAAATAACGCACGCATCGTCACACAAATTTGAGGCTTTTCCGAATTAAAAATACGTTTCCGCAAGAGGGGATTCGCCGATCGATCGCCGGGGCTGCCGAGCCTGCCTTGCGAGGATGCGGCTTTTGATTTCACCTTCTTGTCTTAATTTTTTCAATCAATTTTATTGTCTCATCTCTCCCTCCACTTGAATTTAATTTGCGTCCCAGCAAATCTGGAGATTTTTTTTTTTCACAAAATTTTGATTGCTTCAATTGATATGAATTTTTTTGTTAAAATTCATTTGAAATTATTTATTTATGAAAAAAAATAAAATAAAAAAGATGTTTCATTTTCTTCTTTTTGATTTTGTTCAAACAAAGTTTCCTATTTGATTGTGCTATCAGTGACTTCTAGATTAAAACTCATTTTTCATGTAAAACTTAAAACTGTTAATAAATGATACTTTACATAATTTACGCGCATCTATAACTGCTGATAACAATGCGAAACGTTATGTTCTTCCCCGGTTGAACCTTCCAGTTTTTTATAATTACTGTGCGCAGTTTGAAAAATGCAATTTTTTTTTTTGAAAAGATAGAAATATTTTTGCTCGTACCAGTCCGTCGATGGGATATTAGTATGTGATTAGCGAGGGTTCAGATGGGGAAAGGACATTGATCTTCAGGAAAGGACTAACATTGATTCAATCCAGATGTACAGGTTTCTAAAAATAAAACTTTATAAAGACTGGTGTTTTCATTTCACATTTCTTTAACTCATTTAAAACAGCAGAACAAAGTCAAATGTTTAAATAATCCCTAATTTTTTTTCCGTTCCTCGTATCCTCTACATCATAAATTAATTAATCATCTAAATGACTTTTTCGTTATCTTAAATAAAAATTATAATAACCTCTTTGGATAAGACAATTTTTCAAGCTACACATTTACAAACTACTTAAAATATGATAATTTTAATCATTTAACAAATTATAAATTCTTCGAAAAATTATATTTGTTCATCTGTTCGTATATATTTTTGCGTCTATTGCAAAGTTGTAAAAAAATGTGAGGTTGATTTTTAAATGAAAAAAATTGATTCGGATGAGTTGATTTTCGTGGAAAAAAATTTTGGAGCAGAGAGAATCGATTATTTCTATCGTATTTCTAAGACACTGTAGGGGTAAAGTTCGGGACGGAATATAAAAGCGGATACTGCGGAGGAGTGAGTCGAAAAATAAAGGGTCCTCGGGTGTTGACCGAGCCAGTACGATACGTTAGTCGGGAATTTGGACAGGCAGGCTCACGTAGCGGCGCAGTGAGGCAGGGCGCGGTTCAATTTTGACAGTGCCTCTCAACCCGGAAAGTGGTTCCCAGGCCTACAACCATCTATCTCGTATCAATGACGCCTTTTTATATCAAACACAACCGTTCGAAAACTAAAAATAACGATGATGCATAATATATAATCAAATTGAAACGACAATCCTCATGGATACGACTCTAAATTCAAACAAAATTACAAGTAATTACACGTGCTCCCAAAAATAAACGAAATAATATACAAATAAATAATAAAATAATATACCAAGTGAATGAAACTTGTAAAAAAATGATGAAGTATTTTTATCTCACCTTTCTACATGAAGAAATCTCGTAGGATTAACTTGTTTCTCCTCGTTTATGAAAGTTTTCACCATAAAAGTAACGTTAGTAACAATAAAGTTTTTTCAAAAAGATTTTGCTCTCTCGAAATGGCTCTTTGAAGAACCATAATTTTGATCACTCAAAACACTTTTTGTACAGATAATTTTAACTGTAAAAGATGGTGTTTATCTTAGATGTGCATCACTATTTTTATTTCCTAATTAATTATGAAACAATAATTATGAATATAAAGTTGAAAAATCACGATTAATATTCATGAACTTCAGCTTCGTTTGAAACGCAGATACAAAATCTTTTTGACAACTTACCTTTGCGTGTGGTTGGTCTGTTAGACCTTGAAAGCGTACGGGGATTTTAGAGAGAAAGTTATGGGGTTGGTTCGATACCAATGGTGGCAATTCGGAGATGAAATTTATATATAGAACAATGCACTGTACCTGCCCAAGGTCGATAATTTTCCTGAACTTATCCCTACGAAGCATTAATCAACTTCAGATGAAATGGAATACGAAACGATCGATAATTCTGATTCTAACTTGTAAAACTTTTTTAATTTGTGAAAAAGAATAATAAATAATGATAATAGTTGAAGTAAAACACGTACGAATGCTTTGCAGTTATTTTTTTTTTTTTTTTTTTTTCATTAAAAATTTTAACTTGAAAAAATTGTGAGTTTGTTTAATTATATTTCATATGGTGTTTATAAACTTGATTTCTTTTCCAGTAACCCACGTGCATCAAGAAACATGGCTGAAAAGCAGCGACGAGATAATCTTAACACAAACATCTCAACTATGGCAACGCTCGTTCCGTCGGTCTCATGCAGTTCAAGAAGGTTGGACAAAATATCCGTGCTGCGATTAGCAGCCACCTTCCTTCGAACTCAATACAGTAAGTTATAATTTCATTTATTTTATAATTTACTCTCAACATTTGTTCAGTCCCAGTTGCAAAATCGATAAAATAAAATTTGAAGCTGCAGCTTGCATTCAATTTCAATTTGTTCGTTATCGCTTGTTATTATTTATATAACAAAGGAAAAATATTTTATTTCCAAAGCGCAATTGAATTTTATATTAAAAGTTTTTTTTATTATATTATTAAATATGTTTTTTTAAATTGAATAATGAAGTGGAAAATAGAAATCTTTTTTTTGATTGAGGAAAAAAGAGTTTATTACACGTGCGCTGTATTGCGTCTTGCTTTTACTTTTGAAACATTTCACTTTGTTGAGATTAATGAAAAAAGTTGAAAATGATAAGTCAGAATTGGAAAACTAGTTTCCTCTATCTGACGAATCAAAAGTATTATATTTCTTTCCTGTCAAAGTATTCTTAAGTTATTCTGTCATCTTATTAATTTTTCTTACGTTCTCAATGAAAAATTGCAATTTAGTTTACTTGAAAGGAATTGCTAAATCTTGTTGCAGCCATTGGATCGGGTCTGACGGACTTTTTGCCAGCGAAATTCGGAAACTTCGACCTGGAACAGTACGTGGTCGATGTAAGTATAAATCCAATCTTTATTCTTCTGTTTGAGGAAAAAAAAGTAATTGCGACACATTCTAATGGAATCGTTTTTCTCTTTTTGCAGAATTTGATCGGTAATACCGGTTTCTTAATTGTCCTAACTACCTCAGGAAAAATAGTCTACATTAGTCGACATGTGGAGCAACATCTTGGGCACGCTCAAGTGAGTTAGATGAAATGCAATGACAAAGTGCGACGAGAAAGAAAATATAAAAATGTTATTTTGCTGACACAGAGTTTAGCGTCTAACACGAGACTGCACGAGGCCTCTCTGAGTCACTCTCAACATCAATACATGATGCTAATACTATCTTGAAATAATTGAAAAAAAAAAAAAAAAAAAACAATCAAGTTCACTTCCAATGTTTATAATATTCTGGACTTAAAAAGAGACACAGTATCAGAAGCTCTAAATTCATCAGATTCTAAAGTTTGTTTGTCAGAAATAATTTTTAGAGAGTTGAGATGTTTCCTTTAGTTAAAAAAAAACTTTGCGAATTCAAATGTACTTTGAATAGATGCACGTTTCCTAGGAGACAAGCGGAGAAATTGATC
The DNA here is from genome assembly GCA_030522925.1 of Trissolcus japonicus. Taxonomy (NCBI): domain Eukaryota; kingdom Metazoa; phylum Arthropoda; class Insecta; order Hymenoptera; family Scelionidae; genus Trissolcus; species Trissolcus japonicus. Next base: position 229,664 of record JAPYZS010000018.1, read on the forward strand.
TAAGAGCATCATAATTGATGCAAGAAGCTTGTTTTTAAGCAGCCATAATCAGGTCTCATTGTGCCGAACTAATATCGCGACTCCCCGAAGTGAAAATGATCCATGATGATAGCAAATCTCCTCGTTAGTGATAATGCAGAACTATAATTGACCAAAAGTGAAATTTCACAAGCGTCGCAAAGAAAAATAAAATTGACTCGCCAAAACATGCGTGCCAGCCATAAAAGATATACCTCTACTTTTATACAATTTCTTTATTTTTTCTTCATGTTGAACAATTTTCTTTCGCAGACTGAACTTTTGGGTCAAAATCTCTACGACTACATCTACCCCGATGATCATGTTGAACTGACGAAAAATTTGAACACGGATTCATTTCAAAGTAACAGTCGCAGCGACAACGATGACTCGAGTTCCTGCGATGAAATATCTTCGCTGCTGTCCGACGGAAACACGCAAGAACAACGGCGGAGTTTCAACATGCGGATCTCGCATCGTGCTGCGTCCAGGCGCGAGCACACGCAGTATGAATGCTTTCACGTGTCTGGAATTTTGAGACTTGCTGAAGCTTGTAAAAACAGCGATCCCGGCCGATCAAGACGAGGTCTCACCCACAGATTATTTCACAAACGTTGATGTGGGTTATTGTGACGAGGCCGCAGATGAAAAACAATTACATAAATAAAATTCCTAACGTTTTCTGTGGAAAAAAAAGTAACAAACAAAAACAAATTTACATGATGATGTTGTTTTTCGCATAAAAATTAACTTGTACGACGTCACAGTTGCCCACATGAATGTTATTTTTGTTACAACCAAGATCGTAACAATAGACCGATCTCATAAAATTAATTGAAAAATTGTTTTTATAATTAGTGCGACTGCTCTCAAGATGGTCATTATCAATCGTCAATTAAGTGGAAATTTCACTACACTTTTTCACCTGCATCGCTATTTTTATTATTAATGATAATTACAATCAGGAAAACACAATTATATAAGCAATCATAATGGATGATTTATTACGATGCAGTTATGTCTTTAATCAACAGAAAATTTTTTTCCACAATTACTTTTTGTCGCTATCTAATCAGCATTATCAGCATTTTATTATAGTGTCCCAGGTTAGGACAACCGTCTCTAAAATCTTGCTTTTAGGAGGATAGCGTTGCTTTTGATCATTTTCTTTATAACTTGCAATCTTTAAAACAATTTTTCTCTGATGTAAATTCGTATTACAGAATTCTTTTATAAGAGAATCGTGGAATTGACAAATGCAATTTTTTTCTTCTTAATATGAAAGTAGAAACAGAGTTTTAAAAGAATCTTTTGTCTTTGACAGAGAACACCAGCAGCAACGATGTTATATTCGTTGGCATGGCTCGTCTTTTGAAGAAACGCACGATTACGGAATTGTCACTGTTAGAAGCGAATAAGGACGAATATGTGACGCGCCATTTGCCCGATGGTCGGATAATATTCTGCGATCATCGAATATCCGTTGTCGCGGGTTACATGTCGGAAGAGGTTTCTGGGCTTAGTGCATTCGGTTTTATGCACAAGGAAGATGTGCTGTGGACTCTGATTGCACTACGACAAAGTAAAATATTCTTTCAATCGAATTTCTATCAATCAAAAAAATTTTCAACGATAACTTTTCTTATGCCAATCATTTTTTTTATCTTTACAGTGTACGTACAACGAGAAGGGGTCGGTTCGTCATGTTATAGGCTACTTTCCAAAACTGGAGAATTCATCTACCTGAGGACGCATGGTTATCTTGAATTCGATAAGAAAACCAATACCTTGGAATCCTTTGTTTGCATAAATACCCTTCTATCGTAAGTCAAAGTTTTTCTATAGTTCTGCTCACTTTTTTGCAAATGATAATAATAATGTAATAATAATAATAATCGTTTTTTATGCATTTCAGTAAAAAAGAAGGAGAGGAACTTGTTAAAGAGATGAAAAGCAGGTTCTCTGCTACGATATCTGGTACAAATGCTCTTGAAGGAAACGAAGAACTGGCATTGTGTTTTGTAAGTGAAATTGTGAAGGACAATTTATACACATTTGAATAATATTTTTATGAAAGCAGATAATTATTTAAATTGTGTGTTTTAGAGTCCTGAAAGATCAGATTCCCAAGCCAGTGTAGAGGATCCTTCGCAACTGGAAGACGCGATATCTCACCTGTTTCGTGATCTTCCGTCTCCCGCTATCTCAGAAGACAGACTGTCTCCGTCGCCTATGCCAAATACGCAGTTTGTTAAAGCAGCGATGTATTCGCAACGTCTACCTCCAGCATCAGTACAAGCTAGTAAGATGGGCCTGAAACGCAGTGGCCCGCCTAATGTAGTTAGTCCAAACACCTCTAAGTCATGGCAGTCAACGTCTTCGGCGTCCACGACTCCTGTTGCCTCGCCCATGTCTGACAGTTCACAAGTTACGAAAAAGGATAACTGTCAGAAAGCCCTGAGTCCCAGTTCGTGTTCGCCTCAATCGCATAATATCGAGAGTAAACCTCGAGTCAGTAAGAAAAGTATTCGAGCAAACAAGATACAAAATGCTCATTACCTCGAATCTGAAGGTGGAAGGCAAGATGATTTTTCATTGCAGGTAACAATTTAAAATACAAGAATTGACAAGTACGACTGTAAATTGTGGAATTATATTCTCACTAGGCGAATTATGGTTTTCAGGTGACAACAGAGACTGAAAGAAATCTTTTGGGTATCGTTACTGAGGAAGTCGATGCTCTACAAACGAAGAGCCGCAAAAGGCCTTTAGGCAACACGTTAGAAAATAACAACGGTGCCAATAAACGCAAAACAAACGATACTTGTCACTTGGCAACGATAAAACCAATTACAAACATGTCCATGGAAAACGGCAGAGAAACGAATCTTCTGAATCACGGCTTCGAAATGGTCTCACCATCAGCAGATGTTCTACTAGATCCAGTGGATTTTAACAATTTCCCAGATCCACAACTAATCTCAGATGACATGGATCTGCAAGACCTACAAGTAGATCAACTTGCTTTAGAAAATAATCCAGGTAATACGTAACTGTTTTTATTTCGTTTTTTTTTTATTGTATAGACAACAACAATCCTTGAATCACTTTTAACCTTTTTATTTGTATTTTACAGAACTTATGAGGATACTTGATAACTTAAGATCTCCATTTGAACGTAAGTCTAAGTTATTTGAATCTTTATGCACGATAATATTGCACCTTTTCTTGTCTCAAATTTTAACAATTTTTTAATCGTTCATTTTAGGAACGGAAGAAGATCCAATGGCGCAACCATTTATAGAAAATGATGTAAGTTGAAAACGATTCGACTTATGAAAGTAAAATGATAAAAAATGTACATGTAATTAACGTTCGAATCAATTTGGTGTTTTTTTAGCAAGTTGTTAATGAAGAGCTGAGAAGGACGCATTTGCAACTTGCAAATAGTATGGTTTTGAGAGAATCCCAGTTCAATGTTCTAGAGAGGGATCTTGAAGATCCTACTCTGCAAGCTCAAAGGGATAGCTTTTCTCAACTTCAAGTACGTATAACGGATAAACAAAATATCCATCCTCAATTGTTTGATATCATGACGTAACATTTGCTCTCAAAAGTAAACGCTAACTTTGATTTATTATTCTTGACGAGGTCAGAGACAAAGTTAATTTCCACTATTACACAAATAAAATCTTGATTCTCGTAGGGTTTCACTGTTGTTATATTCGTTTGCTAGTTTTCAAACTGACCTGCCGTTTGTTGTGCATATTTAAAGCTATTTGAACTGATTCTATTTTAACATTTGGTTTTTGTAAGACTTAATTCTTACAGATATTATAATGATTTTCTACAATTTAATTTTTTAAATCCTCTTTTTATTTTTAAATAGTAAAATTTTTTACTTTTTTCTGACAGGCGGAGCATAATATGCAGAAACAAATGTTGAAAACATTGCAACAAGACCATCGAAGTATGCAGGTAAACGTCAAACATGACATTGGAGTTTAAAATAATGTCCTTCTCAAGTGATTATAGGCTTTGTTGAGAATTAAGGTATCTACGACAAATAAACGCAGTCATTCTTTGATAGAAATGACGTATCCAAACGTTTATTCCACAATTTCGTAAAGAAAATTAATTAGTGCAATCACCTGATAAGTTGTAAAGTGTTATTAAATAACATTTTTATAATTCAGAAAAATCAGTTCTAACCATTTTGACGATATTCAATTTATATTTGAAGGATCTTATCTATTTATGTTACTTTGACAAAAAATGACAGCGTTTAGCAAAAATTCACCGGATACTCCGGGTTCTCAACGAATTTCGTTGCTCTTCCTAAGTTAACGTCGGTCGGAAATAAAAATTAAATTATGGTGCAATTTTCCGCCTCGACGGTGCCTTTCTGCACGTTCCGCCGAAAAGGCTTTGTACATAGTGTTTTGAACAGAACTTGTCATAATTATTTAATGCGGTCTCATCGCATGGTCGTTGAAATTTTCAAGTTGTCCTCGGCTTGTCAAAAGAAAAGTCAAGAAAAATTGTCTGAACCGAAGACAACTCGACGTAATTTCAGTGTAAATGTACTTGTATATTATATGCAAAGATTTTTAAAGTTAACAAAAAGATAAAGTGAATTTTAAAATGTTTTCAATGCTTCAGTTTTGACTACTATTGGCACTGTAATTCAACGAAATTGGCACTATCATTGAATGAATAATTGTATCAACAATTGAAATTGAAGGACTCGAAATAAAAAAAACCTTGAACCAGCATAATTAATTTAAACTCGAAACTAATCTAGGACGTTAACCGATTTACCATTTATCAAATCAACCAAAAACAATATTCTGTAAGTAATAGGAAAATATATTTTGCACGATACCTTGTAAATGCAAAATGCAAATATATCTTTTTTATCTCGAGGCCTACAAACGATAAATGTTAAATATTAAAACTGTTTAGCGTAAAGACATGATTCGATACTTCGTATGGATGGTTAGTAGAAAAAACAAGCAAAACAAAATTCATATAAGGGGTTTGAATACAATTGATATTCAGTAAAAAAAAGTGTGCAGATCCTTTGGACGAGATAACTAAAATGTTTATCTTTCTTCCGGGTGTCTGATTCTCATTTCAAATCATAAATAGAAAGTAAGTACTTATACAAACCTATTCTTATACAGAATGAGTTGAACATTTTAGTTCTCACGATCCGATAGATCGATTTCAATGTACGAAAATTCGAAAATGTTTACCTGATCAAAAGAATAATTTTTTTTATTCTTGAGTAAAAATACTATTTGCCTTTATAAAATCAGATCATCATTATAAATGTGCAAAAATTTCTATCGGTGAAAAATATTTTTCAATACCAGTGCCAGTGCACAAATGTATCGTTTTAGCACTAGTGCGAAAAATACCAACTTTCTGTTCTCGTGCTCAAAACGATAATTTTCCGTAATAGTAGGGTCAACTGGGGTAAAAGTAACATGAATCTTTATTTATTGTGCAATAAATTAATGATTGTTTTTATTGTTTTTTATCGGATTAGTACAAATGTATTATTTGTAACTTTCTGATTTTTTTAAATTTTGAATACAAATGAACTTTGAATGTCAACCTCTTTATTTTATGTGTATAGGGCAATCGTGGTATTTGATTTATTAATAATGTTATTTCACTATAAATTATGAAATATTGACAAAAATGTTAAATTGAATGTGTAAAAGCCGTAAAACAAGCATTATCTCACTTGAACACACTCTATTCTTATAAATAACAACTTCGAATTGATGACTGGAAATTTCAGTAACTCAATTTATTTGCACCTTCGCATTGATTTGCAAAATATATTGGTGTAATGTTACTTTTATGGTGAAAATTTCATAAACGAGAAAAAACAAGTTGAAAATTGAAAAGCAGTTTAAATTGCATGCATTTTTCTTTTTTTTTATATTAAAAATTGATATGTCACAAATTACCCCGTGATCACAATCACCCAGGTTGACCTTATTCGTATTGAAAAATGTTTACCATACGGCAGCTGGTATAAAAATGGACTATTTTTTGTACGAGTACTTTCTTGTTAAATTTTTCAGACCCCTTATTAATAACAACAAAATTTTTATTTTTTAGAATTTAAAAAATAAAAAATACGTAATGAATCATACAGAAACTACTTTGACTTGTGCATTGAAAGCGTATTGAAACGCACGCTAATGTAAATATTAAGTTGCATATTTGCAAATAATTGATGTTTAAAGTTTACACGTCTTCGATTGTTAATTTCACTATTGCTATTGTTTTGTATTTTTTACGAGCTTTTTCATAATAATCTATCTCAACAAAAACGAAAAAAAAAATTTTTTTTTTCAAATTTTAGTTATATAAATCTTGTACACGTGGATTTGTATTGATTCAGAACTTAGTCAAATTGTGCGCAACGTTTTAGTGAACAGAAGAGCGTTCCGACATATTTGATATGCTGTTCTTTGCGGATAATGTAAAAAGCGATTAATGTACAAATCATTGCAAACAAATCGAGATCTTGTTCGAAATTGTCAAAATTTGATTAGCAGAGATTTATAAAAATGTTAGCGATCGATATGAGAAATGCGTGTAGGCGATTATGATTTTTGTATCATTTAAGGCAATGTTCAACATCTCAAAACAATTGTTTATTTTTTTACACGAGTTTTTATTATTTTTAAAAAAATTTTATTAATCGTTTTTGAACATCTTTTTTTATTTTATTTATTTCATTCATGTTTAAAATGATTGTTACTATTTGTGTATTACTATATATATATGTTTTGTTAATTATCATTTGGAAATTTGCGATCATTAATTCGTTGATGTTTTGAAGTATTTGACGTCGCCTTAATATGAATTTAATTTGTTTTCATTTGAGGGTTGTACTGCAATTCTGACGTAAATTTTTTACTTACGTTATTTATTTTGTATGTTTTTTTTTGTGTAAGATCGAAATAAGTCGAGTATGAACGTAATGCATATTTTCACGAGACATATAATTCTATTGAAATCCCCTGGTATATAAAAAAAAATAATTATAATTTTGTGGGCGTTTCGTGAAAAGATGAATGTCACGTTATGATTCAAGTACAAAAATATAAAACAAACACAAATGAATTACTTTATCTAACTTATTGAGTTGAAAGAAATTGTAATCAAAGAAATCTTAAATTAAATTAAGTTGTGCAATAAGCGAGTGCGTCGATAATTGCGCAGTTTGATCAAGCGCAATAATCAAATTTGATCTTACATTTATGAGAAAGAGCGAAAGTTTATGTTGTTACTTTTGTAATATTTATTCAAATACGATTATCGGCTGCGTCACATTGTGACTCTTTTAAAAGATCGATCGAGAAAGAAAAATGATTGAAAAAAAACCTGTACACGTAATTAGTTACTGTGTCAAGACTGAAAATCAAGACTTCATAGAGGTGGAACATTTTTGTAAATAATGCTGCCTGAATACAAAAAATACATATTATCATACATATAAAAGTATATGTAGAAAAAATGATTAAATAAAAATGATAAACGTTTACTTAAACATCCACAGTGTAGTTTTCATTTCCTTTTAATTAAAACGCCTCTGTATATTAAAACACTCTCAATTAAGGACCCTTTTACGCGGACGGTAAAAACTCAGAAATCCAACGTTGTAAATCGGCTGAACTTACTTTTCAATTACCTCCCGTTGCGAGAATTTTTTATTTTTTCGACGTCCAACATTAATATCTGATTCCGTACATGCCAAAGTAGGGAGAAGGACAAAGTAACACAGGACAAAATATCGTCGGACAATATATATGGCATTTATACAATTCATAAATGGGACTCTCCATTCATGAAATAATTGTGAATTCAAATTAAAATCCTCTCACCTGCGTGACTAATTGATTTAGAAAGACAACTATAATTACGGTTAATAAACACTTGATGAAAAGAGAGCGTACAGGTTTGATTCATAATTCATTTATTTCATTGATTTGTAATTAAAAAGACAACGCAACGTTTGATCACAAAAAATATGTGTGATAATAAATTTTTGTTCTTGCTTCTCTTATATCGGTCTTAGTTTTTATTGAAATAATATATCATAAACTTCTTTTTATGTTTATGTGTAGCTAGGGGTATATATTTACAGGGAGTAGGCAATGAAGAGGCTCGCGTTTTCTTTGGCTTGCTACGTTGGCTGAGCTCTTCACTCAATGTAGATGTCTTCTACCGGGAAAGCAGTCTCAATAAATTTCGTGTAAAATCGATGAAAGGCTCGTCTGCAAACATAACATAATGTCCCAGATTTAATTTAAGGACAAATTGAGTTTAACAAAAAAAAAGGTTTAAAAAAAGAATATACAAAATTGTTTTTAAAAATTAATCCAACGTACCCAACAGCTTCTGCGACGGGTCTAGTTGATTCCTGACCGACAAACACGTGACAAGCGAACCTCTGCAGTGTCGGATGCTTTGTGATGAAACCAAGGTAACGGTGATCGCGAGGATGAAATGCACAGAAGGACACGTTTTTCAACGAGTAAAAATAATCAAGACACGGTCCCTGATTTTTCTGTAAAAATATTAGTCGCAAGTTGTTTAAACAAATATTAAATATTTTGTTCATAATTGTTCCGGTTACTGTACCGGTTGAAGAGAAATTTTCATTAACAAAATTAGTTACCCGAGATTTGCGGCGGTCCACCATTCTAAGGCCTTGATCAGACACTTCGAGGATGACGGTTTGCGACTCCGGCACAGTCCTTGAGTCGTTACCGACAATTCTACGCACAGCCTGGCAAACAACGCTCGTTCCCTTATGAGCCATCGTTTCAACGGAACCCAAGTATCCTAAGAGGTAGCGCTCCCGTTTCACTTTGGGGGCTGAAGGATCGAAATCACTGTAGTCCATGTCAACCGCGTAGGCGGATGGGAAGATTCCTTGACGACCGGTACGTAAATTCACTCCTAATCAAAATTACCATTTCAATTTACGTTGATTGTCTGTTAATTTCAGATTTAAACGTTGTTACTCTCACCTTCACACCATAAGTCATCGGCCTCTTTTTGCACATAGATTGGGTCACCAATCTCAAGATCAATTTCGTCATGATGCCGGGGCACAAATTTATGTAAACCCCGATGTGTCGCCTCTAGCAACTCGATCTGTGTGAAAGGAACTCCTCCGTAGCCTGAAATTGATGATTCCAAAGTTGGAAAATTATGATTATACTTCATCATTCGAATTCAAATTTTATTCTTTTGTTCTCATTGGATGAAAAATTGTAGAATTAATATTCGTAAGTATCTTTTCGAGGGGACTCTCAAGTAAGAAAATCGTTATATCGTTTATCGAAATATAAAAAAATTATTGATTAAAATTGGTTAAAATTGATTAAAATTCGAAGTCTTTGACTTGTGAGACCCCTTAAGAAATATAAAACGAGATCAGAATTTGTATGATAAATAGACATTTCACCTGGCGTGCTATCAAATGAAACAGAATCGATATTTTGTAGAGAACTGCAGGGAATGGGCGATACACTTTTGGGGCCATTGTCTGGAGAGTGGGCCGTCGAGTGACCGCTGTCTGTTGCCATTCTTTCGCTATCCGGGGAGCTATCTTCGTGGCGCAATCGCGGATGAGATTTGCCAAAAACCATGAGGTGCGGAGGCCGCCCGCACATCGCAGCACCAAGTTCATCCGCCAGCGAGGGCGATGTGCGCACATGGTTTATCACGTTTGTCAAAGCTTCAAACAAATTTCACAACTTTTCAGTATATTCATTCCCCGGGTCTCAGATAGATAAATTTCATTCAAACGCATTACATAAAAGAACATCTTCTGTAAAAACGATATCTGAATCTTTAAATTTTGTATTAGGGATCAGAAAAATTGTGATCGAAGGTTCTGAAATTGTCCTTAACATTTCAAAGTTCAAAAGTTCGAATATGTTTTAAAGGAAAAAAAAATGGTTTCTCACTGATGTCATTTGACAGATGCATTTTCACTCCGAAAATAAATCTCCCTTAAGTATCGATTTAAACTCATAAATGTCGTCATTAACGGGCATTTTCTCTGCGACCGAAAAAGATTAATCATTCTTCGCTTATGCACTTTTTTGTCGCCGTGTTTTAAATCAATTTAAGCGATTATGTGAATCTTGATTTAAGATCGAATTGAATCTTAGTTCTTGTTAAAAGAATAAATAGACGACCTAAATTGGATTAGTGTCAATAATGGACAGGATTATTTTTAGAACGCGGTGAAAAGTTGATAAGAAGATTGCGAGCAGTCTTACATTTTTTGTTTTTTGGAATTTCAGGCAATTTTCGGCGCCTGCGTTCGACGCCGTTGCTGCAAGGTCGGCTACTCGACGAGTGGTGTTCCGGTGTCGACCACAAGTTCAGTGATGAGCAAGATTCTCCGATATCGCTCATCACGCTGTCATGACCACCTGCTCCTACCACTTGGTACAGTCCGCCCGGCGAGGAAGAGTGTATCCGACTATTTTTGGTTTTTTTATTATTCAATAAAAATGTTTATGAAATGTTCATGAAAATATAGCTCCATTACAAATTAAATTAAAAAATCATTTTTTTAAACATTAGAAGGTACCAAGTAATTTGTACTACTTAAAAATTAGACTAGTTGTAAATGTTTACCTGAATTCATCAGTTAAGATGGTACAATATCGGTCGTACTCTTCGCTGACGTCCGGGGAACTTTGACCGCTCGCGCCACCGTGTCTCCTGCGCAACGACATAACGTCCTCTTCCTCGCCCGAGTCCTCGTTACCTCCTTCGCAAGACCTGCCGTTGTCGCCCTCACTGTTTTGCGACGATGTCGGCGAATCATCAAGAATGACATCGTGAACGAGACTGAAAAATCAAAGCATCTTTCCGTGATAACTCAAATTATACAACCGTATACGAATTCAAGTTTAAAATTTGCTTAACAAATTTTAACACACATTTTTTCAAAATTGATAAAATTTTTTGCAATTCGTAGATACAAGGGTTGAAAAGATCATCTGGACATTAAAAAGAGTTCATGTATCGCAACATGTTGCAATTTTCAGTAGTAATATTCGCGTGCAGTGCGTCGGACGGAGGAAGAAATTCGGGATTAAGTATTGAGATCTCGTTTACAATTTAAAGCACTTTCCAGTTTGAAAACATTTGGGTGTAGGATAAAAAAACAAGACATAAATTTTGTTCATATTTTTTAAATAATGTTTATAGGATTCGCCGATATTCAAATTCATTAAATAGTCGTGAATGGACACTTTATCGGATACATTTTCAAGAATAGGTGTGGGGGAGAAGATTTAATTTTGTATACAAATTATTGATGTACTGCGAAACAAATAGAACTCTGCCTTGTGAAATATAATGAAACTTTTGCAGGCATAAATAAAAGGAGGATACAAAGAAGTATTCACGTCACGAAATCGGAAAAGTGTCAGACTGGTGCATCATGAGAAATAAAAAACAAATAAAGAATTTTGGTTGTTAAACGCGATTGATGTGAAAATAACATTAAGAAACAATCGAAGTTATATAGTTGATAATCTGTTTGAAGGAAATAAAATGTTTTATACTGAAGTTTAAATACATGAAAAATAAAAACCTGTGCAAATTTCAGAATACCCCCAAAAGATGTTGTATTTTTATATTCCGGTGTCATTTTTTAACATATTTTTTATTCAAGAAATCGACCTACATTTGATGTTGAAATATTAAATCAATTGTTTTTCCTTGTAGGTTTATAGTGAAACAACATTCTCTAAACCATTTTGCACCAACGTCAACTCGTAAAATGTTGCAAATTGATTCGAGTACATTTCTCGTGCGGGAAAGCGGCTTTTGGCCAACAATTTTTATGCTTCTTTTTTCCAACTAAAGCACCTTAATGATTAATTCATCGCAGATAAAAATGTGTTAATCATTATATTAATAATTTAAACAAAATTACATTCAAATGTATAAATTTCGTGTAATACATTTCTAAAGAAAGATTATAAAAATTATCTTCCATAAACTGTAAAAAATTCAAGGCACTCATAATTTATTTCAGCTGTCCAAAAGATGCAGATGTAATTTATACTTGAGGGCGTGCAAAAAACAGCATACAACGCCTGAATATGGTGCAATTGGTCGTACCTACTAAATTACACTCGCATGTATGTATAAATGATTGATATTCAAATTTAAATCAAGAAAGAAATTTACCGCGGAACTAAAAAAATGGAATACAACTAAATTAGACTAAATTTTTTCCTTTAATTGGATCAATGTTGCGTGAAATTGATAGCCGAATTTTTTGCCCACTTCTTATAGATGCGGATTTTAAAATAAGGGCGAGATATCGGGGTAGGTGACAAGTTGGTTCGGTCACTCACGTGTAATTTGCTACAGGTGCTTTGAGATGTTGAGGAAGGCTGTCAAAGTACTGGCGGAACTCCTCGAATTCGGTGTCAGCCATAATCAGCGAATAAGGATCGAAGGGCCCGCCGAACAAGAGGAAAAATCAGCGAGCAGCCAGACTAGAGCGCATTCGTGGCGCTACCGTCGGGATGTTGTCTCCTCTTTCATATTGATTCTGCAGGGGCTGCGTCACCACGCGCATGAGCTGCACTTGCGCGTCCAACGCAGTCTCCGGGGGTGGCGTCATGAATTTCAACCGAAATTTCATTTTTTCGGATCAAAATCAATCATCGATGTACCTTTTTGCTTTCATTTGTTGCTTTCGAACAGATGTCATGAGAACCAATTTTTTTTTCCAGCAGATATTTCAAAGTCGCTGTATAATTTTCGTCGATACCAATCTTACTTATTTGATAATAAAAAAGAAAAACAGGTTGTGTATTTTGCGTAGGAGTACTCTTTTGATTCTATCCTGAAAAGTAATTGAATATGAAAAGTACATTTGTAAAAAAGGAGAAAAGAAATTTTCAGTCGCACTTTTTTTAATCCGAAAAATTCTTTTATGCTGTCAATATATGTAAATTAATGATAATAGTAAATTTATGAATGGTAGTTAACTTTTTAAGGTTTTACGGAATCAGGATCTTAAACCTCAATTTAAAATGTAAATTGGATTCCATGTTATTTTTCATCCGAATTAGATTTACGAAAATTAAGTTTTTTCATCTGACATGAGTAGTTTTGTGACGCTTCAAGTGAAGTTCTCCAATTAGGCGTTTCTTACAATTATCTACGAGTATCATTTTTTATATTTCACCTACACAAACAATTTTTTTCCTCGTTACAGAAATTTCGTTTTGACTTTTTTGTTTTACATTTTTTCAAGATAAAATTGCAAACATGAATGTAGACTTTGCAAGCGTTAGGTTTAATACCGCCTGGCAGACATTTCAAAGGCAAACTTTGTTCAACTTTTGGCAAACTTTTTTTTCGAGTGGCCCAAAAATAATCGTCGGATTTGAAGAACTCAAATTTTTACATCATGTTTCAGAACTTTTATTTTGTTTTCATTTTGTTTGAATTTCAAAAATATGGAAAATTTAAATCAATTTTCACTTAAAAATAATGAATTTGGTGGGACGATATTCAATCCGATTACAAACATCAAAACATCGGTTGGGTTCATTTTTCTGCTCTGATTCACACGTGTCCAATTAATACAATGGTAACCAGCTTTATTTGTCTAAATGAAGAAAATCTATGTTTAATTCATAGTCTCTTGGGGACACGGTGATGATTCCTCAGACAAAGATCAATGCGGGCGATAAGTGATTGATACCAAGAAGAACTGCTGCACTGGACAACGCCAAAAATAAAAATCAACCGTTATCAATGAACAAAAAAAAATTACATAAAAAATACAAGAAACGAAAAAAAAGTCAATTAAAACACCAACATAGAACTAAATTAATTATTTTTAATTTTCATTTCTTACTGGTATACTTGATTTCATAATGTTTTGAAATGTATTATTTCTTCAATTGTTATACAATATTTATTTAAGGAGAACCTTTTAATACCATTGAATACTTGATATAATTCAACTAGGGTTGCTTGGCAAAGTGATAATGGTAAGTGATAGCCACTGGTTAATGTGCCGCATCTACTTACTCCAACCAAGAGTTCACATTCGACATTTCCTTCCAAGAGAAACCGATTTTTTTCATGCCTTGAAATTGTCAATACTTGTTGACATTTGTTTGAAAGATGTTTCCAAAGTTGAAAAATTTTCAATTTTTTACCATCTTTATCACTTGAAGTATTTCTTTGTTGGACCTTTTGTTTTAGAAATGTTTCAATGACGTTGAATATTAAGAAGAAGCAAAACGGACCAATCAGTTTGCTACGCTTGGAGAACCGTGGACCAATGGAGGGTTGCTTTCTTCAAGTGGGGTGAATCCTTTAAATACGGGGAGAATTCTCTATGAGAGTAACATTGCTCGTTGTTCGTCCAAGTGTCTGTCTTCGGGATTTAAAAAGTTACCATTAAGTTAAAACTTTAAACCAAATCGTCAGTGAGTGTCTCAGTGAGTTCAAATTTCAGGACCTTTTCGACTTTTTTTGCACTTGGGATAGGGAGCGATTTGCAGTGGCAAATTTGTAAGAACATTTTTTGTCTTTGATTCTTTTCTTTAACATTTTGCAATTTTTAATCAATCAATTTTTATATAAAAGAACAGGACCTAAGAAGACGACTTCTAAAAAGTAAAATAACATATGATGAAGTTATCAATTTAAGATGATTATTATTTTAAATAATCAAAAGTGATTTTTTTTGTATTAAAAAAATTTCCAGTTGATCAAAATGAGTGGTTCTGGAAAAGGATTGTTAGGTATGTGGCTTTATCGAAGAGGAGAAGAATGGTCCATTAGGGAGAATAGCCAACTGCATGAATCTCAAGATGTTAGTAAATTTCAGCACCCAACATTTCTTACTTCCCAAAAAGCCACAGAAACAATTTAATAAAAAAAACCCCTCATCTCAATTTTCATTCATTGAAAAAACATCTTTTCTAACAGGTTTCCGAGTTGGGGAGGCCCGATACCAAAAATTCGGTGGTCTTTTCTCTGAAAAATCAAGTCGGTGGTTTAGCCAGAGCTTTGCAAGTTTTTCAAGTGAGAGGAAATTTTGATAATTATTTTTTAATTAATGCTAAAAACATTCTGAGAGATGTATGTTTGATGGCTTTTTTGTAGGATTTGGGTGTAAATGTTGTGCACATAGAGTCAAGAAAATCAGCCCGACGGAGCTCGGAGTACGAAATTTTGGTTGATGTCGAGTGCGATTCAAAAAGGATGGAACAATTAATGAGCATGCTGAGTCGCGAAGTCGCGGCCATCAACTTGGCCCAGTATGAACAAAACGGTACTATGCCGAATCCGCCAGTGTTGTCTGCAGCCCAAAGTTTCGGTATTTGTTATCAAATTTAAACTTCAATTATGAAACAAAAATTACGAAATAAAATTATTCAAAAAGCGAATTTTATTTTTGAAAAACAAAATTTTCAGATTTCAGTGAAGTAGATATGCTTTGGTTTCCAAGGAAAATCGCTGACTTGGACAACTCTCAAAATGTCCTGATGTATGGAACGGAACTCGACGCTGATCATCCCGTATGTTCAAATAAATTCGAAAAATAAATTCGAAGCCACTAAATTTGTTCGAATATAGATATTTCCAACTTGATTTCGATTTTTCAGGGGTTCAAAGATCCGGTCTATCGTAAAAGGAGAGTCCAATTCGCTGACATCGCCAATAATTATAAATAGTAAAATAATTTGCACCACTAAAATTAAAATTCATTTGTTATTAATTTTTTTTCATTAAAAAAAAGGTAATGTAACAAATTCAAATTATTTATAGCGGTCAACCGATACCGAGAGTGCAGTACACAGCTGACGAAATCAGAACCTGGTAAGTCAAGGATGAAAAATCACAAAGATCGTTCGTTCGTTGAATGTTTCATGAAAAAATAGACAAGAAAAAAGTGCGCCTCCGCTTTTCTTTTGTCCGATACGTGTTTTCCTCCTCACGATGCCAATCGAACAGTTTTATTCTTAAATGTTGCATTGGTCTTGAGTTGCGCTCCGACTTAATCTTAAAGTCAACTTTAATGGAGAAAGAAGATGGAGGAAAGGGAGGAAGACTTACACAGACAGCGAAAACTAAGCGAGTTCTAGTGTTGAATACACAGTAATTGGCCTGATTCGATTTTACGTGTTCCGATCTTACGACGACTTCCACGCACTTGTCCTTTCTTCATTTAATTATCTCTATTCCATTAGCCTGCAAACACTAACTCTCGAGTGATAAACAATTTTAATGCTTCGTTTGTTTTAAAAATAGCTTTGATGTCTAATGATGGCTTCTTTTTTATATTCTATATGAAATAAAATAAAACAAATCGAAGATACAAGTTTGACGAAGTTCTGTTCTTTTTCAGGGGTGTGGTATTTCGCGAGCTATACCAGTTGTATTTGAAACATGCCTGTCAAGAATTTTTGGACAACTGGCCGAAATTGGTCAAATATTGTGGATATAGGTAACACAGATTAAAAAATTTGAATGATTTTGATGAAAAAAAGATAAATAGATCAATAATTCAAAAATAATCAAGCCAAATAAACAAGTAATAGTTGTGAAATCATTTTAGAGAAGATAACATCCCGCAGTTGCAAGATGTGAATGTTTTCTTGAAAAGTAAGTGTGAGACTGTAAGAGATATTTTTCAGTAAATGTTGAAGAGAACAAATTTACAATTTGTACATCTAGTTTATTATTTATGATTTTCAACTTTACAATATTACTAATTCATTTTTTTAGGAACCACAGGTTTTTCATTGCGACCAGTTGCAGGATACTTATCCCCTCGAGATTTCTTAGCTGGACTTGCTTTTCGCGTGTTCCATTGCACGCAGTATATCCGTCATTCGTCAGATCCATTTTACACACCAGAACCGTAAGACTTGAAGTTGAAAATTGTATTCAACATTTTCTTGAAAAAAAAAAAAAAAAAAAAAAAAAAACCCCACAAAAAAAAAAAAAAAAAAATTGCTGTCATGAACTTTTGGGTCACATGCCACTCCTTGCGAACCCTAGTTTCGCGCAGTTCTCTCAAGAGTTGGGATTGGCATCATTAGGCGCCTCCGATGAAGATGTAGAGAAATTAGCAACGGTAAAAATGAGACGAAAATAAATTTTCATTCTTAATCACGACTAAATTGTTTTTTCAATAAAAAAATTCATTGCAGTTGTACTTTTTCACCGTGGAATTTGGATTGTGCAAACAAAACGGAACTCTGCGAGTATACGGAGCAGGTCTTCTGTCATCAGTCGCTGAACTGCGACATGCTGTTTCAGCACCTGAGAAAACCTTTCGCTTCGAACCGGAAGTTACGGTGAAACAAGAGTGTATAATTACATCATTCCAAAATGCGTATTATTACACCGACAGCATTGAAGAGGCGAAAGAAAAGATGAGGTTCGTTCTTTCTCTTTCGAAGTTTTTTTAAGTAATCCTAGAACTAACGAAGGGACAATTTCGCCCCCTTGTCGAATTGAATTTTGCTGTAAAACATACAGTGTTGGCTAAAAAATTCTTACTTTTCTTCTAAATCGAAGAATTTTTGTATTTCCTGTGAAATTCTTTGATGAAAAATTTTACAACAATTTACATAGAATTGCGATAAAAAAAAATTCTAAAGTGGAAAGGATGATTTGTTAAAAAAAACAACTGTAACATTTGCATTTTTTATTCAATTTTTTAATCATTTTACAGTTAGTATATTATAAAAAATTGAAGGGGGCACGTATGTCCTCGCTTTTTACAGTTTTATACAGATTTCCTAGTACTTTTGATATTAAAAAAAATTGTTTTAACAATTCGATTGAAACCAACATATTCTTATTACTTTTTCAGAGCATTTGCAAATCAAATAAAACGTCCGTTCGGGTTGCGATACAATCCGTACACTCAGTCTGTCGACGTGCTGACAGATGCAAATAAAATAACAGCCCTTGTTAGCGAATTGCGTGGCGATCTGTGCATTGTTTCTAACGCTTTGCGTAAAATTACCGAGCAGGGTAACGAAATCGACGTTGAACAAATAACCAGCCTTCTGACGCGTGGCATTGATCTGCCATTGGAATCGTCTTCGTCGAGCGATGATGACAAAAGTCCCAACGTCGAAGTCTCGAAAGGAGTGGAGAACCAGTTGGATCGTTAATTATCAATTTTTTAATTCGTTCTTTCTGCAGATTTCTTTGTTGCAGTAATTTAAAAACAAACAGTTGGAAACTCATTACATGTTAGGATGCAATAATTAAAGTACAGAAGTTATTTGTGCAAAAATAATAACTAGAAAAGAAAAGGAGACATTTGTAGAAATAGAATCATGAAATTAAAATACTGATAATACCGCAAACTAAACAAAGATCAGAACAACCAAGTTTGAACAATTGTTTGCAGTAGATTTAGATCTGTTAGCTAAATGTATCTGCATGAAAAAAAAGTACACGAAATGTAAAAAATGAGTGTATAAAATTGCGTTGTGATTAATAAAAAAAATGTTATCAATAGTTACATTTTAATCAACAATTTTAAAACTAACATTTGTCTTCGGGTCTTTCGTTAATGTGTAGTCAGTAGTAGGTTGAATTTTAAACCAATTTATAAAATTAGTTTATGTCATTGAAGTGATTTTTATGTTGTACAAAAAGAAGGTGAAAATTTATACCGCTTGTGAATAATATTACAGTGACGTGTTGTTCGATAACCGATATATTTTAGATGATAACACACTCATAAGGAAGAGATCCTGGATTATAAACGCTGTTCGGCCTGGGACACACTAAAACAAAAATTTTTATTCATTCAATAAATGTTAAAATCTTACATGTTCATTGAAAATCGTCGAGAGTTATACTTACTTTTTTCACACGATTTTCCATGATATCCAGTACCTTGGCACAGACATTTGTATCCGTCTCCTGTTAAAATTTGGAGACACGTTCCACCGTTTTGGCATGGTTTTGTCCGACTGCAAATGTCATCTTTTTTCCCTGCCACAAAAAATAATAACCGTTTAAAATGTAATAATTTATTGTAATGATATTATACAAATAAACTATACGTAAAATTTTAATGGGTTGTCATTATTTAACAAGTTGCAATACCTTTTAGCACCAATCTGCATTCCTCGCCGCTATCATATCTGAATTCCGATATACATCCATAACCACAGCTACAGTGCCCGTTGTATATTCTGCAACCGTGCCGCATTTGATCTAATTCGCAACTTTCCGTATAAACTCCTGAAAGAACCATTTAATAGCAATTCGTTAGGAAAAATAAAAAAATTGTATTCAGGACAATAGATACAATATGTTTCAAGTTTACAGAGACTGAATTTTGAAGCGATTAAATGGTGTTAAAAACCATGTTATAAATTTGAAAAAAAAATTTTTTAGTTTATAAAATGAATAAAGGATTACCTAGAGCGATTAAAGTGATGAGTAAAATACTGCTGAGTTCTACTTTGGAGAGCATGGTTATTTTCAAAATTCCAAATATAAATCGAATGAACAGATCGTCGACCGGCGATGATTTCCAGTTGTCCCTTTCTTTATTGTATGAATGAACGGCTTTTCAGATGAACCACGCAAGTCGAGGAACCGATGAACTCGTCAATTCCGATATGATGAGAATTGCTTGCTTTGATATTCTCCGAGGTCACGTCAGTTGTAATTGTCATTTAATTGTTGTTTAACAAATTGATCAGACTGACTGTAAGGAACAATGGTAGATTAAAGAAAACTAAAATTTCTTTAATATTGAAAAACATAAAAAATTTTAAAATACGATTTTTACATTCAATAAAATTTGCTGATACAATGAAATGGAAGAAATTATGAACAGAGTGTACATTTTTGTTAACGTTACAGATTTGAATTAGTGAGAAATATCATTCATTTCAGCGTTTGAAAATTAATTTGTAAGTTGAATATTTAAATTTTGTATAGTTTGGAGTACAATTTATATTTTTTATTACAACATTTTTGTTATAAATATTGTGAGTTGTCACTTAAGGTTGTTGTAAAAAGAAGTTCAAATACCTCGGTACAAACAAAGTTATTCCCAACCCGAACGTGAACTATCCGAAAGCAGCAAAGCGAGCGTCGGCCGACGACTAACTATAACTCGGCCAATACACCACGATCATCAAAAAGCGCGCGTGGGGCGCATCTCAAGATAAATGCAGCGTCTCATTTTATCTCTCTTCATTCGTCTCAGTTACATATTTTTGTTCTCCTTTTTTTCTATGAATTTCGTACGCTTTGTCCCATGCAACGTTTTATTTAAAAAAGAATAATCAGCGTTCCACAAATCTGTTAATATTTTTTTTTTTTTTTTTTCATTTTAAAACATCCTAATGATACTCATTTTTTACTTCTGAAGTTCCGATGGATAAAAAGAAATGTTTAATTCAAAACGTAAGAGTCATGAGAAGTTGAAAGAAAGAAGCATTCAAAATAGGCAGCAAAGAATAACACCTAATCGGGCGATAAAAATAGTTGCGATTTTTAAGAGTTGCTTATCGGTCGAAAGCGGATACGAAGATAGTGTGACACAACGATAACATTCGACTTGAAAGTGAAATTTAGAAAAATCGCTGAAAATGCATTTCGGCTGAAAAATAATTAAAATTGAAAGACCGGTTAATTTTTTTTTCAATACGGATTCTTTATTTTTAAACATGTTTCAAGATATAATATTATTTGTATTATAAAATATATTAAAAACGTATAAAAAATTGTATATGATAGATGTAAATATATCTCAGTTTTGATAATTATTGCCACCATTAAATATGTACATTTTTTCCTCTATAAAATAATAAAATATAAAATATGGACGGACCGCTTTTTAGAGAGATCAACAATTTTTTTTAATTCTTCCCACGTTTCAGTGACGTAACATCCTCATATTCTGTAACAAAGAACAATCAACTGTATTTTGGTTCATTTGTTTGCTTCCTAAATGATTCGAATTCTGTAGTTTCGTTAAAGATTCATTTTAATACAAAAATGTTTTTCTGAATTTTGGCTTTAACACTAATTGTTGTTATTAATTTTGATAATTTGATTGAACAAAACTACAGAATTCATTCTATGAGTAATAAGTACCTTACATGAACGTCTGATCGTGCTGTTCATGATGGATCATTGTGGAACGTCTTGATTGCACGATACCGGGTTGCCTGTCATACATTTCTCTCAACAGACTGTCTTTTTCTTGTTCCAAAAGAGCAATCCGTTGATTTTTCTTGCTCATTTCCTGTCAATAAGGTTTGAATTAAAATTAAAAAAATGCTGTTCTCCAACACTATAAAATACTTTAATTACAAAAATTTGAATGTCAATCAAGCAACAGTGCAATACCTCCGTTAATCTATGATTCTGTTGTTTAAGTCGAGCAAGAGTATCTTGTTGCAATTGCATATTCGGAGTGGTTGTTAAAAACGCCAAATTCATGTGCAACGGCAACCCACCTCGGTCCCAACTGCTAATAAGAGCAGCCAGATGTCGATTGACCTCGAGTACTCTGGCCCTCTGCAATTCGAGTCGTTCCTGCTGCGCCTCGGTCCATTGTTCCTGGTCCAAAATTATCTCAAATCAATTAATCATCGACGACCTTTCGACTTCCACTTGATCATGAACGATTTGAACAAAATTTTTAATTTTACCACGTGTGAACCCATGCAACCAAGATGCTTGATCTTCTCCTGCGTGATAGAAATTTGTTTCATGTACCAATCCCTCGCCTTCTCCACAGCCGCGAGTCCTTGCAGCAAAACGTCCTTCTCCTGTTCGATCTGCTTCATACGTTTCATCTAAAAATAAGACAACAGCCCTGTTAATCGTTCACAAGTCAAATCATAATTCACTTAGACCAGAACCGCAATTCAATCCAATTTACAAGAACCAATTCAATTAACGCTCCAAGTCGGCCTATTTACCATATTGTAATCAATGCCATTTTGCAGAGTGTGCCTTCTCGGTTCACGCCTCCTGTTTGTCGGTACATTTTTCTTCTGCAGCATCATAGCGTCCCGCTGGTCCATCCGGTCCTTCCCATCGGCAGCACCTCTTCCCACCCGGTCGTCACCTCGTTCGCTGTTGATCAGACCCATCTGCCAGTTCTGTAACGCGGTTCTGATCTCGGACTTGTCCAGCGTTCGTTCGCCGTACCGACCCGCCGGCTTTTGCGGCGCATAAACTTTGTTCATCTTCGGGAGCTTCGACTCCGGACGAATCCTATTCGGGTCGATCTGATTGGGATCGAATCGAGCGTTTGAGTCTTTCCTCGCGCCCAAAAGTTGCGGCATGCTCAACGCTCGCTGCTGAGCGATCGCGTTGTTTGGCCGAATCGCAGCGGTGTTTGGAGAGGTCCAGTTGGGGTTGTTGTTGCTGCTGCCCTTCATCCGGTTGTCGGCTATGAGAACCGGCGCCGAGGGAGGCCTCATGTGGCTCGCTTGAGACCCTTTGGTCTGTTCACATTCCATAGAATTGTTCATCAGACACATCTTCAATCCAGCGCAAAATCGCTCGAACGAGAGCAGTCCGTTTGGCGGAGTGACTTTCTTCAAACTTTCGAGCACGTTTTTCGGCATGTTCTGAGCACCGTCCTCCTGCCAGCGCTCCTCGATCTCGGCGTACTTCACGTATCCCGTTCGCTGGTCGTCCATTATGTCGAACAACGTTCGCATGGCATCGACGAAGTGCTTTGGAAGCCCCTCGATGCCGGATCCGTTTGTCATCTGGGCCATTTTTGGAAAACAATTTTAAACCTGAAATTCCAAATTAAATTATTAGCGTTACTACAAAATTATTTTTCATTTATATATTCGTAGGGTGTGGTGACATTAATTTATTCATTTTACCTCGAAACAAATTCATTATATTTAAAATTAGAATAAATTAGTTGTTTAAAATGTTTTTAATTATAATTTCATTAAAATTCTTCCTTTGACAACAACTTGTTGGGTATGTAACATTTATGAATATATATCCTCTTTCTTTTTTGTCCTGTCCCCGTTATTTGTAATTTTTTTTCTTTCTCTTTTTCATTTCAGCTGTAACTGTAAACTAAAGAATTTCATCCTCACAATAAAATAAAACCAAACTTTAAACCAAACATTTGATTCAATAACATATAAATTCATAAGAGTTTCAACTGGTTTTAATATTTTTGAATGAAAACATCTAAGCCAGTTTCCTCTGTGACCTTTTTTTGAATGTTGTCACTCCTTTGACATAACCTCTGTAGGTACCATATTTTACTTCATAATTCTGATTCAAAGAAAAAAATACAAATGAATCACAATTATCATAATTATTAAAACTTAGTTATTGAGTTTTCCTAAAGTTTGCCGTACAAGTTTTAAGAACTAATTTTATTTTTCTTATCTTACCTTTATGCTGCTTTCGACATTTACATTGATGAGATGAACCCGCGGTGCAAGATGCACAGAATTGAAAATGGCTGACACGTGTAACATTCTATAGACATATTTTGCTCCAATCAACATTTTATTACAAAATATAAATTGTTGAACAAACAATCAATCGCCTTTCAAAAACACTGACATCACAATTTACATTGCTCCAAAACATGTAGATGACAGTTTATCTTTGGCATTATTCAAATCTACCGCCAAAATTTCGTCCACTTTGTTTTAAACCCCTTTGAACATTTTATCTGTTTTAAAAAAATTTAGAACAATGAAATGCAACAATTAAAACCTAACCTTTTTTTTGTCCCCGGTATTTATGTTTACACTTGATACCTGTCAAAATTCGCCAAGGACGGTAAAGGCAGATGCTCCACTTTACCGGCATCTGCGTAGAGATTTTCTCTTTGTGGTGCAAAATATGGCGGAAGAAGACGGGAGGTCCGATCGACGTGTTTTATAAAAAATGGCTCAACAGTTGTCAAAATTCACCGGTTCGTTTGCCCAGTAGTTTGAAAGGATTTATGAAGTGTCCCAATTGTTCTGAGGTCGATGTCCAACCATTTGTTTACCGAGAAATTGTGCTTTTTGGTCTTGTTTCGGTGCATCGTTGAGCCTCCCGTCTTCTGTCATCATTCAAAACAATAACATCGCATCTCGTTGACACCTTCCACTGGCTCATCTGTCAACAATGGCAATCCTCCCGCCTGATCCGATTTACGTTCTGCGAGGTAACGCAAGCCCCGTCCACAGTCTTTTTTTTCGCGTTTCACCTTACGTAGAACATCTCTATGCCGGTACTGAAGATGGTTGTGTGCGTGTGTGGGACTTGAAGGTAAATATAAACATTGCTAATTGACAATCCAGTCTATAAATAGTTTAAACGCAAAATAGTACAAATAAAGAATTTGTTTACAATTTTGTATTTAATTGTTTTTTCTTTTATAAAATTGATGTTTAAATAAAAATTCAAAACTGATGGCTAATCATTTTACAGAAAAACCGAGAGATCTTGAAATTATGTGAAACCAATAAAATATGTATGTCCATACATAATATGGACGACGAATGTCTCATAACACAGCGTAAGGGCGGAGATTTAAATTTTTGGAAACCAAACGGTTCCAACTGGACGCTGGGCACCACGTTTAGATCGGATTATTTCGGATTTGCAAGGTAAGGCCTGGCAAAAAATATGACATTTTTTTTACTTTTATTGTAACTAACGATGTAAAAAATTTTTTTCAGGTGCAAGACAATTGGGAAGGACATCTTTATTCCATTGTCAAACTCTAAAGTTGGATTGTTTTCTACGAAAACGGAAACTGTGGAGTGTAAATTGGATCCCACCAAACTTTCTGATTCCGAGCTCGGCAACGTGATGGCTATAAATTGTATCAAACAACCGAACGAACTGTTGCTTGTGGCTTATGAAAGCGGACATCTGGCACTTTGGGACGTAACAGCCATGGACATCGTGAGCTGGTTCAAAGTGAAAGAATGCCCGATGGCTCTGGAATATGATAACACGTTCAGAAATATTGTTGTCGGGTCTCCAAATGACAAACTGGAGGTAATTAAAATATCGAGTTCAAATTTCAGAATTTATTGGTTGATTTAAATGTTAACAATTTTAATTGATTGGGTTTTGATTTCAGGTTTTGGAAGTTACAAAAAGTCATGTTATAAATCAGAGATCAACTATAACTATAAGAAATCCTGGTACGTCAGTAATCGCAGCAAGACCTGACTCAAAATTGTTTACTGTTGGCGGTTGGGACGGTCGACTAAGAATTTTTACGTGGAAATTTTTGCGCCCACTTGCCATGCTAGACCAGCACGTGGAAACCATACATGACATCGCATATTCTGCGAGCAAAGTTGATAGCTACAACAGTAAGTGCCTGATGGCTGCTGCCGGCAAGGATGGACACATTTCTCTTTGGGATCTCTATAATTGATTATACTTACGAATATATTTTTTTACTATCGTGTTCTAAAGAGTACAAAATTTGAGAGAGAAAACCAAATTTAATCCAAATGTTCAATTAAAATGTAATAATTCGAACGAATTTGATATTAGAATTTCAGCCCTGAAATGTTTTTAACTTTTTTACTGAGTAAAAATTTTATTACAATTGTTTTTGACCTTTCACAATTACAAATTGATTTGTACAAATGATGCAATACCTTTTATTAAGTGCGACTAAATTATACATTGTTTTTATTCATCAAACCATACGACCTGTGTAACATTAATTTCTTTACAAATAAAAATCATTTATTTTTATGATTTATTTATATTAACGTTTCAATCCAAAATGAGATTGTGATCGTGTTTATCATTAATTTATATTTGAAAATGTAAATCTCATGAAAGACTGTTGATTAATAATATAGAGTTGAAGTTATAATTTCAGATGATTAAAAATAATTTCCGATGTAATTCGAGAGTCTTTTATTTCCATTAAATATTGAAAAACGATAATGCGAGGTTGGATTTATTATAATACCCACCTGTTGATTAAAAACTCACCGGGGTTATATGACATTTAAATTTATCCCCATATTTATTGATCAGCTTCACATCAATGAAAATAACACAATATTAATTCAAGTTTATTTATTATGAGTTCACCAACGAGAAAACATTTGTATACAAAAAAAAGAGTTCCATTGCATGAAACCAAGCAATGTCAAAGCACCACATCTTTATTCGTATTTTATATAAACTAATAACAAAAAGTCTAAAACGCGACCGTCGATAACAATTCTGCAAAGATTGATTGCACATAACTAAATATGGAATTTATAGAGTCAATTGCAGGGTAACCATGCCTGCAACCAAAACTGACCTACCGGCAACAATATTTTTTGCGACGTCTCCTATTTTCCGGTCGAAACTCGTCGCAGTTTTTTTTCCAGGTCCGTGTTTTATTAAATAAATAACATTGATAACAGCGAGTCTCGGCAGTACATATTTTCTATCTAAAAACACTTATTGCAAATAATCTCTGTTGTTCTTTCAGAACCAGAGCACCGATCACAGAAAAAATGTCGAGGCTGTTTGTCGACTAAAAGCAAAACTCACCGAAGTGCACTTACGTTGAAACAAAAATATAGCACCATCGTAATTGCACCCGATTGACCGCCTCTCTTGCCAGAATTTGCATCACTTTTTTCAATCTCCCAGCTGCGATATCAATTTCAAAAACCGACCCTGCGATCGTACCATTTGATCGGATAAAAAAATCTTTCCAAAATTCAAAATAAAGAGCGTTAATTTTTCCATCCTACTTCTTTCAGGCTGGCACAAATTTGTCCTGTATCAGCCGTCTTCTCTTTCTAAAGGGCGTGGACCTGGTAAGACAAACGCTTTCCTTTTCGTCGTCCACATTGTCTTTGGGAGTTTCTTCCTCCTCGGTCACAGGGCTGTCTTTTTCTTCCGCCGTTTCTACTTTGTCCGCCTTTTCCGCTTTTTCCAGCGAGTGCTTCGAGAGGTCCTCTGGAACGGGTACTTCATCTTTGGTTTCGTTCTTCTTATCCGGCATGAAACCGAAGAGTGGAATAGGAATCGGTATCGGTAGCGGAATCGGTATTGGAATGGGGTAAGGTACTAGAACTGTAACAGGTGGTACCAGCGAAGGAGCTGAACTTTGTGCCAGCTGGGGTACCTGCCGAGGCTGCAACGACGACCTGATAGGGTACGTGGGATTCGTAAAGACTGTAGGGTGAGGGGGCAATTTAAAAGCCGACTGCGGGTACGGGTTTCGGGGAGGCGACACGATCGGGGTTAATATCCTAGTGGAATTTTCGGGCACCCAGGTGTTGGCCTGGAAAACTCGTTGGGGCCTAGAATGCCGGTGGCTGCGGCGACTCTTCGGTTCCTTCGAGAGGAGCTCCAGCGGTTGTTTCAACTTGCTGCTGATCTCGGGAGTCTCGCGCGAACTCGAGTCCAGATTGATGTCATCTTTTTTCTGCATCGATGTCAAGTGGTCGGACATGTTCAGTCTGTTCAAAACCCGGCCCTCAAAAGTGAGATCGGTCGCTTCCGAGTTCTTCGGCGATTCTTCCTCTGGTTCTGTTTCACTGTTACATTCTTTGTTCAGCCGACTCTGCAAGATAATTCAAATGTCAAAGCACTCGAGCATGTTTTTCAATTTTTTCAGTTTTTTAACAGATTTTTTTAATATGTATTTTTATATTTTGTAATTGCAAAATTCTTAATAAATGAAAAAATGTTTTCATCCGTACGTTTGACTTGAAACGAGTCCTTCCATTTACTAGATTCCTTCCCTTGCTTTTCTCCCCTTGCACGGCGCCCTTCTGCTGAGAATCGCTATCCTGATGGGGCGATCTCTTGTCCTGTCTCAATTCCGACCTTGTGATAGGTTCATCATCAACCACCAGCATCTCTTCGGCGGGACTTGGAGGAGCTGACCGGCAATCTCGCAACCACAACTCGGGTGTGATCAAGTTGCCGCCGGTTAAATTAGATGCTGTAGTGTTGCTGGGATTATGCAATGCAAGATGAGCCTGCGTCTCACGACAAAATATGTTCATCTTATACTGGTTCAGACATTTATCGCTGCAAAATTGGAGCTGACTTTCACCATCCTGGAGGACAAGGACAAATGTCATCTGGTAATTTTTTTTATTCATCTCGTTAATTAAACTTTGATTAATTAAGCTTAAAACTTGACTAAACTAAAATTGATTAAAAATTTTGATTTAGATTCGTACCTGGAAATCAACATAGCTGATAGAATGGCGAACGTGTCGGCACCAGTCACAAATTCTGGCTCGTTTGAAAGCAGCCCTTCTACCAGCCGCGAAACAAGCTTCGCTACAGAATTGCTCTGAACCATTAGATATCCCACATACTTGGCCACCGCCTGGTTCGCCGCACCACGAACAATTAACTGGGCTACCTGAGAAGAAGAAAAAATCACAAAACCAAATTAACTGACCATCCAAACATTTTGTCTTAGAGTTGTTTGTTATAGATGTAATTTGAATTTGATTTGTGAATGAAAAGCGTGTGATTTCGTTCACGGAATTCGACAAACGTGGACACCTCGCTTACTATGATTTCAATAGGGAGCCTCGACCTCAGGTTCTTTTTAACACGATATTGTTTACGTACACGAGCACACATAATTTAAATATACGTATCGCATAAAGGTAACACTCTGCATGGTTAGCTTATACCCGAGCACCGATATTAGGTTGCAGGTACTCACATAACGATCACTTTTGCGTCTCGGTATTTGGTTCTCAGTTTTCTTTGCTCTCGCTTCGTTTGTTGCTCGCTCATATTCGTATCCTCGAACCCGACCCATCAGTCAAATTTTAACTTTATGATATAATCTTATTCGCCCGCCATTGGCTCCAAATGATTTTTTTATCATTTTCTTTTTTACCAAAGCGAAAATTCCGACCACGGTATCAGATTTTCAAATTTTCGTCTGACTTTTTCATCTTCATATTTAATTTCACAAGTTGGTCTTGCAGTTTTACAATTAATCATCAGTTTAAATGACGTGCTAATGACGTTCGTGTCAAACTTTTTCATCACTCCGATTTGTTGTATACCGTACAACTTTTCCCACTACCTTAAACACGCAACGAGAGTTTCAGTTTAAAATTTTCATATTTTTCTTTCATCCCTTCTTCTCCGACCCGAAATAACATCCGCAAAATGCACTGCCTGTTTCAGCTTTTATTACACAATTGAGTCATCTTTTATTTTCAGTTGCCCCGTTCGTTCAAATGAAAGACAATAATTATAAATAGGAGCAGGTGTAAAATGATAGGGTAAAAGATTAGAGCCCTCGTTTCTGCACTTCGACGATTGCGTTTCGGGCTTTGAGCTTATCGCCTACTCCTTCATATTCGTATCTTCAACTCGAGTTCGAACATCTCCGATGACGCGACAGTGAATAATTACGGCTGCATTCCGGGGCCATCAATGTGCCCGACGGCGACAGTCAGCCGCTCGCACTGCAGCTTCACCTTTTGCTCATTTGAACCACTTCGTTACGGGGGCTTCTAGGATTTCAATCATCGTGCGAATTGCCTCCGTATGAACTCGTACGTGAATCAACGAACGAAACAGAATTATAGGTCTCTCCTAACGCCAGTTACTACTTACCTCACACAATCTCATTCATCTTTTGTTTTTTTTTTTCTATTTTTTTTTTTTTCATTTAAACATTTTTCAATTATCAAAATTAAAGTTCTTCCCAATGTAAAATTACAAATCACGTTTTTTCTTTTCTTTTCTTTTCTTTTCTCTAATGTTGAAAAATTAGATCCCTAAATAATTAAAAATGACAAAATCAAACATTCTTGAAGTTATAATTTGATTTTTGAAGTAACAAAATTAGTCTTCAATTTTTCTGAGATTGAAAAATGTAACCACAAGTTTTAATTCAGATTAAGGAGATGCAATAAATCAATTATCAGACTCCCAACCACTCCCTTAATTGTAACTGTATGTCTTTATGGAAATAGCGTTTATGGATCTCGTTTGGAAATGGAGATTTACAATCTCGGATGAAAAATGTGAAAACTTAAACGGTTCGGATTAAATCGAAGAAAGAAAAAGAAAGAAAAAAGCTAATAAAAGTGCGAAAAGAAAAGCTGGCGTGAAATAATATATCTAGAGTCTATAATTAATCGGTTCAATTCAGAACATATTTTGCGAGATTATTTTTTGTCCGGCTTAGTCCGTGCTTATAATCGGTTCGATACTGAGGTACACGCTCAAAGATATATATTTCTCGGGCGTGTTCTCGGTATTGAAAGAGTCTCGTATCGGATTGCGTTGCGCTATTTCCGCAACGCGATGTAAACTCGGTCTGGAAGGCTGGCTTACTAAAATACTCTTTCGTGCCCAAAGTGATCGGCTTCACTTTGGGTCACGGCTCGTAGTTCCAAACTTCTGTTACATTTACAGAACTCATTACTTGTTTCAATACACCTTGCCCTGACATTAACGGAAGAAAAAAAAAAGAAGAAACAAAAGTAAAACTGGTCGCAAAAGTTAGTTGGCAATCACCAGGGGCTGATAACAAACCTTTTCGTGACATTCTAAATAGTCAACTTTTCGGCTACTAATTGGGTTCATTTAAACGCAACGGTTCATCTGTTAATCAGTAAAACGATCTTGCGCAACATATTTTTTCATCATTTGATTTCGTTGGCTCGCGAAAAAGTAATTATGTTGAGTAGTTATATCGATAGACATTTCTTCGATATAATTTTCGAAGCGTGAAATTTAAGACGTGAAAGATAAGACATGACAGGCAAAGTATTAATTGAGCTCTTCGAAGGCTTCCGGAGCATTCCTTCAGGTGCTTTTCGGAACTTGGCAACTTTTGAATTGAAGCGAGCGACTTCAGGAGCGACTTCAGCCACCGAAGCTGCCTTCACTTTATTCAACACCAAAATTACCCTCAGCCCCGATTTACGCGCAAACTTGCCGCACACCATTGTTAGCCGTTTTGTTTCCCGAAGAAATTTTAGACCTCGAAACTAATTTCAACTAGTCAAATTCCAAACTTGATTTTTATCTTTTTTTTATATTTGTTTCAGTCCCGAAGTTGAAACAAATTTCGAAATAAAACTTTAAGGTGGAAGGATATTTTAAATTTAAATTATTTGAATAAAAAAAAATGTGAATAAAAAAAGTTGACTGTTTTGCATAATGAATTACCTGGAGATTCCGAAGCAGAGTCGCTATTTTCCTGTAGCCTGGGACTAGCGGGAGCAGTTTTCAATGATATTGGAGACATGGTAGTCTCCTTTAGGATTCTTCCAGCATCTTTGATTGAATTGGTTGTAGAAGCCGGTGGAGATTTGGAGGACCTCGACTGCGGCGAGGAAGACAAATTGGTGGACAGAGGTGACTTGGAAGCGATCACTTTCGGGCTCAGGTTGCGGCTGAGGATGTGACTGTTGTGATGAACAGAAGACGTGAAATGGTCCAGATTGAGTCCTCTCGTGCAACCGCTGTCCACTTTGTCGTATCCGTACCAGCTTAAAAATTCACTCATCGTTGTGGCTGCATATTCCTAGAATAAAAACAAAATCTCAATTCATGTAATTCATCCGACTTTTTTTTATTCCTTAGATTATTAAGTTTTTATGAACCGTCTACAACTGTTGCAATCAACCGATCGAATTTCTGTGTCAGATATTTGGTCTGGGAATTGAGAATGGGTGGATAACAGGATTATCATCACCAGGACTATTTCATTAAAAAATAACAAAGCCAACGAGGGATAATTTTTGTTGCAGCAAAATCGGTCTCCTTATAATGTTTCCTTGGATAACAAGTAACGATATCCAGCGCTTGGCGAACAAAGATGAACGGTCAGTGCGAAATAAGATCCCAACTTTTATAATACCCCCTGAACAAATGTAATGAGCCTTGTTAGCTGAAAAATAATTCGAATATCAAACCGTGTGCCTTGGATATCGATGGTTTAATAGGTAAGGTATATTGTATCTGCTTTCAAATGCTAAAAATCCTTTAGTAAACAATTATTTTTCTGCAACTTTAATCAATGGAATCAGAAAATTAAATCAATGGATTTAATTTTCTGATTGAATTTTGGTTGCAGAAGTTTTCCAGAAATAATTGGGGCTGGTCAAAAACAATGTAATGGTGATATGAAAAAAAAAAATAAATAAATAAAACAATTAAAAGAAGGTGCAGGTAAAATTTGATATGATGAAAGCTGCGTACTGGGATAACATGCACCATAAGTATATTTCACACCGACGGGTATATTCGTATATATAAGATAGGTATTGAGAGTTACCGTGGCGGGCGGATCAATCCATTAGTCGACCAGTTTCAGTTACATCGCACACCAAGCCTTTCTTATCCCCGTTCATTATACGCAAAATCATAATGGCAATGATACAGCCAATACTATTTTTAATTCCATTCTCAATCATTTTTTCAACGACGTGAAAAAATATCAAAAATTCGTAAAAATCTTTTCTACTCAAACTTTTTGTTCGAAAATCCAAAATCATTGTATTGTTTGTACTTTAAATTTGTATGTTGTAATTATTTTTCATTTGAATGACTTTTTTTTTTTATTTTTCATTGTGATGTAAATTTCCAGCAAATCGAGACTTATTTAAAAGAACGGAATAAATCTGTGAAGTTGGTTGTGTGCGTTATCAACACAACAACAAGAGAAATACGAGATCATTTTTGAAATCGGAGAAAAACTGAGCTGTCAGGCCATCCGTTACAATTTCACAAAAGGTTCAATTCCAACTGCAAAATATCGTATTACCATAGGCTTTGGATCCCGTTCTGTACCAGACTTTGTACATTTAGGGGTAATATTAATTCGAAACTTTTATTCGATAATCATCGTTAATGCACGCTTCTTGATACTCGGATAACAAAAAAAATTGTATCCCTTGAACGACTCGATAAGTTTTTGGCCGCTTTCAATTTGTACTTTGAAAAACGAGTGGAACGACACGATATTTGTACCGACGAGGGAAAAGTTTCATTTATCATCCATTAAGCTCTGACAGAGCTTTTAATTTTAAAACAAACAATGTCATTTGTTTGATTGCATGATTAATTATTTATTTGTTAATTATAAAATTAATTAAACATTTAGAGTGATTGGACATTATTTCATCCGTATTAACGGAACAGCTACTTCAAACACCATTAAATTTATTCGATGCAAAATTGTTAAAAACATTATTGCTTTTCTCATAGTGCACGAGTGTTGCAACTTTTGCAACCGATGTAAAATTGAATTTATGCTGGATGGAGAGAGCTCATAACGTTTGGTTTGATAACTTCTAACAATTACAATTGTTATGATATATCGTCATTTGGGTCGATGGGGGCAAAGCACAACAAAAAATGGCTCGCGTATTAATTTACACATTTTAAGGCTATGCAATATTATTATGCACCAACTAAAACGCCGGAATAATGATAAACAGGGACGAGAAAAAATAAATACAAATATTGTCTCAAATTACTTGGGATGATATTGTAAATTAATTTAAGCCATGTTAATTGTGTAAAAGTCTGTAACAAAATATTGACGCATTAATTGCAACGTTAAACATTATGGGTACCGGTGTGCATATACATATCCAATATGTGAACAAACGGATTTAAAATCGACTCGTGTTACTTCGGATATACATATAAAATTACCATATCATGTCTTGCACACATGGGCGCATCAATTTGTAAATATGTGTAATAGTGCATTATACTTATACGCGAGAGCCAGATGATAAATTATTCAACGCAATCCCTTTTTTTTTGATATATTATGGAAAAAATTTTTTTTTATTTATTATCCCTCCAATAACAATTTTGCAACTCAACGTTACATTTTTAATTGAAACGAAACAAAAAGTGCATTTCTCGCGCAGATGCACTTACCGGTGCATTTGTTTGATTTTGAAGAAAAATGCATCTTTGGCGCAGTTTATTGATTATGCAACAAAATATATTTTGCGATTTAATCATTTATAATGACGAACAAAATTTTATTTTGGACTGTTCGTCGTTACGTTATCGTGGCGTATTTATCAGCTCGTACGTACGTTTGTATAATGCACTTTTTTTTTTTCATATAAAACTGCAGTATGTGTGTATGCGCTAGAAATCCGACACCCCCCTCTATCGGCACTGTCATAGGATCTCTCATTCATTATACGCGCGACACCTTTGGCGTGCAAGAGGAGCCTTTCGAAGCAGCTAATGCTATTGTCCCGCGAATAACTCCTGGAACATCGCGATTTTCGTTGCCTGCCATGTGTGATGCACGGTCGCGATAAATTATGCCCTGTGCTAGACCGGATTTATGTGACTCACCTTTATAAACCTATGTACAGAAATTATACAGCATTATTATCATTTATTATAAAATATCGAATTTAAATTTCGTGAATTGCAAAACGTATATCAAATGTCAAGTTTTATCAGAACCGAAAATATTTGATGATAAAAAGTTGAATCTGAACTAAAGAAAAAAATGATTATTAATATTTGTGTTGTTGTTTGATTCTTTGTTTGGCATCTTGGATAAATGTTTGTTTGTGCGTATTCAGGTTGATTGCCTTATAAATGTATGTACATTTTATGATTCTGGTCGTGACGTCAGTGACTAACGCGGCATGCAAGGTGGTCAAAGTATTGAGTTTCTTCATTGCACGAGGAACAAAGTTCTATATACGTAATTCTATACATACAATTACAGTTACACTTATGTTATCACGTGTAAGCGAATGCGAATATGTGTACGGAGCCAAGTATCTTAGTAATCTGCACGGATAGTCTGAAGATCATTTGCACGGCTTATATTACTGATTTACGTGTGCTGACTGATGCAAACAAGTTACACCTAGCCGAGCACGAAAATATAATATCAGCCAAACTTACCGTAACAAAAAACCCCTCTTGCCTTAAATTGATAAAAGTTTGTTTTTCAACCTGGGGGAAAAATAAGATAACTGATTTTTCAGAAAATAATTTTTCTGAACAAGTTTTTTAATTCGTTGGAGGGTCTATTAAAAAATTTACACATGGCCTGATGGATCTTGTTTTACGAAACGTAAGTTGGATGATATAATTGGAATTTTTTGTCGGTAGTCGAAAGTTCAAAGCGGGTGTAAAGAGCCATAAACAATGATATCTGGTGGTCGATTTTTGGTGCATTCGGTGCAGGGCTATTGCTTTTGTCTGACTAATTCAGTGTTGCAGCGCCAGTTAATGGAGTAACGAGGCACAACTGCATTTAAAGGGTAAAAGTAATAGTTATTTCTGCGGGGCAGTCCAAGCTGTCTGGCGTGCAGGTGAGCTTTCCCATCGCACGCACGCATACATAATTGGATGCCTCAAATTTTCGTTAATTTCGACCGCGAATCTAACTGCTGGCTGCCAACAAGCGATTCCCCGATATCCGACCAACTTAAACTTGGATCTTATTTCACATTGACTTGCAATCAAAAGTGCGCTCCACTGCAGTCTATCTGCCCTGTCGAACGTGAGCCACTCTTTATCTCTAAAAACTCTTATAACGAAATTTCACTTGTTTCAAAATCTAATTCCAAGATAAAATTGATGCAAATTTAAGAAAATAAAATATGTAATACAAAAAGTACTTATACATTGTACAATCAAGATGTGAGATTGATCAAATTTGTATCTTCGTTTCAATATTTCATTGAAGATTAGAATCTGTTCAAAATATGTTCAACTGTATGATCCAGCGAGAAAGTTATTGAAATGAGCTTGTTCTAAATCTAAATTATCTTTTGGTTTTACCGGTAGACCAATTAGTTTAATAGTTCAAAAGAGTTAATCTTGAATTGGCTTGGTGCCATTAAACAGTCATGCTCCTCTTTGGTTCCATGCGTCCTTCTTGATGTTACATGTCAATTTGCAATATGCGTTCTCTCAATTCACACCGATATTCCAGCTTTGAAATATCCTAAGTATCGTTTTGTCCGTAAACGTTCGAGTTAAACTTAGTCGTACCCATTTGTATCGAGAGAACAAGAACACTGTTCTCAATAGATGGTCAGTAATGTTTTTAAATTGGGACATTTTTGAAAAATGAATGACACGCAAGAATAAGAACAAGATTGCCAGAGGTTCGCTGTGACTGAACTCACAAACGGGAAGATACCTTTACAGAGCCGACATGAAAACTATATTTAAAACAAAGGTTCATGTTCCAAAGCACAATGCCAGCCGCAATGACTCGGTGCAATGTTCAAGTTTACTTTAATACAAAAAAAGTTTCCTAGTAAAATCAATTTACAAACAACGTTTATCTGATTCGTTTTTCTGATCCAGCGTATAGAATAAAAATGTTTCAATAAAACTTTTAAAATCTTAAAAAGAAATTATATTGAGTTATAAATTGGTTATGAAAATTTAAAATTGATTCAAACATAAATTTTTAAAAACAAATTTAAAGAGAACAATGTGACTGCTTTGAAGAAGACAAAAAAAAGACGATAATAGACCTGGTAATTACAAAATTAACATATAGTAAAATGGAACTGTCAATAATGTTAGCTACGAGTATTGTGATGTGCGAAACCTTATATAATTCAAAGCGTTGCAAATATCAAATAATTAGGGCAGCGGTTGATTACAATACGTGCATTCATTTATACTTACCCCACCCAATTCATTTATTATTATAATCAAAATCATTGAAACTAATTCTAATTACAAATTGTATAGATCATCAGTCAGTGTTCAAAACTGTTCGAATCATGTTTCAAGCTATTTTATTATCGAGCAATTTTCTTTTTCACGTGTTTAATGCCGTTAGATGTTATTTAATATGTATATTATTTTTTCAGTTTTCATTAATTTTCATTGACAAGGATGATCAGACAGAAATAATTTAATATTTTCAACTAAAAGAAAATTCAACATCAATTTTCGAGTCAATTTTCATTCCACAAACAGTGGTTAACATCTTCATTTAATATTTACAAAATTAAATTTGTATAGAATTTTTTTAAATTTGCAGTGAAATAATTTGAAAAAACAGGAAAGAGTTTGTATAAATTGTTATTAAGTTTTCAAAGCGATGCCGCCCTTTACGTATTGCAATCGCTGTTATAAATTTAGCAGCCGAATTAAATTTAATACCCGAACGATAAAAGTCGGAGTTGAAACAGCGAAAGTTTTCACAGCCAAAAAGCGTGTGTTCGCCGCAGCAACTCCGAAACGTTGAAATTCGAGCCGGGCGCATTAATCATATGTAAATGTTGAGTTTGCACCTGATTTGTACAATTCCGAAATCTAGGATCGAATTTTAACTTTTTTAGGTGGGATTTTTATTGTCGTTTTGCGGCGACATTTGGCCACGAATATACACGTGCTCGGACGATGGATACTTGGAGTTCAGGCGTACTCCTGGCGCACGAAGATGAGAAGCCAGTACAGGGAAGAAGCAGGGGGTTCTCGTATTACTATCCTTCGCCTGATTTATTCGGAATCATAATAGGCTGCAACACGACACCGACGGCTCGTCTCTCATCATTATACCTTTTGCCTTGTGTGCTCACCTGAACGTGCTCGGTTTCTTCGCTATGTCCGGGAAAAAATTCCAACTACCGGTTATCGGTTCCACTTATCTTCCACCTCATCAGCGTCAAATCTTTGATCATGTAACTGACCCTCTTTTTTTTTCTTAATTCCTTCTTTTCTTTCTTTTTTGACTCCCGATTATGATTTTGTTCAACCCGTCTGCCCTTTTGACCCCGAATTATCAAATCTTTAAGAGTTCAATCAATTTTCATTCTGATTTTTTGTGCTTGAAGTTATTCATATTAAGTGAGAAAATGAAACAAAAAAAGCAAACACAACTTGCAGTTTTTTCATTCGGTTGTAGACGTGCGTAAATACTGTTTTTTAATGAAAATTTTTTTACACGCTTGTTTCATTCGGATTTTCGCTACTTATTTGATTCATCTGGCACGTTTCCTCATGAACAAATTTCCGGAAACAAAAAAAATATACATTCAATTATCAAATAACTAATTATTGAAATGAAAAATACATTTGTTCATATTTTTTTGTTTTTTAAACATCTGTAAAAAAAGTAAGATTAATTTTTGTTTTAAATTCAATGATGGATTACATTTTTTTTTTCATTTTTCTTGTTTCACTTTTAGTAGAATTAAAAATATAATTGAATCAATTTTTTCGGTTATCAGATTGATCGATTTTTCATCTATAAATCATATTCAAACTCCCCTTAATTCCGATGCATGAACGTACTCAAGGTTAAACTAACAAAAGTTGAGGCTGCGAATTTATTTATAAACCCACGAAAATAGAAATGTAAAAAGTCGACGAAACTCGGAATACTCACAACTCGTGTCAAAAACAGAAAAAAAACTCGTCTCAAGCTCAGACTTTTAAAAAATTTTACAACTCGCTGATCCTAAACTTAGCAACAAAATAAACAAGCTGAACAATCTCTCTCCATACCTTAATTTCATCGTCTGGTAATTCTTTTTTGATTTTCATCATCGGTGATCTGTTGTCTTTTTGAAGCTCGCCTCGGTCCGGCGATGCCGAGTGGTGTTTCGCGCTCCGTTTGCGAAAATTAGTCCGCAGAATTGGTGCTTGCGTTCGGCCACTCATCGCACAACTGCACTATCGATGCACTTTATTTTTTCATTCACTAATTCTTACAACTCGGATGATCTTTCCCCGATCAGCGCATTTGGAAAAACCAGGTTTCAATTTTCCTCAGCTATTGTTTCATGTTTATTTTTGTTATTTTTCCTTTAAAATCAGATTGAGTCGATTGGTCGAAAAGTTTGATACAAGTCGGACAAAAGATGAGCTACCAAAAACACGACGATCCGAGTTTGGCGACGATAAACGAGAAAAGTAAAAGAGAAGGACGGGGTGCGAGCACGAGGACGCGGGAAAGTGATGAGCGCAAAAATAGATGCACCTAGCCGCGCGAGCCGCTCGCCTGCGCAGTCACGGCGGACAGGCAGATCTTTGCGTATGAGAGACAAACGCGCGTATATGTTTGTGTTAAGCAAAATGTTTTGCCGGCGCGCATTCGAAATACGCGCGCGGACCAAACCAGCGACCTCTCTCGACGCTTTTTATACAACCCTTAGCCCGATTTAAACGATACAACTTTCGTACTCGCAGGATACAATTTGTTTGTTCTTAAAAATAATTTGACTGTTACAACAAGTTTGATTGAAAAAAAAATTATAATTTGGAAATAGCGCGACTACAAATGTAAGACAAAAAGCATCACGGTTCATAACATAGCTGTAATTTGGAACATTGATGAAGATAAAAGAACGATGATAAGAAAAACTTATTCAATATATTAATCATAAGTACTTTTTTGGCACAAAATTTTGATTGTGATTGTCAAGATGTTTTCTCTTAATGATAAAAATGCTTTGAAAAATTCAGTTTGTGAATTGTAAGAACGCCCTGGGTAAAGCAAATGAAGTCTTACAGCGAGCGCAGTAAAAAAATGAACAAAATAATGTTTTGTTTTTTTTGTTTGATGTCAAATAATGTACATTCCTTTATTGCCATTAACATAACTAAATTTATTAATACGCATACAAGATACAGTAACTTTGTATTTATAATAAAACTTAAAAAAGGACATAAAAATTAAACGAAATCATTGAAATTACGTTCAAAATGCGTCTATAAAAACTACACCAATTTTGTTAAGTTGAGGCTTACGAGTGGCCGATAAGTGGCTCGCAATTAAAAAGTAAGAAGAAAGAAAGAACAAAAAAGTCTACGGGAGAAAACAAACGGCAATCAAAAGTAAATCTCACTTCTACTTTATTCGAAATAGTCGCGATGAACAATACGTTTGATTACCGATTTCAGTGGTTGAAATTGGCGCCGCCAACCGATAAGTCAAAATTCGTAATAATCTTATTAATTTTTTTTTCATTTTATTCAAATCGCACGTTAATCGCAGATATCTCGTGGACTGACGACAACAACGAAAATTCACTCTCATCACGGCTAAATACACACAATTGCGATCTACAGTTACATCATTGATATCGCTCAGATTCTGATTATTATTATTTCCCCGATTGACGCAATTGCACTCAAATACATTTTTAAATTCGAGTCGATGACAGCAAACAGAAAATGAAATTGAGAACAAAAAAGAAAATAAAAATCAAAGGGGGAAAGTCAAGGATCGATTTAACGGTATACATAGATATACATAATAAAATGGACAAAATAAGAAAGAAAAAAGAAAATTTGTTTATCATTTTTCCACCTCGGCACGGTAACAAAATGATGAATCGTGCGTGTTGGTTGACACGCAGTGCTACATTTTCTGTTGGCACGAAAACCAGGGAAGAACCAAACAATTTTATCAGTTCAGCCAAAGACGCTGTTCTCAATCAAACTCGAACATGTTTCTTGGTTGCTTGCAAATGCTCGTACGTTTAATTTTAATAATCGACTATATCATATACGAATACTTTGAACATGACACAAGTAACCCGACGTAGAGGCCGCAAAGTTGAGTCTAGAAGACAAAAGTCGCGGGGGTTTAAAAAAATACAAAATCTCGCGATTGTGAGAAATTGCATGCCATCTGCTGCTACGTCGGGCTACCGGCTGGTTTGTAATTGTGACGATAAAGTAACAAATGTATATGCAGAAGTGAGAATCATCTGTATACATATAACAGCAGCATCTGTCGACATGATTTTTCTGTTTTTGGTTTTATTCCTTTTTTTCTTGTTATTATTAATTAATTATTTTTGTTTGTTACGCCTATTATATGTCTAAACTCGAATATGCGTTAAGAATGAAAGCTAGTTATTTGTAAAAAACGTATTCAAGACATATTGCGTCTCACTGTTACGTGCTACGCCTATTCACACGTTTCTTTGTATTTATTATTTTTTTTTTTTCATTACATATCTTATTCTGTTAATTGCGACATAGAAAAGGGAAAAGCCCTTGCTATATTTCGTAAGTATAAAATACCTTGAACTCGTGTTGCGTGTCCTGTTACTTTGACATCGACGAATGAAAATTACAAGATATTGACAAATGAATACAAAGTTACAGGGCAGAGAGATATAAAAGAGAATAGAGAAACAACTCGGCGTTCCTTTTTTTTACATCCACTTCGAGCTGTATTTCGCGATGAGACAATGAGTCGGCTTTGAAAAAAATAAACAAAACAATATTGACACATTTGAAAATCAAAGTAGACAGAAGTGGAGAAAATTGTCTAATCCTTCCGTGCTTGATTTACCCCAGTTCGAATCTTAATCAAGTATTGTGTCAGGCAAAGTGGAAAAATTGTTGTCCAATTCCCCTTGCTTCACTTATATCGCATAAAACACGCAAAATCTTAATTATTTATTTATGTTTACATTACATTTGTATTTGCTTTGCCGTATCTTTTTTTATCTTCAAAGTTTGTTTAATCTGTATTTGTATTCTTACAGCGACGAGGATTCGTCACGTCTACGACATAGCTATAGTGCTTGTTTTCTTGCTTGTATCTGCAATAAATGCGCTGATTTGTTTTGAATTCCATTTTTTGTCGTCGAGTTTAATTACCACCGGTCCAGTAGCTGGGACTGTAGTTCGGCTTCGACTGAGCTTTATTTTGAGAACTCGAGTTAGATCGTTGACCTGTGCTGCTACCGCCATCTTGGTGCAGCGGCTGCTGCAAGTGATGCGGCATTGTCGGAATAAACAAATGTGGAGTGCCGTAACCACTCGGAATACCTGCAT
Source organism: Trissolcus japonicus (assembly GCA_030522925.1). Lineage (NCBI taxonomy): Eukaryota > Metazoa > Arthropoda > Insecta > Hymenoptera > Scelionidae > Trissolcus > Trissolcus japonicus. Next base: position 271,532 of record JAPYZS010000018.1, read on the forward strand.
TCTGACTGCCACTTAGGCCAAACGGTGGCGGCGTCGCTGAGTGAAAAGTCTGCTTGTCGTATGACTGCAAAAAGGTAAATTCAAGTTACCAATCACCTTCTCACAGTTTTTCATTCACACATTATATATCATTCATTGTTTTCTTATTTATCCTTACATTTACTTTGTTGATGTTCACATGACTTTTGGCATACATGTTTGCAGCACTGATCTCTGCAGCAGATGATCCAGCGGTGTTTGTGTTCCCTGTGGAAGTACCAGTCTTACCAGATTGAGTGCCCGTGTATCCGGTCCCAGCACCTTTGTATTCAGCAGTCGGTCCTCCGCTAGCTAACGTGTCATAATTTGCACCACTTCCGTAGCCCGAACCGTAGCTCCCCGGTTTTGCACTGTACCCTCCGCTACTCGTCCCGGCATTACCAGCTGTTGCAATTGGCTGAAAAACAGTATATCATTTAGTTAACTATTCAAATTATCAACGATAAATTTTATTTACATTTTTTTTGTTTCTTTTCATTTTTATTATAAAACATTGTGGATGAAATTGTACTTACTGGGTAGAGCGCAGGTGTCCCATATTGGAAGCTACCAGCAGGCATAATATTTGCTCCGTAAGTAAAATATGCGTATCCAGGTGGAATTGGATTCATCATCGGTTGCTGATGTTGCGTAGCAGTCTACATTTTACACGAAAACGATTAAAATTGGTTTGTCAGATACAACTTATTTCTAATATTACTATCATTTTCAAAAACAATCTTAACTTTATTACAAACGTCAAGGAGATATTTTATAACTAAATAATTTTTTAAACATATATGTCGCTTTCCACTCGAATCATTTTAGTGTAGCTCTATTTATTCAACCGTAGAATTGTTTGAATGAAAATAATAATTTGAATGATCATGAAGAAAACCCAGCATGTTCAGGACAAAATGAGCAATTTTTAATTTTTATAACACTCATCCCCTCTTTTTGTCAATGTCAAAGCCATTCTCTCGGTCTCTCTTTTTTCTTAATGAGTAATCAATTAATTGAGAAAAAAAGATAATTTAACATTTACACTGTGTGTTAATAAAAATTAGCGGGATCAAAAAGAACACGACTCTATCAAAACATGTAATAAAAGAATCGAACTGAAATCCAACACAAGGTTTTAGAAGTTAAACGAAAAAAAAAAAATTTGTTCGAAAAACAATGACAAAAAGTTGAAGTTAGATATTGCGTACAAAAGTAACTTGATTTGTCAGATTGAAAGCAGCATTACAAATTTTTAGTTCCCACGTGTTTCAAGTACCATGCAGTCATTTGAAAGTCCCACGTTTTTAAACACTCATGAAAAACTCTCTTGCATGCCTCATTTATTGTTCAACTAATTTAACTATTTTTTCTTTTTTCTTCTCAATTTTCCGAGTTGACAAGAACAATTTTTTTCGACAATTCAATTGTTCTGGAAAAGCATGCAAAAAGTTGATTCATTTTTGCATAGATAACATCTGTTTGATTCCTTTTTTTTATATCACATATTCTGCAGGATTCAAATATACAAATTTAAATTAAAAATTGATTTTCTTTTTTTAAGAAGCAACTGATGATAAACGATCAGATTAAAAAAAATAACAACAAATTTGGCGAAATTGGAAAAGAAATGATGGTCTGAGAGAAAAAAAAGTGAGAAGCAACGAGAATGTGACTGTATGGAGTTCGTTGATAATCAATTTATTTTGGTGGAAGATAAAACTGACCTGCTGAGACATGGTTGACGGAACCGGCGATGCATTGCTGTCGTTTCTGGCAAACCTCGCGTCGTTAATACTGGTATAAGCCCCTTGGACACCTTGAACGCCTTGAACACCCTGCACACCGGACAATGCGTCCCCTCGATTACCGCCAAGACTGGTTGCAGGACCCGTCGTCTGATAGCCCAGTGCCGCGTCATAGTAACCAGTAGTTGGCTGCAGGTTAGTCAGGGAGGCCAAACACAAAACTACATGCATACACTGTGTACTCCAAATACGAAGAGACTAACTAATGTCTAACACCTAGGCGAACCAATTTAGGAAGGACGACGAGCGATTTCTCTTTTTTTTTTCATCTGTCATTCTTATATTGAAGTTGAATGTTTATCAATTTATTTAGTGACGTACAAAAAAGCAAAAGAATCCGAAAACCAAAAAATTCAAATGAATAAGTTCAGGTAAAGAGAGAGCTGATAGAAAAAAGATGTGCCATTTTTTATGGAATAAACGAATTAATTAAGTCAGACCTTTGCTTTGGGAAAGCAAAATGTGATGGCAATTTCTAAAACTTATCTTTAGAGATTAAAAAAAGAATTGATGAAATGTGCGAGTTAATTGGAGATTTAAATTGATGAGAAAAGAAAATGAAAAAGAGAGAAGATTTTTAATGCGAAGCCAAAAATAAAAAAATAGTTTCAAGTGTTATTTTCATTAACTAATCGCTCATCCCGTCCACAAAATGCAGCTTTTTCTATGATCATTCAATTATTTTTTGAAGCAATGTTATATTTGGTTTCAATTTATAAATTGAGCCGGAATTGTAAATCAGACCTCCCCAAAACTGATGATTGCATTTGTCAAACCCAATCATTTTCAAAAAAAAAAATACTACACATTGTTATTTTCGCAGAGTAATAATATTGTTTAGCAAAAAACATTGCTTGAAAAAAACAGTAGATAGAAGTGAAAGAGACATAAGTATCTACAAAAGTATGACTATGTCCATTTAAAAGTTGTCTATGTTCAACTAAACTAATATACCAATTTCATTTCAGTAACAACCGAGAGATCTTATATTACACGATGAACGACATTCACAACTGCTCATCGAACAATATTTCTAATAATGTTTAAATTGTCATTCTGGACAATAAAATAAAATCATTCTTAATCATTTCCAGTCACCTCTTCAAAGTCATTGTTTCAACGATTAAGTAAAAAACTTGAATGACAAAAAATTCAAGTAAAGAGAAGAGGTGACTGAATATTAAAAAAAAACAGCATATAAACGTTCTAATATCTAATAAAATCATAGAGTGAACCGAAAAGTTTAAATCCCATGTGGTACTTTTCGAGCAGCTACCAAGCAATAGTGATTTTGTCATTCAGTTATAGAAAATAGTCATTGGCCATCTAGAGTAACCGGAAGACCAAAATGTCTCGATTAGAAAAACTAGATCTTTCTGTTGTCAGTCAGGTCTTATTGTTCCAACTGAGACACTCTGCTCTGCGAAAGATATTTGCATGCTCTAAAACACAAAGTCGGAACGAACATTTTTCAATCCACGAGACAACATACTGACAAGTTTCATTTTCCTTTTGTACGTAAAACGTAAGACTGTTCAAATGAAACAAACTCAGACAGGACAATGAAAATGATGGTTACTCCTTTTGTGCCGCAGACATGCGCTGACCAACGATAATATCTACGATGGAGACGTGTACATATCTATAAGAATAGGATAAACAAAATGTATACATCCAATACTGTCACTGACCATGTGTGGCATTCTCTGTTGCATGAGCTGCAGGTCCTCGTAACTGTACACGGTCTGTTGGAAGTACGGTGGCAAGCCCTGGCCCATGATGTATTGCTGGGTCATCATCGGCGTCATGTTGCTCGCGGCACCACTGCCAGCAATGTTTCCAGTTCCACCACTTCCAGTCACCGCACCACTCGCAGTTTTTGGCACAGCTAAAAGGATTTGACATTATTTTAGTTTTCATTTAAACATTTTGTTATATTTCTTTCGCAATTGAATTTCTCCTCACCATTAGAACTAGTCACTTTAGTCTGTGAACTATTGACTGACGCTGAAGAAAGTCCAAGCGTGGGAGCAGAAGTCGTAGCCAAGGAATTGCTTGACGTAGTCGTACTGTTCTCATATTGAGAATCTTTATTTGTACTACTATTCAGTTTGTGGTTATGAGATCCAGACTGCGATTGGTTACTGTAGGGATACGGAGTTGCATAAACCTTGAATAAAAAAAATAACTGATTAATATCGACTTGCTGGGATTATTGAACTAGTAAAAAGAAGGGGGATCTTACCGATTGCGTTGCACTTTGATAGACACCGGAACCTTGAGTGATAGGTGACGTGAACGTTGTATTGGACGGCTGATAAGCTTGAGGTGTTGATTGAAACGAGGACGACGACTGGTATCCCGTGGTTTGGTAGCCGGAATTGCTGTTGGAAACCGTGTTGGTGGCTGACGACTGCGTTTGGTACTGAGATGTCGTAGTTGGTGCATACGCTCCAGATTGGTACGCCTTTTTGAGAACAGAACATAGCTACATTAACGAAAATTATCATTTCTGGCTTCACAGTTATATCAATTAACTTTTACAACTTGACTTATTTGTCAAGTGGAAATACTGCAGAGTTCATCCATAATACCCACAGTTGGCAAACGTTTTATAAAAATATCTAAATTAACTTTCATTACGTAATGTGAATGTTACGTTACGTTTTATTACGTTCTTTTTTACATGCTATCTTTTCAATTAAAATTTTAGAAATTTGTCTGTAATATGTATTTGTAGTAATTCGGGCAGGAGCTAAAGCTTGCCTGAGAGACTGAAGCGGTCGCCGAGTAGTTGTTCGCGTTTCCGACAGTGACTGACGGGAAGGATGACTGTCCAGACTGGGCACTGCTCGAGTAGACATTGTAGCTGGGTGTCGCGCTTGCTGGTTGGTACGATGATTTCTGCGACTGGTACATGGTCGAGCCGTACACGGACGCGTTGCCAGGTGACACTTGCGTCGAGAAGTCTTGCTTCGAGATGTCCAACGACTGCGTGGCTGATGCACCCCCGCGACTCGAGAATCCACTTTGGGAATTCAACGAATGTTCGCTTGTTGGCAGATTGTCATTCGACAGCTGAAAAGAAGAACCATCCAATTAAAAAAATGTATCCAATTAAAAAAGACGGGATGATATAAAAGATAATTCATCAGTTTGAAAACTACCATTGTATTAGCGTTGTATTGGTTGGAGGATGCTTGAGAGGATTCGATGTCCAGGGAATTCGTAGTAGCGGAAGTGTTGACCGCGTTCGAGCTGGAAGAGACTTCTATGCCTGAGATGGCAGCGCTTGAGGAACTATACTTCTCAGTCGTCGTTCCCTCGAGAGAACTGGTATCACTGCCAAAATCTAGCGCACCAAACTGCACATCTAAGAAAGCCATACTGCTATTTACAGCATCGCCAGGCATCTCAACGGCGCTCGCAGGGATCTTCGACGGTGGCGGTACACGCGGCCTTTGCTTAGCCTGTCTTTGCGGCTACAAATTTGAAAAAAGGAGACCAATGAAAGTTAACAATCAAGTCTCAACAGTGATATTCAGATATCTCATCAACTGCTTTACCTGACTAGCCGTAGTGGAAGGATATCCACTTTGTCCAGAAGCTTTAAGACTCTCGCTGGTCTGTTGAGTGAGCTGGGTGAGATATTGCGTCTGGGCCGCGGTAAGGCCTCCGCTGCTCACAGCGATCGACTGCTGCAGAGTCTGCATGTTAAGCACAGGCTGCATAGTCGGCGGGTTCTGTTGTTGCACCAGCGACTGCTGCTGTTGTTGCTGCTGGATCACCGAGACCTCCGGCATCTTCGGCATCTCTCCGAGGTTCTGCGAGGCTTGCGGATCCTGCATCTTGCCCTCCTCCATCGCCATTGACTCGCTGAAGTTCGTGCTCGGCGTGAAGACCTTGGTTTCCGTCAGCGATCCAGTGTACTCCTCATTGTCCCAATCTTCGGAGGCTTCAAGATTATTCCAAGCTTCTATTACACCCGAGTTGTTTCGAATTCCAAATAATGAATTTAAGTTCTGACTATTTGATATGTCTATTTGTTATGTTATTTGGTTCCTCTGGTTAGTATAACGAAAAAATTACAAAATTTTGACCACGGACGAGATACGATATCGTTGTACTGCAAGTCTTACCGGTTTTGGGTTCTTGGATGCTCTGCTGCTGTTCCTCGCTTCCGGCCCAAGTGTCAATCGGCCGATTGAAACTGTGGCTAGAAGACGAAGCCATCTCACCTCGGCTGGCGAAGGTACGCGGACCCACACCGCGTCCGCCACCTCGCCCACCGCGCCCAGATCTTCCGGGACCGCCACGACCTCTTCGGTTTCCTCCAAAGCCGCCGTCTCGAGCACTCTCCTCCATGTTCCTCTCGTTCCGTTCATTTTCTTTGTTCTCTCGACTACGCCCTGCAAAAATATTCACAGTCTTTTGTTTTATCTCACCATTCCAACATTTCAAAATAAATTTTACACAATACAAAAAAATCAAACAAAAATAAAAACATAAATAAATAATCGACATTTCTAAAATGCTGTCCACGTTGATTCTAAATGAAGTGGATAGATGTATCTTTGTAGTGGAATGTGATCTTTGATGAAATGATGGAATGCATGAGAGAACAAAAGAATCAATGATGATGAAATAGCGAAGTGAAAAAAAAATGTGTGACAAAATGGCTGATCCGAGCAGGGTTTGGCATGAGTGATTGGAAATTAGGAAACATACACCCACGATTGTCATGGTTGGCGCGTCCCCGGTTTCCACGCAGGGAAGCGCGTTGGCCACGTCGGTCTTCCCATTCGGCGGACTCCTCCTGTCTGCCCGGCTGTTCGGCGTTCTGTTTCGCGCCACTGGGTTGACGAGCCTTCTTCTTTTTAACCTCCCATTCCGCGCAGACCCCCTCGAGGAGGTCGTTGACGGCGCGGTTGAGGTCGCCGTCGTTGTCGTGCAGCGCCATCACGACGTCGTCCTCGGAGCGACGCGTCATCTCCATCACCTGTTTCACGCGCTCCTTCATCGTCGAATCTTCGCTGCCAGCAGATCGGGTGTCAATTATTTGTGCATTTCGCTGCTCGTTCCTCTGTAAACAAATTTATTTATTTTTATTTCGCCAACTTAAACATTCGACCAAAGTCAAAATAATCCCTTCTGTGAATTCAACGCAGTATGAATCATTCGAGTATGAGTTGTTTATTCAAGTTAAAGACGATACATTCGATAAGGGGACTTAGTATCAAAGTAAGCATTAAAAATGAAAACGATAGGTAATTTAAAACTTTTGAAAATTGTAGAGGCCGGTTCGAGGGATAGCAAAAATGAAAAAAAAATGAAAATTGTACTAACCTGTGATTTATCGTGTTTTGAATCCGAGGACTTGGACTGGTGGTCTGACTTGCCATGCTTGTCTGAATGTTTAGTCTTAGAAGAGCCTCTCCCTCCGGAAGAAACTGACGTTTTGTTGCTTGAACTCATTTCCAACTAAATGCCAGTCACCTACTTCACACTTATCACACTATATACACTCCCTATGTACAATCTGAAAACAAGAGAAAACAGATCTCAGGTCATCTCACAAATGTACAAATGGTATAGCAACAAGAACAATGAGAAACAAAGAGAAAGAACAAGAGAGAGGGCAAGATTGTGCGAGCGGTTGCGAAAACGTTTGCAGGATGTATGGAAAACGACGCGTTCCACGTGCGCGGGACGACAACAAACCGCGGTGAGAAAAAGCAAAAAAGGACGCGACAAAAATTGGCCGGCCGGGGAGGCTCGGGGACGAGCGAGCCCGTCGGCGCCAGCAGAGGTTACAAAAAAAGCCCGAGCCGAGCTATTTCGAAATGCGGCACGCGTGCCGAAAAAATGGTCGGGCGCACGCGAGTTCGGGCATTTTGCAACACCATGTGCACGGACGCCATTTCTGGAACCACGGAAAGCTTGTCAACTATCGTCGCGCGATGGTAGTCGCGCAACACGGGCCGCGGCCAAAAGCCCACGCGTTTACCGCAAACTCACGCTTGTTTCCGCTGCAAATGGCGTCCTCGTGGGACGCGCGTTCTTTCGCCCGCGACAAATACACGATTTTCTCTCTCTTTGCGCCAGGCCGCCAGTAAACCAACGAAAAAAAACAATCAACCTTCCGTACCTTAATAATTCTGTAAAACAAGTCACGTGATCCTAAGCGATCCCCACCACACAATCCAAAACCGCGGCGAGTCGAAACAGGTTAAGATGCGCAGAGCGGTGAAGATTCCGGCGGGGTTCCGACGGTGGCGCCACCGGTCGGTATTGAATCCCTACCTTACCGATTATAAAGTTCAGTTCACATGAAAAATGAATTCTTTTTCGAATTTTAAAAAGTTCAAATAATGACCTTGAATTGAATTTGTTAAATTCGATTGAATTGGTATATATTATGATGAAAATGATTAAACATTAATTTTTTTAATTCATTAGGATACTTTCTTTTAATGTTGTATACGTTTTTTTCATAGTTTTATAATATTTATAAAAGAAATGTCTAAACTTTGTTCATGTTATATTTTCCTCGGGGAATGTGTTAAAAATAAAAAAGAAACATAACTGACAACTTTATACATGATTTAATCAAAAAGTATAACCACCACAACTTTACATAATATTTGAAAATTAGTGTACAGTATAGTTTTTGTTTGTAACTTGACGACAAAATTCACAGTTCGCAGTACTGCTTTCTTCAGACATGTTGTCGAGTAAGTCGATAGCTTTAGTTTTCAATGAAAACCAACTGCAATTTTTTGTTTGTGTTGCGAGTGTAAAAGAGGTACAAACATTTAATAAACATGGGAGCAACGTTCCCTGCTATTCGTCCAAGAAATATGAGGCCCTAAAAAAATCATCCACTGGATTCCGTGCACAATTTTGCTATAAAAAAATTTCACCCCAATAAGTTCGCACATTCTCTAAATCTTTGCACAGAAACCAGTATAGGATAGCCAGGGTGATGTGTTTTTCGTTTTTTTTATTGTAATGTCTATCTACATTATCGTGTAAAAGCTAAAAAAAGTCAGTGCAGCAAAATTTGTATGATAAAAATTCAAGTTGAAAACGACACTTTTGTTCTTTTCCATTTGAAATTGTATCATCAATTTTGTTGTTGATTTTTTTTTCTATAAAACATACAGAGCAGATGTCGAAGAACGGATTAGCAGTAATTTTCTTTTTCACAACTGTTTTGTTCTTTGTTGCTTTTTGTTACTCTATGCAGAACGATCGAGTGACCAAACTTTCTCCGCTGTTAAAAGGCGAGTCCACAAGTTTGACATCTACATCTCGTATTGCACAACGATCGTTACAACTTCACAATTAACACTCCGTTCTAGCAAAAACAAAAATAAAATACAAAAAAAGAGAAAAAAATACACCATGGGAATTATAAGTACATGAAATTTCCAAGTGCGTTATACGTTAACCCGAGTAAAGAAATGACAAAAATGATATTTTACGTTTGACACCAACTTTCAAGTCCTGAAATAACAGAACAAAAATAAAAAAAGGAAACAAGATACGAGATTTGTCTTCTTACAAAATGTTATATACGCGTTCTGATAATCTTCCTTATTCAGTGTACAAAATGTGAACGCTTCTGGTTCAAATGTTTCACGTTTGGCTGCTGCATTATTGTGCCTGCTGTACCGAGACCATGTTTTGTGTGAGGTTGAGCAAAGTTCCGATCACTTTTCGTATGAATTCCGGTACGTTGGGGTTTGTTGCGAATTTGCTCACGGCGTTTCTCAGTTCGAAGAATACGTTACGTGTGTAGGGGTTCCTCCTCGATGCCAAGCGCAGTTTCAAAAACTGATAGTAGACTAGCGGCGTCAACAATCCAGCCCGACCCCTGCAAAAATATTCCGACAAGTTTCTTATTAGAAATTCTTGTCTAAATTCTGCTATTTGGAATGTGTGCGACAAAATCTGTCAACTCACGTAAACACGAGGAAAGCTGTAATTGGCAGTATCATAATTTCGCATAACGCACAGAGGCGAAGAATCGTCCGGGATTGGAACTCCACTAGGGAAATGGCGAGTCGAACGGCCCAGCAGCTGTTTTGACCTAAACACTAATATCAAACATCGTACCTTAAAATTATGACCGTCAATTGGATCTTGTTGTCGAAGTTTTACATAACAATCGTGACAATCACAAAAGTCTAATGATACTCTGCCGAATGACACTCATTTTACTTACGTCTAGCAATGTCAGAGAATAACTCGCCGAATGGAGCAACGCGAACAAGAAAACTGGAAGGAGAACAACTGTTTGGTTGTGTTAAGGATAATTTAATATTTGATCGTTTGATGAAACTAATTGTTTAATTAATTGCTCAATAAAACCTACTATTTGATCTGATCATGGGTATGGTGATAATTTAATGACCGATTTGGAAATTTCACCTGTTATTTAAACCCTGAATCCTTAAGGTATCATTTGTCAATGGAATTTAATTTAGATTCCTCGTAAAGTTAATTAAACTAAGACCCTTTCCATGAGCAGCATTTGAGTTTCGATCGAGTTGTTTTCAATTTCAAAAGGATACTTGTAACTGGCGAAGCATACAAGAAGATCAGAGTGTAAAATAAATAATGAAACGAGTCCTCGATCAGAAGACTTTCCCAGAACTGTCGAGTGAATCGTATCCCGGGTAACCTCTGGTGCAGTCTCAGGGCGCTCACTGCCGCACTGCTCATCATTGCTTTGGAGTAGGCATTATAGGGATTGCTGAAACAACAAAATCGAATGAAATGGGTTCGCTGTCAGCTTTCAAATCACGAACTAGTTTCGAGTGAAAGTTCTTGTCCGGTGCAATCAAGCTGATCATTTTTTTCTTACCCAAAAATAGGTATGATGTATCCTATGGTAAATATCATAGTGAAAATTCGCATCAGCCAACTTCCGACTTTGATTTTGTTCTCTATTGCATGCTGCTTTAGTGCTCCCCAGCCTTTTTCCACCTGTGCCGATGAGTCTGCAGAACCTGCACTTGTGTGTTCAGACATTTTGCCTATAAAAATAAATGCGATTGATTTGAATATCAACTCAAGGTTTATGAATAAATGATAATTAACAGTTACACAGAGGTTTCAGCTCTGGTTGTTGCTTCTTTACAAAACTCGGGCCGGATTTCAATCTTTGAAACAAAAAACAAACAAACCAGACAAATCTGAGTCTTGAATTTGATTAGATTAGATTAGATCAATATTTTGAAAGAGAGGAATAAATTTTTCATAGAACATGACAGAATTTCTTTTTTCAATTCGTGACACTTCGTTCTGGTGAGACATAAATTTTTTTTTTTAAGATTTCAGAAAACAACTAACCTACTTTTAATTTATTTATTATCCTCCACACAGCGACGAGGGATGTTGAATATAATAATCGAAGGTTATCAATAAACAATACCTGGTGAATTGTTTAACACTTGATAATGAAAAGAATTTCACTTACGATACTACACTACTTATTCAATATTGGTTGAAAAAAATTAGCTCTCCCGTCAAATAGTATACACGCACACATTTATGCACATTGACATGTATCTCCTTTCGCGTCTACTACGTGTACAATTATTATACCCATACGATGCCTGCTTTGCTTCTTTTTCGTTTCTTTAATGCTGGTGATTAAACGTCTGGTTTTACTTATCCGTTTCAGATGGCGCCTCTTCTTGCTTTCAGTAGTTACCACTCCTGCCGAGTGTAGCGCTAGAAGTTGGCGCGGGGAGTTTGAAAATGCAAAAAAGTGTACTTTTTCAGATTTTACAAAATTCAAATAAGGAAAAATATCGTAAACTTTAAAAATCGTGAACTGTGATGAAACGATGAAAAAAATTGGTCGATTGGTCTGGGAAAGGAAGAAGAAAAACTAGAATTCGTTTTCCTATGCATTTTTATTCGGATATTACAAAAACGACCTTAGCACATTTTTGTTAGACCTCTCGAGATTTTTCATCCTGTGACGTAGACACATTCCCTAATATATCTTTCATGTACGTCGTTTAATGAACTGTCAAATTTGAAGAAAGTAAAAAGTCCATCCTCATAATTTGTGATGTACGAATAAATAAAAAGTTTTTCTATCAAAAAATGCTAACTACACAAATCCTATATTACAGAATGTACCATATAAAAGCGACGATGATTTTTTTTTTGGTTTTGTTTTTCACATTTTGTTGACATGTAAGAAATGTAAGGACGATGAAACGTCTCAAGAGATCCGGGCAGATATACTACAAAATCTCGGTCGGTTTTCCTTGAGGATGAGGAACTTGCATAAAATACAGACTCCGAATTCATATAATTACGCACGCATCACGCATACACACTACAATCTCTCGCTTTCTTGCTAGTGTTTGTGTAATACTCTAGATAAACGAGTTTTAAACGCCGATCAGCACTGTCTTGTTTTATCATCTCTTTCTGTTTAGTTATTATTTCTCACTCGCATGCTGCTTTGAATACAAAATATCAGAGTTAGATAATTTCATCATTTCTCAAGGGACGAAAGAAAAGGTTCGCTTGATTCACACCAAACCCAACCGGAAATTTATACAATGTACTGGTTATTCAATTTTGCATTTTTCAGACGGAAACCCTTCGATAAATTTTGGGTTAGGTTCAGTACAAAATGGCGAAACTTTTATCCCCATTGCGAAATCAGTTTGACTTACAATTATTTGAAGTGCGCAGTACTTATTTCGTAATCATAAATATGGCGAATATATTTATATTTCTGACATTGTTTTGTGTTAATTTTTTATCGAAAGATGGTAAAGTGAATTAGACTGCAAAAATAACTCAAAAAGTTCAGTAGAAATTGTGGTGAATAGAGTGGTCGAAAAATTTGGTTGGTAAACTCTCTTACTTACCTGGTTCTTCCTTTTTTTTTCTATAGTAAAATTTTTGGTTCAATTAGCTAAGTCATGCTAGTTTTTATATCACATACTGTAAGTGTAACATTTCGTTTAAAGTGCAGTGATTGAAGGTGCATCGAACAACTAATTTAATTCTGATTAATGTGTGTTTAGTTTTATTTTATTGAGTTTTATTTCTTTCGAGTATTTAAATCGTTTTTTTTCACTTTAAAATTTTTTTTGCTCACTAATTTATTGGAAATCACTTGCAACTTTGAAATTGAATCGATGTAAATTTCATCTTGTTAAATCTTAAATAATTGTTTTCTTTATTATTTACAAAAAGTTTAAGTTATTTTTGCAATCATCATTCAAAATGAAGGTGCAATTAAATTTAATGGTCGGAAATTATTATCACTACTTATCAACGATTTTTGTTAAAATTACTGAATAACTTGGAGGATCCGTTTATTATTTCTTTTTGTTTTACAATTTAAAACCAAATTCAATATTTATACCAGTGTATTAATTAGAAATTAAGATTTGGAAGCGTATATTTAAATATCACAGTTTTCTTCTACTGCGCATAAATGACATGCAAAACCCAAAACAAACTCAATCAGTTTGACGAACGAAAACGTTTGACTAAAAAAAAAAAAAAAAAAAAAAAAAATAAATAAATAAATAACAGGTGTGTAAATGGGAACGTATCAGTATCGAGCGAATTTTTCGACAGCGCTGGTCATTGTTCTCTTTTTTTACATTTAAATTACCTAATAATTGTTCAAGATGGTGTCCAATCTAGGAGGGTCGTTTACTTTTATCCTTATGCATGCTACATGCCAGATAATAGATATACTTTTAGAATTTGGTACTGTTCTGAAGAAATGACAGGTGCCACTCTCGTTTATTTATCATATACAAATTATGTTTTCGCGCGACTTCGACTCCATCTGATACCGATGAGTGGTGCCACTAACGCCCGTTAAAGTATGAAATGCGTCTCGTTTTAAATAATTTATATATAACAAATATAATTATATACATAACAATCTGTCCATTTAAAACAGTATAACATCGTTAAATTTTCTATATAAATGATACAAAGACATAAAAATTTAACAAACCGAGTAAATCGACTTACCGGGGGGTGGGGGAGGGTTTAATTTATTTTTCAATTTCACGGTACAACGATTATTAATTTGCAAAACGAGGAAAGGACGCGAGTTCGAACTAGGTAAAAAGTCTTTATTCGAGGGATAGGGGGGAGGGGGCGGGGTTGGTCACGAACATTCAAAATTAGAACACCGTCTCGGCTCTTTTTTTTCAACCTGAATATTATATATTCACTTTTTGTTGTCCCATATCAAGTCGCGTATCTTTCGTGTTTGTTCTTGGAAGCATCGGAAATCTTATTATTGCAGTGTGCAAAATGTGCGAAAATTGTGTAGTTCATACAAAAATTGTTATCTCATAAAAAATTCAAAGTAATACTCTTTATATATAAGTCTTCCCTTTCCAAGTTTTGCTGTCCTACTGCTGTCGAACCAACAGACTCCAATATTTTTGATCTTCATCAAGATACATCTTGCGAATCTAATTTCTTATCAATAGTTTTTCCCTTAATTGGAACCCTACCTAAAATTTACAGTGATCATTATCTAAATATGTGCGAACAATCACGTGTTGAGTGCTCTACAATTTTTCAGTATGTAAACGTAGCAAGGGTGTTGGTGACTTCATCGATACGACCGTTTTTTTTCACCTTTTCTCTTTTTTGATTCATTTCTCTTAGTACGTAATCAGTTATTCTCCAGCAAAAGAAGTGTCCCTGAAAAAAAAAAGTTCCATCGCCATGCATTCGGCATGCAACAGTCGGCATAAAATTTGCAACTAACGTATGTATCATGCATTATTTATGCATCTTTACTGCATGCAAAATGTAAACAGTTTTTTTTTCTTTTCCGAGGGATTAGATATGTGCTTGATAATTCGTAACGAATCGATCAAATCGGTTGTCATCAACTAAACCAGGGGGAAAATTTCTTGTTTCTTTTTTTATAATTCTAATTCTGATCACAGTATCAAATTTTGTATTCGCTAAATCGCGAACCGACAGAATCATCGACACCCAAATTGCGCCAATTTAGCATTTGATAGTCGTTACTTACATAAGGTCTATTAATATTTGCATCCATATCAATAGATTTTATATAATTTTTGTTTGCTTCATTTTGTATTAATTCACAATATTTCAATGAATACGTTATATATGTTCTGTATAAAACTCGTATTTACAAGGTGACTGGTATTCATTTGTAGTTAGTATAATTTTTGCATCGACAGGACCGAATAAATAACTTTCCTGTTATACCGATAAGTTTTTCACTATTTAACGATGTATACTAATTTTTCTTTAGTTTATCCATTATGTAATACGTAGCTTTGTGCACCCACATTAAAACATAAATCCTACCTGAGGATATAATCGTAATTTGCGAGGCACAACTTTTTTCCTTTCTTCATTTTTTTTTGTTTTTGAGAAATCGTCGCTTAACGAATTTATATATCTTTGATACATATTTTTTCCCCCTCTCAATATATTAATCTTATTAATTAATCTTCAACGTAATTAATTTTAATATTTAATCAGGAAATTTCGGACACAATTTTGCTCAACGGGATTACTTGTCTCCCCCGATTCGTGATTAAATTACTAATGTCGATGTTATCTTAACATTCGTTAATTATTCAAAGAGTGGATCTCAACAAAAAGGCAATTTATTTGACACGGCGATTTCGCAAAATTGGTTTCTGCCCCTCGCAATGAATTTCAATGTTAACAGAGGCATACACATAATGCTATGGTCATATAATAATTATAATTATATGAATATATGTTTATCACAACGATGAAACGCTAGGTTCTGTTTTTTTTTCTTCAATAAATGTGCGCTCCAGACACGTTTCTATAATTTTGTTTGTCTCATTTCCTTGGTTGTTTTTTTTACAGGTTTGTTATCTTACATTCGCAGTATAAATAAAGGTTCGTTTTTTATGTAAGATTTTTGTTTTAAAATGTTTAGGTGTTACATTACTAACGGACATTTAACTGGTAATGCAGAGTCTTGCAAATTCAACTACCTATCGTTTCCATTAGGGTTGTGTATAAAACGAAGGAATGAAGATACGCCATTATGTATAAACGTTACGACTTAAACGCAACACACACTTTCGAGTTCTAGGGTTGAAATTGTTTGAATATTTAAGTTGGGCTCACAGCCAGTTACAGACAGGCAGACATGCAGACATCAGATAGACAGATGAGTTTTCATCGAGTACTCTTTTTGTGAGCTCAACGAGTCAATTTACAAATTTAACTAGCTTGAGGTTAAAAAAGTGAAAATCTTTATGTATTATGGATTATTCTTCTGTTTGATGGCAAACAAAATTTGTTATAAATTTAATTCAATACATTTTTGTGATCGTAAAATTTTGCTTTTAGAATTAAATTAATAAAAAAGGTTAAATAATTTATTGAAAACATATGTTTAGTGGGACGTTAGTTGTCGTCACCTTTTGATATAATTTTTAATTTGGAAAAGCAAGTATCAAAATGACAAGTAATTGCAAGAGAATATGATGATTAAGTCAGTCATGTTGTAATTTAGCAATTAACATTCATCCTGTTAAACCGTTGATATAAATTTTAATTGCCACGCGTGTTTTGTCCCGATTTAAGTGAAGTCAACCTTAGTTAAACGAATAATTAAAGTGTATAAAATGAAATACGTCGTGAAAAGTGTGCCGAGTTTTATGTGCATTTGTGAGCACTTTGTATTCACACAAATTTACTTTTCATACTTATTGTTTTCAACAAATTTAGTTCAACCTTTTTTTTAGTAATTTTTTTTTCTCTGCGTGTTTTTTCTCTGATGTTTTTTTTTTTTTAATAAATGGAAAAAAATGTATTTTTATAATTTCTGAATCACGATTATCACTAATTTTATCACATTTTCATTGAATTATATAAGATTAAAAGAAGGTTATCTAAGACCTAGTTAATTTATAAATAAGTTCATGAATTAACATATTAAATTATCGCCAAAAAATTAAAAATAAGTCGGACGATGAAATTGATTAACCAAAAATAAAGTTAAAGATGGTAAAATTATGATTTCATGTTCACTTTAGATGTATTATTATCCAAACGTTCAGTTTTGAGCAATTGTTTTACTCATTTATAAAACTATATATACGGAATTCATTTTGAATATTATGTACAAAAAGTGTATATAAGTCTAATTAAATCTCGAACATTTTCAGCAATCGAGTTGTGATATTTATTTGAAAGATAAAAACTTAACATCTCGTAAAATACTTCATTGTTAAATCATTGCAAAATCACTTTAAATTGAGGATAAATTTGAAAATAAAACAATTAACAACTTTTAAATTATTTTATAAATAATTTATTTTGCACCACATTCATTAGTACGTTACGCTTTGTAAAAGTGGAATAAAAAGTTAGGATATAAATTGTTATCTTCTTTTTGTAATTGAAACAGTTTGCAATTTTTTTTAGCATGGTCACTTTTTGAAAGGAAAGACTTTTTCATCCGTTTAACATATTTTTTGCCAATTTGCTTGTATCCTCGTTGAGATAACTTTAAACAAAACAAATTTTTACTTCTGATTTTAATAAAAAAAATTCCTTTGCAATTTGTCTAATTTGTATTTTTTCTGATTTCCGCGCCTTAAAGAAAATAATTTTGCATTAATAACATTATAATTGTAATTATATTTATATTCATAAAATATTGTTTCAAATTTTAACACATATTTACAATTTCTTACTTCGTAAAATAATTCAATGTCAATTTAACAACAGATAGAATTTAAAATATTACTCAACGAACTCACTCGAAGTAATCATAACAAATGGATTAAAAATATATATGAATACGAAATTAGTTCTCTATTAAATTATGAGAAATGCGTAGAAAAGTATAATCTAAAATCTCGATTGATCATTTCGCCCCGGATGTTCTTTTTTTGTTTCTCCCGTAAAAATAATCAAAGATTTAGATTTATCAGGGGAAAGATTTCTTATGTTCGTTGATACGCGCTTCATAGTGCGCTATAATTTTTAACATATGAGAATGGTCGTAAAATGAACAAATAAAATGTATACCGGAATCTCTAAACTTATGCTAATGAAATAACAAAAATATTTTTCAAAGGTTAAAAAAGATATAATTTTAACGTTTCAAGACTTCAAAACTTAACATCAACTTCAGCAAACATTTTAACTGTACACGTTTGGGTGACTGTATTTTACGCTACTACTTATTTTATATTAATTATCAGTCTCCAACACTCAATCATGTACATATTTCCAACTGGAGTAGAAATATAGCGCACAAATTATATACAATGTAAATAAAATCTTGCAGGAAAGATGTACATTTTGAAATGACGAACGGACGATTGAAGAACATTCAAATGGTTCTGACAACGTCCAAAGTACGTTTCAAAATGTTCACTTCCTCCGCAGGATATTTAAACCGTCTTGAACGCTAGTTCAGAATGAGAATAAATGAAAAATAATTTAGCAATTCTCTCTAGCACAAGTTTGTTCAGTTTTTCGTTTTAGATACTTGGGTCAAAGTTTTTTTTTTTCAACATACTGCATTCATACAAAACAAGAATCAGATGTAAAAACACCTTTAAAACATAAACAAACAACCGAACGTCCTTTGAAATTCCACGTTTCAGCAAACATCCCGAATAAATTGTTATCTCTTAATCGACTATAGCTAAATTGACGTGTTTATACCGATGTCATTGCGTTAACTGTTTCCGACGTTTTTAATGAACGATTGATTAAAAATATCGAAAACTTTTGGTTTGCCCTTCCTTTCTGTATCATATAAACTATAATTATCTATTCTGGCACACACAAAAATTCATAATATAATAACGCGTGCCGAGTCTTCCGAACCAGAAAGTTATCGATGAAATCACTGTTTTAAAAGGAAAAGGCTTTCTGTAATCGATTTTTTATAACATGTATAAACTTGGATGGAAAAGAATGGGAAAACATTCTGGTTACGAGAGACCCCGCACACTTTTATATATTAACAGACTGTGCCAAGTCTTTCGCTAGCAGCTCCTTTTATTTTGACGATTCGCTTTCTTTAGGAGCTGACTTTGACTTGATGAGTTGCACGGGTCAATTAGCGTAATGTCAGTACTAAATTTGCAATTTGTATTGCCGACGTGAGCTTGTTCGATTATTCATTGTTCTGCTACATCTGATAATCAATTGAGCGATTCCTCCCGTCTTTTGTAATACACATGTTCCGCGTGCCGGAAGACTTCTTTCGTGCATCGGTTTAATATTTTGCCTCTTTTTATCACGTCACAATGCTCGAAAGATTGTTCCGTTCACAGCACGACTCCAGTGTACCTAGATTTTTTTCTAAGTCCTCGAGTTGATTTGTCTAGTCGTCAATCACCTTTTGCTTATTTCGCTTCTTCTAGCAGCACTAGGTCGTCGGCAACAACGTCACTTATGTGTAGATAAATTATCCAGTACATTAAATTAAAGCAAACGAAGCATACTGGAAACACGATGCGGGAATATTTATCGATATCCGACGGTGTAATACCTGTAAAATGAAAAAAATCATTTATGAAAAGTTTATTTTTGTTATTAACGAACGATCATACTAGCTGGCAAAACTGTAGATTACATTTTTGTCATTTCATTACGTTTTTCAATTTTTATTAAAAAGTTTTGATAAAGTAGGAAATTAATAAAATTATTTCAGGTAAAATATAATACACAACTGCCGTCAAGATAACAAATACATTGTCAAGTCAGCAGCTTTATATTCAATATTTTTGATGTCAAAAATTATATTTTACTTGTGCCCTGACAAATATACAGTAATTTAAATAACGATCATTAACTTGTCCCCGACGTGTAACAGACGCTTTGTCGCAAAAAATTACATTCCATAAAAAAATGATTGTTCTCGTTTACTCAGGGCGAGTCATTTTTTTTTCTCCCGAGACAAGGATTAATTTGCTCGCGCTCGTTTACCAGGATGAGATTGTGGTGATGAAAAATAATTACCGTATAATTTGCTAATATCTTTCCCCGGATGTATGAGGTGTTGAGGCGGAGGAACAGCTTCTTCATCTGCTCTTCCATTTATAGTGTTTTCTAGCGTCCCACCTTTACTATGTGCCTTAGGGTCGTGCACCTTGAACCGCACCTCCTGGACAACACGGAACCACTTACAAGAGACACGGCAATTCGTCTAGGACAGTCCACCACGGACTGACCTTTACATTATCGCAACCATGTCATTTTCAAGAAGATTTAACTTGGAAAATATTTGAAAGACTTTATAAATTATTTTGCAAGGAATTTTATATTTTTTCTATATGAATTTGAGTTCAATTGCCTCATTTATAAGAAACATAATGTATAAGGATCAACATTTATAACAATTCCAAACATCTTTTTCATTAAATCTCCTAGAAAATTTTTCGTTGTTTAGCGATGTTAAAAAAAAAACAAACGAAAATTACGCAACAAATATGTTATACGCTCAGCGATATTGCATTATTGAAAGAAACATTAAAAGAAACATTCTGATGAAATGAAATTTTCCGTATGATTCAATCTTTTTCCATCGTAATTTTATAATGTTAAAAAATTTCTTTTAACAAATTGCAACCCTTTTTGCGATATTGACTTGTCAAGTTCAATGTGTTTTTTTTCAATTAACAGAAAAGAAGAA
The DNA here is from genome assembly GCA_030522925.1 of Trissolcus japonicus. Classification (NCBI taxonomy): domain Eukaryota; kingdom Metazoa; phylum Arthropoda; class Insecta; order Hymenoptera; family Scelionidae; genus Trissolcus; species Trissolcus japonicus. The sequence goes on from JAPYZS010000018.1 coordinate 292,067, forward strand.
ATTTCATTATTACTTTCGGTCGTTTTGTTTGAACGTATATAGAGATTCACGGATACGTATGATATACAGTTTGCGTAACTTTCATACTCACAATTGTTTCTAGAAGTATTGATGAGAAATAGTTTTGTAATTATTTTTACTGTACTTTCGGTGCGAAATGAAATTTTAATCTCGTATAAATTACAGCTAGCGTTACTCACAGTTTGTTTGGGCGCGTGATCCCCGTGATCCCCGGGAATCCCAGGCGGTCCAGGGTTCTCCCTTGCAGCCTTCATACTTTCGGCAATTTTTTGAAACCGGTTTTTCCTCATTTGGATCCTTTTTGCCATGTAACCGACGGTGGCATATTCTGCGGCGAATAAATTTAAATAAATATATTTTGTCGGGTTAGTGCCACTCTTGTGCCTACTACACTTGACATATTTTCATATATTCATATCACGAAAAGACTTGTAAAAAAGACAAGTATTTTTCAAATTATTATTAATTGCACGTTTAATTTATTATTATATTTTTCGATGAATATCGATTGGTAGATTAGTCTGACCTTTTATGATGCCAACTAGAAAAATTCTCGGTCATCAATTTTACAGTGTTACATGGATTTCTTTGAATTAAGAATCAAGAATTATTTCATATTATGAAATTATAATCTCTAATGCGTTTGAATAAACGATGACAATACACGCACCGTTGAGCCAACGCGTTTATGGAACTTGTGTTCTCAACATATTTAAATGTTAAAAACAAATTAGTTTCACATAATGCTTTAATTAAATTGAAGCGATTTGGTCGAAACATAAGGACGGAATTCAGTTAGTTAGTCGAGAATTTGAATTAAACGCCGCGACCAAGGAGATTTACCTACATGTTCTTCTTAATGACAGGATCTGGGGTGTCTCAGGTCAATCCTGTGATAGGCAGCTTTGTCGGTTGCTAGCAGTAGCTTCTCGGGAGTATTATTACTCGAGAGTAATTAGCATGGAATTTATTATTCCAGTCACGTATTTTTGGAGACTCAGACTAAAGTCAATAATTCAACGATATTTCGTTGAATGTGACATAATAATTACTACAGCACCATCCATAAACTTGGATTTGATTAATTAAATTTTCTCTCGGTAGAAAAATTTATTTTCATAAAATAAATAAAGAATATTATGGTTTGTTTATTGGTAATAAATTTGTTCGTCCCAGAGAAACAGACCAAAATTCAACTCAAATTTAATGCCTAATTGTTTTGCTTAATTATAAAATAGTGTAATTTGTAACCAATTGTTAGTTTTGGATATACATAAATACTGACGATGCGAAAACAATTGAAACCACAAACATGTCCGGCAACTTTGTTCTGAACAATTTATTGTTTTAAACTGATAATTTAAATCAAACGTGACCTTTTGGCTTGGAGATCGAATTGTTATTCATTTTTTTTTAATTTTTATTCTCGATTCAAAATTGATTTTTTATTCTCTCAAAAAAAAAAAAAAAAAGAATTATATTAGTTCTCATCGCTAGATAAAAAATAAGAACGTAAAGAAAAGATACAATAATTCTCTTAGAAATTATTTCAAAGACGAACAATTTGGATTTTTAGATTGTCGATATTTTTTTTATGTCTCAACTTCTGAATTAAAAAAAATTGTGGGTTTTTCAAAATATTGAAATGTAAAAATGTATTCACAAGGTTGATATCTAAAAAAAATTTCAAAACTACTTAGAAAACCACTACTAAATAGGGTAATCGTTTACTGTTCAGACGTGCCAAATCCTCTTTAGGAATTAATGTCTATAGATGCGTTAGATTTCTGCCGTGAGAAACTATATAATATATGGAACTATATGAATTCAATCTACCCCTTGCGGAATTGTTTTTACAAAAATATACCCCAACAAATAATGCTGTAATAAAAACTTTTTCTGAAAAGTTTATTTCGCATTGTGAAATGTACCGTAGAGATCGGTGAAATATGTTTTTTATGCTAAATGCGTCGATTGTCGAAACTGACAATTGATAATATTTCCCAAAAGATATTTCCTTCTATAATTAATTATCAAATTCTTGCTTCTATCGAATATTTGATTGCACGAAAATTTATTCCACAGTTAAAACAAAAATAAGTGAGATAATTCCCATCAACATTACATTACATTTCAAATGTCAGCATTTTTAAGAGATAAAATCAAACAATTTACTGTACAGGAATTAACAAATTAATTTAATCTTCAGAAGGAAATTTAGAATTTCATATTAAATTCTTGATATTTGTGGCAATTGTAAAGAGAAATTGCCACTTTAGCGGTACAATTCAATTCACTATACAGGTTGAAAATTCTGTTTGAAAAAGCGAATAAACATTTAACTGTTAAAAAAAGTTGATTGTTATGTACACGTAGATCGTAAAAAAATAACATTTTGGTTTTGATAATTTTTCCATTAAAGTTGAGAACTGGGGTTGTAAAAGTTCAAAAGTCAAATCACACCACTAATGGCTTTGAGCAATCAAGTAACACAATTGACGAAACTTTCATTGGGAATTGATAACGCACAAATCGCCGTTGCACGAGTGTCGTACACTTCCAAGAGAAGTGAGTAAATGATGATTAGCAAAAGTTTTAGAGAAAGTTTGCAATAATCCGATGAATTGCGAAAGATAATGGTGTATGTGTCTAGCCGTTATTTCAGAATTAACACAGCTGTCGTCGAGAATCGGCTGACTATATCTTGAGGAGTCGCAAAAGCTCTGTTTCGCACCCGTAATTGAATTGAAAGTTTGAGACGAAAAGACGATAAGAGAGAAAAATACGATATCACAGACGGGGGAGAGGGTGATGGGCAAAAAAACAGGGCCGGGGGGTTGATGGATGTGCGGTGATGACTGCAAACAAATGCATTATGCTGAATGATCGTGCGAAAAGCTACCATTTGCGCGCTGCAAAGATATGCCGTGGCCACAAAAAGGCGCTTTTTTGCAAGAACTGCTTAGAGTGAAACATTGAAAGTCAAAAATTCAGTGAAAAGTTTATGGTTAAGCAGTAAGGCAGCGCCCTCTGAGGCCGCCAGGTGCATCTCAAAGCAACTCCAATGTTGGAATTTTTCACACAATCACCAGCCATAATGTGTCCGATTACATCATACCGCGGAAACAGATAGCGGGCTTCCCGGAGGGATTGACAGCTGATGATTAATTATGAAGGCAAAACAAGGTTGTATGACGTGATGTGTGATAAGATTATGATATGACATGATAGCGCATGTGTACTTACCTAACAATGAGGCAAAAACCATGACGAAACAGGTGCCCAGGTAGACATCGATGGATTTGACGTAGGAGATTTTGGGAAGGGCCGCGTTGGTCGAGGACATAAGGGTTGTCATGGTGAGCACAGTGGTTACTCCGAGGGCGACCCGAGCGGGGGTTGCATTTCGGTTTAGCCAAAAGCTCACCCAGGAGATTATCACGATCAGTCCCGAGGGAATGTAGATCTGGATTAGGTAGTATCCCATCGAACGGACGAACTGGATCTCGCAAGCCAGTCGCGAGTAATTTCCTGCGAAAAAAGAAATTCGTTGTTCCCAATCTTTCTGCAGCCGCAGCTCACCCAATGCCCACCTTTTCTCCTTTCTCACCCCAATTCTTCAGTTAGTTTCTCCGCCATTAGTTTTATCAATCCCTAACCACTTTTTCAACATAATGCTCTGTCTACGTTCATTGACCAAATTTGAAAAACCCTAGAACGTCACGTCTGTCCCAGCATTCTTTTTTTTACATTCCTTTTTTTTTCTTTCATTTCAAAATACGGATACGGCTTAAATTGCATGCTTCCTCCGACGACGGCCTTGTCAAAACGGCGCCCCGTTGAATCCTCCAATCCAAAACACGATTGGCAATAAATGAATATAAAATTCTGTTTTAAAAAACAAGTTTCATGCAATGAAACTTTGGAGCTTATGTCTACGTCTACTGATCAAGAACTACTTTATGCTTGAAACTGTCCTTTGTTGGAAACATAAAACATTCGCTCTCGAGGAAAATATATCATTGGCTTCGAAGATTTTGTTTCAAGCATTTTCTATCTCAACATTTACGTTACTTGAATACATAATCTTTGGATCGTCTTTTCCGGCGCATTAAAATGTTGCCCGGAATTTTGTTTATTGATACTTGTTCATCGAGTGGTTTTTTTAGCAAATGATACGTCGTTATGGTCATAATACTTTTACGAGTGCCGTTAAACCTCTGAGTAATATAGTAACAAGGATAAAACACGCGGTACTTGATAGTTTTGTAAAAGATGAACATCAAAACTTCAGGCAGCCAAGAATCTTCAATTTTATGCGACGACGAAAAAATTCTTTTGGATCTTATTTAAAACATTTCCGTCGGTGGAAAAGAATTTTTTTTTAATTTTTTTTTATTTTATCGGTATCGAGTCAATATATATAGCGAAGAAAACAAAAAACGCATTTTTTTTCCATTTCAATGGTTATAAAAAACATGCGCTTTATATTTCCTGCAATGTAGATTGACAGCACAGAGATTGGTTATACTTTTTTTTTCTTGAATTCTACATAGTTTGAGCGCGAACGAGTTCTGTTAAACGCAAACTGAAAAATGATATCACTATGATGGATTAACCAGCATCATTCTAAGATTCGATCCAATAACAAAAAAATAAAAAAAAATGAGTGATCGCACAAGAAATGTGTAAGCTCGAGTAAAAAAAGAAACGCAACAATTTTCAAAGTGAATCCGTGTCATGATTTTGATGCAACTGTAATACATTGAGAACAACATGAAATTGCTGAAAATGTTTTGTGATGCAATGTTGAATTAATATTTTAACACTCCACAGGGCAATTGAAAAATAAAAAAACCACATAATCTAATTAACTAGATTGATTGAATATCCTTTGTGTTTTAACCACTACGACTACAATTGACGTTTAAATTAAACTCAATCGATAATGAAATTCGTAATTAACTCTTCAATCATTTACAATTAAATATTCACGTCTGTTAGTGATTGATAATTACGTTATGTCATTTCATATTGTTACATCTGAATAAATATATTAACACAGACTAATCTGTAACCAACAGTTACTTGATTTAAACTTATTCCATTGTTACAGATGTGTCTTCAATAAATATTATCGATCCGAATTTCGCACTAAACAATGAACAGGATTAATAATAATGACATGCGATAAAAAGTATTATACTAATTGCCTCACCTTGTTTGATGCTTCAAAGCGTCTCATTCCTGTATGAGAGTTTGTTTTAAGTGAACAGAGCAAACACGTTTAATTCTTTTAAACGCATTTTCAACGTTGAATCATAAACTTATCAGTGCAATCGACTAGAAAAAATTGGAGAAATAACATTCTCCGGCATTATCAAACCGCAATAAAGTTCGTTCGCTGTAGCGTTATTTCGTATAACTTCCGTCAAACAATATTTTCTTTGTGTGATCCAACTAATTTATTTTTCCATCATGGAATAAAAATACGTTCTATCTTAAAAAAGTAAAAAAAAAAAGAAAACGATAAAAAAAATTTTAAACAAGGTTTCCTACAATGTACTTCGTTTATGTACCACATAAATGGAAGTGTTTCAACTTACTGCTTACTTCAAGCTCACTCAAGATAAGGGTAATTAATGACGTAAATACAAAGATGTTTAATGCTGTTTAGCAATAGATTAATGAAAGTTTTATTCGAGGCTGGTCTAATGTAAAACGGGAACGAAATTTATTTCGGAAAAAGTGTAACCCATTGCATGCTTAAAAATACCTATATAAGAAAATTGATACTCAATTATACTAAAACTGGTCTCGTAAATTCTTGGCGCATCCTTAAGTAGTCAGTCAGTGATTAGTCAGACACGAAAGACTGTAGAAAATGAAAGCATGAAACTATTTAATGATAAAATGTAAACAAATATCGAAGAACATGATAAGCACTTTCAAAAGACGGAATTTCAACATAAAATTTGTTGTGAAAGTATTATTCTAAAATTGTTATCAAAAGTGAATTACCGACGTTTTTCAAATGGTATCTGCAAATTCTGTAAATAATATTCATAATCAAGTGTAAAAGAATTTGAAAACCGAAGATAAATTTTCAGTTTTTAATAACAGTTTGCTGTTTGGCCGCTGTGATGTTTTATTTCTTTAGCACTCTTGGATACTTCTAATGAACTAAGCACACATGAAAAGTTGTGAATGAATTCTACATTATACAAATACATAGCATTCATAATTCAGTTTGTACGTTAATCTCTTCACTAGACTAGCATTAACCGCATAGGCTGCTGAAGAATTCCAAAAGGTTCTATGCTAACTTTCGTTTCATGCACCTCAAAAATTTCAAATGGAAATAGCATTACACAATTTTAGCTTTAGAATTTTCTCTACATCTTTGTTTCATATTTTGTTGGAACAATGTTGGTTCTAAAAATTTTCGAGCGACAAAAATCCAAAAGAGGACAAAAAAAAACAATCAAAAAAGAAGAATGTCGTTCAAAATCGAAAGAAACAAAAAGGCCAATTACGATCAGACAGAACATTATTTCAATTTAGCATTTTAGCTTGGACAGTTTGAATTCTCAAAGTCAGTGAGTTCGTATGAAAAGTTTTATCATAACCTATGCCGTTTTGATCAGTGTAAGAACATATTTTACATCGCACTTCGAAATGGATGTACATAACTCAAATAGCGTTTAGTTATGCAGTTAAAGCACATGGCTAGTACAGGTCCCGTGCATATTGATAGTTTTTATTTAAGACAAATACGTTACCAGTGGTGAGGCTAATCTCCATGGCACGTTGCCTGTGTCCAAGGACCTTAAATTGGGGCAGTGACACCTCGTTGCTGACCCCAACGCTGTTAGGACCCTCGTTCCACTTGTAGCGGATGTCTCGCATTGTGTATCCGACTGCAAATAAACATACTCCCCTGCGGTTTGTACGTACCTTGTGGAACCCACTTTTTTAAGCAGGCTCCGAGGGGACCTCCACTTACCTTCCAAATTCTTATTACAATATTCCCTCTAACTATGCTTTTTTAACTGACGATTCGTCTCGGTGATTAAACAAGTCTTTGGGTTGAGTTCAAAATAAAATGTTGAAGGATGATGGGAACAAAAAATGTTAAGAAAAAAGTTTTTACTGATATCTATTGGAGACAAAAAAATAAATTCGTAAATGATGGTAGCAAAATATTTGATGATACTTGATGATAGGACATTGCTTTATGCTGATTGATATTACGAAGCAAAATATTATTCCTCGCTCTCTGTCTTGATCGAACTTTTTTTTGGTACATATTCAATCGTTATACAATTCTTCTCCTTTAATTTATTACTCTGTTCTTGGATAAACAATTTTATTTTGCTTCAATCATTTCTGAACCTGTTTTTTTTCGAGATTAAAAGTAAATGGACTCATTTTCTTAACATTTTTTTAAATTATAATAAATAAAAAGAAACATTTATCATTGTTCTGAATGTTTTTTTTTCTTTTGGAAAATGTATTTGATAATCGAAACTTTTTCATAGAGAGGAAGAAAATCATTGTAACTAGAGATGATTAGACGGCTGATCCCTCGAGTAAAATTTTTGATTTCAGATACGAATTTGCAAATGCAAAGTGAACATTTCTATAACAGTTGAGTTATTCCGCGGCCTTAATTCTTTTTAGAGATTGCTCAAATTTAAAACTGGCAAATTTGATCTATACATTGTGCACTGCATCGTCTTTTAATTTATATAGTTTCTTCAGACTTTCATCAGATTATTGTCAGACTTTAGCCAGACGTCAACCAAACTTTCTAGACTACTGAGAACAGTTGCGAGTTGTAAAGATTCTGAGAATATTGCTGGGATGCCGCGACGATAACGTTTCATTTTATTTTCACTCAATGATTTAAACCGCGTTTAAGTTTGCGCGCCCAAACGAACACAAATTATGAATCTCGGTTTCGCGAGTTTATCAAACTCTATCAACAGGTTATGATCGGGCGCTACAAGATCTCGAATGAACCTTTTCAGGTTACTCATTTGATAAAACTGTTTTTGCAATGTCGGGCGACGAAACAGTTCTGTAATGGAAGTAGACTCGAGTCTCAAGTAAGCTAAAGAAAACTTGGCATCTTCCGTCATCCACATGGGTATAAAAAGCTATTATTGATATATGTCACATACCCTAAAGGGTTTTTAATCCTGCAAAGTTTTCATCTTTGGACAAGTTCCAGATATTTTACAATAAAGACGTAAAACTTAATGTATCTGAAATGTATCTTAGATAGTTTTTGTTTTTGCAAATTAAATCGCGCTAGGAGAGGAACAAAGTTCGATTTTCAATTTTTGAATAAACAAAACATGTCATCGGGTATTGTCACAATTATCAAGTACATTCCAGGACTGATTTTTGTTACGGTCATAGGTCCGTGATTATTGAACATTTTTCCTGAGTCAAATTACACTGTTCATGACGGAGAAACGGTAATTGGTGCAACTGTGCGGGAAAGAAGATGCGCTGGTAAAAGAGAAGTTAGTGTTTTCTTTTGTGATTCAGAACGAGAAAGAGAGAGACAGAGAGCGAGAGATAGAGATGTATGTAGGTATGTGGTATTCATAAAGAGGAGGACAATGAACAAGGGATATCTACCTGTAGACAGGTGTATGGTTGTTTCTCGTTGCCTGTGCCCGAGCACGCGAAACTGCGGCAGTTCCACATCGTGTGAGATGCCAACCGATTGATTGCCGTGCTTCCATTTGTACCGAATATCGCGCATTGTGTATCCAACTGTCGGGAAAGAACGAAAACACAAGAAAATCGTTGCTCTAACATACAGACATTGGAAAAAAAAACTCAATAGATGGGGACACATAAGTCAAAGAACAACTCGCTTTTTGTTATTTTAACAATTTTGCATTTTCATTTCAACGAACCGTCTCATCGATTGTCTTCAAATTGTGAAGACAACATTTTCATTTTCTTGCGAGTTGCTCTTTTCTGGATTTCAACAACTACTTAAAGAAAAGTTGCTGTTTCAAATAGACTTCAGAATATTTAAATATCGAGATACAATAAGAAGGAAGGAAAAGCTCAAAGTCGCGATGAATGTTCTACAATGCACGCTTTGCGACTGAAAAGTTCATTATGAATTCAAGTCTTCGTTTTTTGGATTTGATGAAAGAAAATTTTATTTTGTTCATTTTTTTTTTCACAAAAACGAAAAACAAGACTTGTAATAGTGAGATGTATAGTAAAAGAGAAACGCTAAATTTTGTTATTCGATAAATCTGAAATAAAGTTACTAAGCATATTGAATTTTTATTCGCAAAGCTTTCATAGCTGCTCCCTCAATAAAGTAATTTTCGAGAAACATAAAGGTTCAACATGCTTTGTAATGGAAACCGTAAGAATTCGTGTGTCTACGATATTAATTGAACTTTCAGTTCTACGAATTGACATTGATTATACGTTCGATCAAAATTCCAATCTAAGTTTTGCGATTTCATCATGATAAAATTGCTACGATTAAAAGAATAACATTTTGAATTTCGCGATAGCACTTGAAAATTTCTATTGATGTACTTTGAGTGGAGAGAGAAAAAAAAAGGGTGTTCATCATCGTAGATAAACGAATCGCCATTATTTCCTAGCTATGATAACCAGACATGGCATTTAAACTGAAAACTCAAAGTATTACAGATTTTTCAAAGGATTCTTATACAACGTACAGTTTCATAAATGCAGTTGAACGACTGGGAATGAATATAAGGTTTTTTGAGAAGTGACATTTAATTCAGAATTCGACAAAAGAAGTGCCGTGCTTTCAAGCGGTGAATTCATGCAGAAGTGAATGTAACTATGACTCGAATTGTGGTTTGCAAAATGACAAAAAAATGTTTTCCAAATGCAATTAATTAGTTAGAAAAAAAGTTTGTCGACTTTAGCGGACATTTATTAAACAAGGATTTTATTTAATTACTATTAATTTGTTTTTTTTTTTACAAAATATTTTTTTATTTCGAAATTCTTTTATTGGAATAGTAAGATTTTTCTTGGTAAGACATTTGTCATTTGGTTTGAGACGTTGACGTAATAAAAAAAGTACCCACTTTTGTACCGTGCATTTAATCAATTAGGTTTTATTCTAAGCGTGGTTACGTGATCTCAGCTATTTTACTTTATCAACTTAATTCCACTAAATGTCGAGCAAAGTTGGAACATTTTGAACAAAAATTCAACAGAAGTGCGGAAAATAAAAAAAGTCGATCGTCTGATTTGTTAACGTTTCGGTCGGTTCCCTTCGTTTTATCTAAAAGCGCAGAAGTCAAAATTCTGACCAGAGAAAAAGAAAGTTGAACAGAGTGATAAAAAAAAAGCAAAAGATAAGGTGAGACGAAAAATCAGTTAGAGTTATAATTTATCAGTTGATATTTCAGCTTTATGCGTCTCCTCGGAAAGTTCGATTTTTATAGTTCATATGAGGGGAAAAAAATAGTTCCAGAGTGGACGATAAATAATTGTTATTGAAGAGCAGAAGAGGGAGAGCAGAATGAATTTCAATAACGTGAGAGATGTTATTACCATGGTGGAACAAAATTCCAATCAGAAAATTATTATCAGGTACACTTTGAAAGAAAACAATTTTGATAATCATTATTTTTTGGAAGAATGCTAAAATATTTATTTTCAGTGTAATATATACTATCTTCCATAAAGAACTGAATCGATATTAAAGTTTTTTTTTTTATATCCCGCAAAATGAAAATTTCGTTTGATGCTTGATGTTTCATATAAAATCGTCAAACGTTTCTTTGAAAACACAGCGTATAAAAGTAACTATGAACGTCAAGTTGGCAGAACTTTCAACAGATAATTGACATATTGACAGATTATTTTCCTAGCATTATGCAAACTTTCATCGTTTGCCTCTTGCTATAGTGAATAATCTTCCAAATTGTCTGCTATAACCCCTGCTAAAAATGTCTGTCAACTTTTATGTTCATGCCAAAAAAATTGTTCGTGCCACCTTTACTTTTTTTCTAAAAAATCAAAATTTCCTTCTCCAATTTGTTTTCAGATGAAAGTCTGATAGATGAGGTGAAATTGTACTTTGTTCAATTCTGTCAATTTCTACCAAACGAAAAAGACATGAACATGGATTTAGCATACGTGCACACAAATCTACGGATCAGTACAAAAAATGGATTCAAATAATGCTATCGAAATTTAAGGAACATATGCCATGAACACTACTTGTCATGCTTATCAGAAAACGGAATCTTGAAAAATGGCTTTGTAAATATAAGCAAGCTGTAAACTACAAGCAATATCAGTCACGTTTCTCAGCGGGGTAAACAAACAAACGAAAGACTAACAATCATGAGAGTCGCTATTCATCTCTAAGAATTAAAAAGATAAAAAGTATATTGTATTCTCGATTATCGGCTTGTGTGAGTCCGATAAGAGAGAGCTTACGCATGCGCTGGCTAGATGCACAATGCGTCAAATATCGGTCTTGAGACGTTTGTTTTGATTTGTTATTAATAATCTGAAAATTTTGAACACGTTGCGTAGCCTCCGCAGGGCCGGCCGTCCTCGGCCTACGTCCCCGGACACGAGGCTTAGTGTTATGTCGGAGGCCTTCAGGTTGGTGTCTTATGGCAAATAAAAAAGAAAGTAGGAAGTATAAGATTCGAACCGGCAGAAATTGCAATCATTTTACATAGCAATTTGTCAGGTCCTGGACAATGCACTTTCCTGCTTTCACAATAAATAACAAAAATCCACAAGTCATGAAGTTGTGATGTTTTCCCAATTGCAGGTAAAGCTTTCGGGGAAAAAAATTTTTTCGCTCGTTGCGTGTCAGAATATTTTACTCCTGCACTTGTGAGTTACCACTTGGGAGATAAAAGGCACGTCTTTTGAAGTTTTTCAGCGAGCGGAAAAAAAAGTTTCTCCCTGACATGTGATCCCGTAACTTTACATTGAAATGCACAAGAACAATCCGAGTGCTACAAACATTAAGATTTTTTTTTTTCAACACGAAACTCTCGGCACGGAAACAGAAAAAGATTTATGATAATGGGCGAGGAAGTTGCATTGTCGCAGCGAAATATTGTATGGTTTAGTGGAGATCCATCGGAGATTGATGTTCACGTGTACGTCGGTACACGCAAGTACAACACATCAAGCTGTTAATGCGTTGAACTTTGTCAATCGAATAAAAAAGCGGCTCTGCAAAATATGATCCCTTGAGATGCAAAGTGAGCTTCATCTTTCACCGGCCTGGTTTTTTCGCCGGTTCGTAATTCAAGTTTATTGCGCACGCGCGGAGGGCTTTTCGCGTAAATTCACACGACCCAATAAACATTTTACTCTAATGCGAAGGAAACGAGGGAAGGTAAAAAGTGTAGCAGCTGAAAATACTCAGATTTTCTGAAACATATAACAAATGTTTCGAGGGTGCTGTGTTACGCGTCTCGCCATTTTATTTAAACTCGTTTGTTCTGCGGATGAAAAATTTCGAGGGATATAAAGTAGTATATTCAGCGAAAATCACATTCTGCATCTTGAGGAATTATATTTTACCTTTTCAAATGTTGATGAAGAACAAGTGTATAGAGGTATTGTGTTTTTTTTTATTCGTTCAAATTACGTTACGTCCAACTTAAGTCATTTCAATTTATGCCACGAGAATTTATCATTTTTTCAATTTAATTTTATTGTTGACAAGTTGTGCTAACAGTTTGGAATTAGACTTTTGGTTGCATTTTATTTCATTCATTAGATTTTTTATTACGAGAAAGATGGCATGAATTGAAAATTAAAAGCAATGGGCTTTGGAGAGAAAAGAAATATCTATTTGACGTTACGTTGATGTCACTGCAAAACTGTTGACAAAACTTTTGAGCCATCACGCTCAAAAATGCCGCCACAGCAACGCTCACCAGAAGTGTCTTCAAGTGCTCGATATTACGCGCTGAAGTGCCCTGTTTTTCTACGTCATTGCGTTCTACTTTAGATAAGTTGACTTATTCCGAAACCATCATTATTCTTTTCACAGATATAAAATGTTCAAGTTTCGTTATCATCTTTCAAAAAAAAAATTTTTTTTTTTTTTTCAAATAAACAATCTTTATTCAGAACAGTTGCGTTATTACTATTCAATTTAATTTTATTATTGTAAACAATTGCTGAGCTTCGATAACTTTTTATTATCGTCATACAAATATTCAATTATACTTTTTCATATTCAATCATTATTTTTGTATGCAATTTTGTTTTCATTCAATTTTTATACATATATTTTAATTAATTTATCAAAAAAAGGTTTAGATGGAAGTGGAATAAAAAAAATGGCTACAAAAACATTTTTTTAAAAATAGTTTTTACATTGCTTTTGAAATTGCATTTTTTGTTTGATTGCATTTTTAAAGTTGAACAAAGTTTTCAGCCGTCCGTTTGTACACTGCTGACTAATTTTTCAAATGGTTATAAACGTTTCGTATAAAACAATTGGTCAGCAGCCAGCGATCGATGGTCAACACGTTGGGATACACCTCAGCTCATTCCCTAGTGTCTACTAGGCTGCAACTCTTCGCTCGGATAAACACTCGGCACAGGAGAGGTGTTTCCTGTACGTATGTGACTTTGAACGTTTCCTATACCGGATTCGACCCCTGTTTAATACCAGGTCTGACCAAAAAGCTAATTTACTACTCAAACGATAAACGTTCTTCATTATTCTGGCATTTTTATTTTTAACTGCTGATTAGATGCAACCAGACGAGCATTGTTCGGCCATTCAGTGTGCTCGAAACATTCTGGTTCAAAACAAATTAGTGAATTTGGTTTTCTTTGTACCAGTAAATGATAAGAGCAAAGTTAAAGATAAGAGATTGGGATCCGTTTATTTAAATATAATTGGATATTTGTATGATAATGAAGACATTACATTACGGTATCGCGATTCAGTGGCAGCGATGTCGTGTGATTACGAACAAGCTTGTTAGGTGCTTTTTGGCTGCACACTGTGCTCAAGTACAGTTGTTTTAACATAACAGAAAATAGTTGGGACAGAGGAAACCAAAGTTGTTCTTTTTTTAAGTCAATGAATCAAGAGAAATGAAAGATCCGTAAAAGGTGAGAAATCTATAAAATAAATAAAAAAAATTAATAAACGTTAAGAAAAACATATTTAACCTGTGGGAGAAAGAAAGAGTCGAAAGGAAAGAAAATTTTGATCCAAGTGATTGTATTCGAAAGAAAATTAAACGTTTGAGAATGTCAATGTATATAATATTCACGTAGAGTGTTGTCTCATTGACTTCAAAAGCAATTGAAAAGAAAACAAACTCGCGCACAAAACTGTTGCGAGTTAGCTGACGTCTTTCAATTGATCACTCATTCATGTCTTGGTGCTGTTTTTTCATGAGCGTTCAAAAAAATTCGCAAGTCGTATGTTTTGATTTTTTTTTTGAAATCATTAAAGCCCGCGGCTGAAAACACGGTTTGTTATACGACAGTAGAATACATATTTCGTGACGAAAGTGTGGCGAGTCTGACTTTATCTTAGTTGTACTACTTACAGCTTTCAATCTCGATGTGACAAAGCTGTCGGTCCATTGGAAAATACTGCAAGTTCATAGGGCAGGATGCCGTGATAGTCAGACTGAAAGAAGCAAAAATTTTAATTAAAAATGCATCATTTGTACCCCTCTTTAACTGTTATTGACTGCGATAAAGTTAAAAAATGGCCAGATGGGTTAATGGAACTGTCATTCTTCAGACACATCGTTCGACTTGAATGTTGCTATGGAAATTTCGTGTTTCAGATGTTTCGTTGCTGTTGTGGGTATATTTATAGTTAGTATACCGCAAACGTCTCTGTTAGTCCCACGGGTATCGTGGTCGAATGTTCTCACTTGGCTCGAACCGCAGATGTATGGGGTTTACAGACACTCGTCCAAGGAATTCGGCCAAACCGTACAGAGCGAACAGGTGTTTGTGTTTCACATAATCTTGGATAATGTATCAAATTATTAAAACTTCTCTTTAGCAAAGTTTGGACAGCAGCTGGTTCTCGATTCAAGATACATAGACAAAAAATTGGCACAACATTACAGAACGGTATAATAGAACGTGAAGATTGTTCTTTTTATCAGTAAAAAATTACTATTTATTAATAACATTTTATTAAAAACTGTGATACTTTTTCTCAACAAATTTTTGTCAATAAAATTATGTTATTTGAGGCGCACAATTGAAACAAATTTCTTTCATGTTCTTTGTTGTGGTAAATTATAATTGATACTCTAGGCTTTAGTTAATTATATCCCTAAGTTGATTCACCGGCATAGAAGTTGATTCGATTAATCCAGACTTCATTGTAATTAAAGAACAGAACTTTTGATATTTCAAACTTAAGAACGTGGATTTAACTCAAAAGTTGCAATACCTCTCATTAATTTGATAAATTATTAATTATTTAAGTCCCTCATAATACCGGTCATCTAACTGCGTTTGATATTGTACGAAATAACATGATTACATCGCAAGTATTAATTGATTGTATGTTCAAAGAATTACAGAAAATTGGGGAGGAGGGGGAGAAGTTTTCAATAAAATTGAAGTTATAAATTCGTTAAAGGAAAATGACATACAAAATAATTGGCGTTTGCGTTTTTGCTCGCAAAAATGTTTGCTTCGCTTTACCAGTTCGGGTTAGTGAGCAAGCGTAAAAGAATTAAACTCACTAATTAAGAAGACTATTTCGGGCTTGATAAAGAGTTTATGTTTTAATGATATTGAAAGCTGTGCATTTTATTTTACAAAGTAATACTTGACTTTCCCTTCGCTCACTCCCGATGTCTCATTTTAAGCTGAGCTCTCGAGTGTAAACAAAAATTAGACACAAATTAACGCGATCTCTCGAATTCATTAGACGCGAACTTTTCGAAGGGTACGAGTTAATTATGTAACCCGGCTCATCGATAACCCTTGATCTGATTAAATTTGTCCAAGGGATTGACTCGGTTTCTCATTTGAAATCATAATTAATTTTTGGGCAAACACATTTAATGAATTCCGTGACGTTTATTGGGTGATTTATCTGGCGTTTAGTGTAAGGTCTCGGGTTTGATTTAACGGCGAACCGTAGAGCAATTTCAATTACGGTGTGTGATATAAGCAAAAACTTGGATTCAATTAATATTGAGCTCCACATGATATGGCATTATGATAATGAAAAAGTGTGCCTTTTCACACTATGAGTCATGCGTAATCGACGCGATCCACACAGATTTAATGATTTGATATCGCAGTATCGGCGTCTAATGGACCGCAGTAATTATTTCTGCCGAAAGCCTCGAATTACGCGCCTGCGATCCTATCGGCTCATTCGCATGATTAGGTAGAGCGCTCTACCAAAATCAGATCCATCGTTAAACAACGGATAACGCTCGTTTTCACATTTTATTTCATTAAACGGACTTACACCGATACATTTCTTTGCTCCAGACGGCTCAATACATATTCATCCGTCGATTCGTCGTATCGAACGCGTCTGAATAAAGGAACACACATGAATCAAATCCCATCATTAGTTTCAGGCATTAATTCTAACGATTCTTAATTGAAATCGGATAATTAGAAAAGGTCGCAAAGAAGGGGGTATTTCATGACAGGATTGAAATTTCTATCGAAGATGTATTTAACTAAATCATTCGTTCCTGAAACGTGAGCTCTTTCTTTTTATTTTTTTCGTTTTCATCTCACGTGTTCGAATATCCCGGAAATGAGTGCCTTTGATTGCGCTACTTCTGATTGGAGGAAAGCATTTTACAGAAAAGACACCAATCAGCCATCATAGAAGCTCCTTCATTGTGGATGTAAAAATAAACCTAAAATAAATCACAGACGATAAAAATGCAAAATCAGAAAGGTATCATTCCAAGAGTGAATAAAATGATTTCCTCTGAACAGAAGAAAAAAAAAAGTTTCTCATATTTTTCCCCAGATCCCGCCCTTTTTTTTTGCCGGCGAACTTTGCAAGAAACGGTTCTGTTTCGCAAACAAATTTCATAAAATTTGAATTTGTGATGTGAAAGAAAAGAGCTTACCGTATACTTCTTGTTATGCTACCCGAATGATGTATTCGAATGAACTCGTTGCTGGTGGTAGCGATATGAAAATACGACTGCTTTTCATTGACGAAGAACGTGTCCGGCACCCATATGTTTTTTATGAATTCAGAACCGACACTCAACGTCTCAACTCCGGGCCGCTTTTTGAAAGCAAGTCGTGGATCCGTCCAAAATTGTCGGAAGTAAAAATCCAGTGTAAAGTCCTATCGAACATATGTACATTAGTAAACATTGTCAGGCTTGATTCAAAACTGGTCGTAATAGCATTGATCGATTCAATCTTTTCAAAGTTTACCAACTGTTCAAAAAATAAAACAAAAATTACGTGTTTCCAAGAAAAATGCTCTTTCATTTCATTTTGTCGTATTTTATTTAAACAATGTATATTGACGTTTCTAAAATGAAAAATTGTTTGAGTTGATTTTTCATTTCTGTAAATAAAACAGAAAGCTGCATTTTGAACTGTTTTGAAATCCAATCAATGTTATCACAACCTTTACAAACATGTCTTTTTTTTTCTTCTTCTTTTTTTTTTTTACGTTTTAGAATTGTCGTATGAATTCTTTGTCTTTATTACAACGTGAATATATTGAACGGTTCGAGTGGTTCGGCCGAAAAACAAAGCACAAACAGAGTAATCTTGCCAAATACTTCACACGACAACTACGTTTGAGGAGACTGTTGGTTTTTGGGTCTTCGTATAATGCGCAAACGTTCGGTCCAATATCAGCTTTCATCAACATGTCACAGCTGTTTTTGCGGCCAAAAAAACAACAGAAAAAAGACCGTTGTAATATAAACAAATTCACCCGCCGCGTTAGAAGAAAAATAAATAGTTTGACTATGATAATTGAGTGGGTGAACTTTTGAACTTTCAACGTGTGCAAGTTACACATCTTGAATCACTCGAGTTGTACCCACTGGCACAACAGAGGGCGTTGTTGCGCGACTTTTGTTTGTCTCGGTGTGTTTGTCAACAGCGAATTAAGCAGGCAAATAAAAAAAACCGTCGCCCGGAGGATTTTCAGTGAAACAAAAATTTCATATTCCTCTGATTAGTTTAAAATTTTAACGTCAAAACATTTATTTCTCTTGGTGATTATTTTACATCAGGATTCAATCAGGTGATGAAAAAGTTTTTAATTAAAGTTTCAATAGTGTTTTTTGCCCATCCTTTACAATACACATGTTAATAAAAGATTATTTGAAATAAATGACATAAATAAAACGAATAAAATTGTCAACCTCCTCTTTTAGATATATCCACGGACGAATTGGCAGATAAAAATCATGAAGAGCACTTGGGAAATGTAAATTGAAAGATGAAATAAAAAATTAACTACTAAAATGAATGTGATGTAAGGAAGTACGCCACCAACGTTTAAGGTAAATAAAGACTGCGGCGATAAATTTGAGGCGAATCTCGTAGCTTTAACTAATTATTATAGATTGTCGTAAATAATAGTTGACTTTTACGGGTGCGGAAATGGTCCAATGACTTTGGAAAAGAGGGCGCTCGCAAATCAAGAACCAATCGATTGGTAAAGCTGCGAGCAGACTTTCTTAAGTGAACTCGAAAAAGATTGTAATGTAACCGGGATCAAAGTTAGATAAAAAATGTGTTCTTTTAAAACTTGATAGCTGAATTATCGTCATGTAATTCAGAGGAGAAATTCGAGGTCAACTTAGATAAAGAAGATGTCTTTTCAAACTCAACGTTCCCTCGGTTACAACAGAAAGTTTACTTTTTCCGTCTGACATTATACGAGAATACAAAAACATCTTTTTAAAAAAAAATCTTAAAAGTAATTAGCCAGTTTACCGGCCAAACAATTTTATCTTTGGTAGTATAAACAAAGGGGAGCGGAGGTGTTTGAATTGTTCAGGCCGATAAAGCAGTCTTTATAATCGAGATTTTGGATAATATATCGTGTTAGAGGATTTAAATCTCACAGGGACGAAGGTGATTTGGGAATCAGTAAAAGGAGAGTGCAGAATATGTTGAACCTGGCAAAATATTCATGCGGCATGCTTGCAAACGTATACATATGACCAGTATATAGATAAACGTACACGTAGGCGTGCACATTGACAACTTACACAGGATGTTCGTACCCGACACATGCGATTGACTTCCTGAAGTTTGTGTTTTGGCGATTCCCAAATGGGTTTCCGCAAACAAGTCTACGTGATACGTTCATATATAAAACGCCTACGCCCGCAATTTTTGAACTATTTTTCCGACCTCAGACATGATGGTACACGATTTTTATTCAATAATTTTAACTTTAGTCTCTTAAGCTCCGATCATGAAGACGTGTTATTTGCAATACCGAAGCGAAATCTCGCAGCGGAAAGAGACTTTGGACAATTTCAAATGTTCGTCCCATGGGCAATAAATAAATAATGGTATATTATTTATTTATTACAAATTGATTTGCATGTAAAATGGAAATTGTGTATGTATCGAATATATTATGTTTGGGGAAATATTTTGCGGATATCAGGATGAAAAACAAGTATTTCATGTGACAGACTTTCGTTATTCAAAATCGCGGGTAAACTAGTTCAATATTTATTTTATCTCTGTGCCAGTGCGCAGATGATATTTGAATTTTATCGTTTAATATTTATATTAGAAATTCCATTTTTTTACGATTTTTACAAATATTATTTTTAGGTCGGATCTTGCGCGGCACAAAATATTCATTAAGCAACGCCTTCTAAGTAATGAGCGAGACTAAAAATCTTCTGTACTGGCAATGTTTACGTCTTGGCTTTGACCAGCAAAGGCAAAAGGGGCTTCCATCTCATCCAAATGATACACCAGAAGCTCAATCCTCGGGTTAGTTTCATCCCAAAGGTTGCTTAATCAAACGGTTAAATACTTTGATATATTCATACTTTTTAATTCAACCTACCACGCAAAATGCAGAAAAAAATTACTATTTTTGCAGCTTGTTTATCATTTATCACATCGAGCAGGATTTATTCGTTCGCGGATGGAAAAAAAGTTGACATACAACTCAACTAGGAGCGAGCAACGTTTAGCAAACATCGAACCCCGCGATAAATCGGCTTTCAGATCGAACCAATTTTGTTTAAGCTGTATATTGAAACATTTTTTTTTTTCACGTCATGGTTAATTCGGACTTTAGTCAATATAGTGGCGAATCAGATGTTTCTGGTTTGGTTAATATTGTTTATGCGCGAGCGCAAACGATTAGTTGCATTCAATCACAGTCGAGGCTAATTATTAACGATCAGGCATTATCATCATTAATGACTTCGCGGTGGTCAATTTTGTAGAATAATCATCCAAAATGTCCGCTCATAATTTTGCCCTGTGTAACTATAACGGATTCGGCACCGCGCATACACACACCCGAACATGCCAAATTTGTTGTCGGCATGGGCCGCGTGCGTGAAAATTAATTACTGAATTTTTAATGCCGTTATGCCGCGCTTCGGGACCGCTCGAAAAATGCTAAGCTTTTTACACTTCATTAAAGTCATTTGCATTTCAAAGTTATGTTATTCGATGGCAGATTAATTTTTTCGCTCGCGCTTTCCATAAAAGCACGACGACACTTGCAGTCAATTTAATAAAAGCTTTTGCTGCGTTTTTTTTTCCCCGTCGAGAGATGGAAAAGGAATAATCTTTTCTGCCTGTTAATGTTTCGGGCAAACTTTTTTTTTTAACGCCAGGCGTATGTAGGCATTATTATATAAACCGCACGTTGTCAATAGATGCATCATTTGAACGCTATTGATTTCCCGATCTCACAGTTTGATATTTATTATTGAGATGTCACGTCTTACAGCTCGATACTTTTCATCAAGATTGCAGTTTCGGTTAAGTTATTTCGAGATTTATCGAAAAATGTCGATTCACCAAAACTAACGTGAAATGCTTCTTCATTCCATGATCGGAATAATTCATGCAATGTATAGCGATGAAATTTTCTTTATATTCTGAGATCCTTTTTTTATTAAAAAATAAACATATCAAAAAGAAGATATCGGAAAAAATAAATAAACTCAACGTTTATTCGGATAAGACAAAATGAAAAAAAAAAAACAAATTAATTAATTTAATTATCATGACAATTTGGCATTGTTAAAATTAAGATATGTTGACACAAAAATTTGTACGATTTCATCACTGCAAATTGCATCTTAATATTTGACCGGATTTGACGATTAGAGAAATAGTCATTAGGTACTATTTTTGTAGATTGCAGCTTAGGCGTGTATCTGTCTAATAGTCGAGACACGTCGTTTTATTATCACGCTGTTTAATCGTGCATTGCGATCGTGCCTTAAGGATATATAACGCCGACTGTCTTCAAAAGGGACCCGCTTTTGTGTTGGAACCTGACGACAACTACGCCTCGTATCGAATATCTAGCAGGGCGTTTAACTTGCGAACTTGAGTCCTGCTATAAATGGTTGCACGGTCCAACCCCGTGTCGCTTTGTTCTTCGCCGCGAGCTAATGACAAAAGAAAAGAGAAAACACGAATATTTTGGTTCCCAAACTTGTAGACTAGAGTCTCAATGATGCTTTTCAGAATGAATTGTTTTCGTAAACATCTTTATTTCATCTTTATTTTTTTCTTTCTAGATTTTCTATATATTTTCTTTCTGAGTTTGTTGTCTCGGTGATGTTTATCAGATTCAACTGGTTTTGTTATTTTAAACATCTTTTTATAAATATCATCTCGACTAATATTTTATTTAGCTGTTTTTTTCATTCAATTATTTTTAGTTCTTTGAAAAATTGAACATTGAGATGGGGATATTTATCATGTTCATGCGGAGAGCAGGTTGTAGATGCGCGACGGTCATGGTGAGCAAGTCAAGAGTTCTTATAGCAGGCATTTTGCCGGTAACATGTCCACGCGATAATTCTCTTTGCGTGAGTATGTCTGTTACTTTTCAGATGTTGGCTTTTGGCGCCAATCCAGGCGCAGTGCAGCTCCGTTATGTCTTACCGAATCTTATATTTTTCAACCACAATACTCCGGATCGATGACAAAAACTTTCGTAACAATTTTGTAAAATATATTTCGCCCAACTCATGGTGATTGTAATTTATCCGAAACGAGTTGGAACTTTTTTTTTTCGACGATAAAACTGGTTGGAAAAAGTTTTTGCCTTCAAAGAAAAAAAAAAGCGAGATTCAACTCAAAGATTTGCAGTTAAACGAGATGTAGAAAAATTGTGCATGTGGGTAAAAAACAATATTTCGGACGGTCTGATTTGTAGCTTTGTTTGAGGATGGAGATGAAAAAAGAAGAGGTGTTTTGCCACGGAGAACAAAGCAAAATATTATTCCCTTATTGTCCAACGGTTATAGTCTATTTTCATAGTAATTTTACGCTCGGGGTGTTCAAACGGTGATATAATGTGATGTTTTCAGTATAAATAACAACATGAAAAATGAAATTCATCGGAACAGAAAGAAAATTCAATCGAGTCTTGATTAATTTTTATCATCGTTCGTCTTTCTTTGTTCCGAAACACGATACCTACGACCGGACGAGCAAAGCTGAACTAACTTCAAGTGTTGTTTTCATTGGTACGATAAATTTCTGGGTCAATTTTTGTTCGTAACTGTGCGCCAGGGGTTACGAAAAAATATATCGCGGTATACATTCTTCAGCAGCAAAGTATATGAGCGGTAAAATTCCTTGTAATTTTAAAGACTTGGCCTGATAAGAGATATGTGGAACAACCTGTCAATTTCAAACGATTTTAACATTTACTGATCCGCACACTTTTATTGAAAAATTTTTGATCAAAATTCCGATTAATAATCAAGTGTTCTCACCGACCAATTTCATCCGCTCGACTCGTATTAATAAAAATTTTTTGCTTCAAATGCACGTGAATTTGAATTAAATTCTAAATATCATCTGATATAAATTATTACTGGCGTTCTCTCGGCGTTGTGAAATTCAATTCTTAGACAAAAAAGAGAAACACATAACAAAATTCGGGATCTGGAATTTACATACCAAATCGACGAGAAAATGAAACGTTTTTATCTTTGCAAATGTAACCGTTTGCACTCCACTTGGAACCGACTTTGTACAATTTATCCTTTATTTAGTTTAAACTCCATTTCGAATAATGCGATTGTGTAAATAACCTGAACATTTTCGGTCCCGCAGGGTATGATGAAAAGATTTTCCATTTAATAAATACTTTTTTGTTTTGATGATGAAGTAGCGGGAGAAGAATTTGATTGAAAATGAAATCATACAGATGATTACTTTTTAATAATAACGCAAGTTCTTTTTGGGTTTGATTCAATGTGCAATTAGAATTAAAAGCGCATATAAACTTTGACCGGTTTGTACCATTTCATCGGCGAGCATAAAACTATAATCAACGCATTAATCACATGAATAAATGTTATTCAATAATAAGCATTCAAAGCGTGCAAAGCGATAAGCAATTAAGCATCGTAAATTATTTATTTCGCATGAACTGTACCAATCTCGCTATGCAATTTGAAAATTTGATTTTCCATCGGCTTAGCGAAAAATAATCATGGCCACTGATCGCGCCAACATTAGTGTCAAAAGTGTATCGTCAGATCAGCAAAAAAATGAGTTTCGCGGTTAAAATGTTTAATCAACGAAACAATTTGTATCTGATTATTTTCAGATTCTCAGTAAACGTTATTAAAAATCATCTTACCTAACTAGCGGTGAGGATGATTCGTTAAAGTGAAATTTTAATCGAGCTTAATTTAAAATTTCCCGGCCCAATTTAGGAGATTGAGTTTGATGATTAATTTGATTTTCACACTAAGTTGTTCAAAAATGGTGGTTGGAAATATCAATCTAGGATTAAAAATATGCACATTTAATACGTTGATATAAAAGCGCACTGCACACACTGACAATAACATAACGACCGACGCTGACGGCCTTAACGTAATTAGGGTCGGTTTTAATTTACGAATTCAGGGTGAAGGTTGGCCAGACAAATTGTTTGGTTAATTATTTCTCACTCTCCAGCGTTTATTCTTAGGCTATCGAGCGATACTTGATTTCCGTCACCAATACTCTCTCGCCATTTTCAAAGTGTTGGTGCGCCAATTGAGCTGCTCCAAAAAGAATTTAACGTTTCTAACGAAAAAGAGCAACTTCGAATATGTTTCAACAATTTTTTTTTCCATTTTTAAATTCTTCAGGGTCTGTCTCCAGCGACTAAACCGTAATTCAGCCATTAGAGGGAATGAACTCCCGTCGTTTTTCCAGTTCGACGGACACTGGTCGCATCCGAAAACAATCGATCCAATCAATCAATCAATCAATATTTTTCGTTACACGCTGATCAAATACCGAAGCGCTTTAATCGACTTGATGAAATTAGTTCGCAGCAACACGTCTGTGATTAATTTTTCCAAAAGGTCTGGCACCCAATCAAGCTTCACGTTTCGACATTTTATTTAATTATTTGTTTGTATTTTCATGAACAGATGAAATTGAATTAGATAAAAAAATAAGTTTCTAAAAGCAGAAAAAGAAAGAGGTGAAAGAAAAATGGCTCATGAGTATTGATGCAGAAAGATTTTTGGTACGTGCGACTACAGTTCCAGGGGGCAAAAAAATCGGGTAGGACAACTAACCAACCAACTATCCAACCGTGTTGGAAATAATAAGATATCTCTCGTCGAGTGTGAGTTTGCGAGAGGAAGGAGACTCGCGAGTCACGTCCCAGGTGACAGTGTCGACTTGATTTGGTTTCCGCACAGGGCTCAACACCTGGGGTCCAGTCGCGTACATTCAGCTGCGAGCGAGAACGAAATTTCAGTACCCTTGAAAAAATGACGAGCTTGCTTTTATTGTGTACATCATACTCAAATACAATTTTGTCGTTGAAAAGAGATTTTTCTATGATACTCTGAAAATGATTCTTCGAATTTTGAATTTAAAATTTCAAACATTCTAAAGTGGTGCACTTTTGATTGCATGAAAATGGAAAGCTAGACAGAAAAGTGGTAATATAAGATGTCTTTCGGAACGTTATTTTTTCACGGGTAATAAAAGAGGGAAGAAACTTTTTCCCAATGGTTTGACAGTTATCAACCGTGTGGTTCAGGGTTGAAGTTGGATCATTGATAATTTCGAGTGTCGCTCACCGCAGGCAACTTTTCCAGTTGGATCTGAATGTACGTGGTCCGGAACAATAGCCGACTGTATATAGAAGTTGCTGTATTTTGCTTTTGTATCATCAAATATACACAATTATACAATAATTATCGTCGTATCAAAGAAAGAAGTACATGTCGCAATGGTACAGACGTGTAATAATACGATGGCCTGCGAAGTTCATGCCACCATTAACACGGCGCTGTCTAATTACCTCGACACGGTTTCATACTTGAACGTCTCGCAACACATTGTCGCTTGTCAACAAATACATAATTACATTAAGATGTACACTGAATGCATGCTGTCGAACTGTGTTGGTGTTTACACGCGCATAAAGACAAACTTTTCAAAACTGACGGTAGAAAAAAAAAGGCTCTTTGCGGATCAAGCAAAAATTTTTACCATCACGAAATTAAAAAGTGAGCAGAATTTTTAAAGTGATTTTTCAACTTTTCAATTTTCTTTCGAAACTTCTTTTCAGCGTTCTGAAATTTCCGTTCTCCTAGGGAAGACATAAATTTGATTTACGTTCTAGTTCCCATCTTCGTGTGACCTTTGTTTCTGTTTGATATACCTTTTTGTCACGGTTGTGTTGCGTTAAACATAGCGATACAAATTTGGTTCGCAAAAAAATAACATTATTTCTACCACCGCAGACGCTTCCGTTTACTTTTGGTTGAAACACGAAAATATATTTGGATGACGAATAAGCATTATTTATGTTAAGTTGTGAACCCATTTTCTCTGTTTGCACCCCCATTTCTACGTGTACTTTAGTGGAACACACATACATTTATCGTTAAAGAAATTAAAACGAGGATGCGTTGAGCAAATTTTAGAAATGTAAAACCAGGTAAGTGTATAGGGATGACCTATAAACTCAATTGGATTTACCTTTTGCCCATCAAATTATCATTTGGATTTTTGTCGAATTTTATTGGAAATTGTATTGACATTCGTTTTCATCGCCGTAATCTGTAAAGAGAGAATAAAAACTAAAAAGTGAATAAAGTTATGAAAACTCCGCGTATGTGATGACAATTGTGATTTTATTGCATGAAAAAAATTACAAAAATAAAAAAAAAAAAACAAACAAAAGCTTGCCTGGAACGGACGGCTTGTTTATTCGTTTATCCAGCGGATGAATCGTATTGTAAAAGTATCTGTCATTCATAACGACTTTTTGAAACGCGCGAAAAAGTTTTTTTTGCAATCTTTCGGAAAACACGAAAATACAATTCAACTCGTAAAGGCTACAAACTAAATACCAAACGTACACTTTTAATTTGCAAACCCTGCCGAAATTCGTACTGGGGTTGTTTGTATCAATCAGCTGAAATGAATTAATAATTAAAATCTATCGGTTACAATTTTCAAGCAACCGAATGAATAAACATTAAAATTTCTCTTAGTTATTTATAATGAAATTCACGTCCGTGAAATGAAATTATTCAAATTCAAGAAAGTTGCGTCACATTGATAATTTTATTTGTTTTTTCAAACTATATTATTCCAGGCGACCGTTCGGTCTGACCCGATATAGATTTCTTCCACTGGAGAACTTAAATCTTATATTTTATTTAGAGAAATCCAAAACCGGATTGACACGGCATTGAAATCCTTTATAAATAAATCATTCAGTCCTGTGCAATTGTTGTATCCTATTTTTTATTTTCATTTCCATGTATTTTTATAAACCTTTATTTTTTTTTTAAGTCTGATATTCAAAACTAGTAAACAAACTAGATGCATCCATTATTTCCGACATCCTCATTTCAATTTGTATGAAAACAAAACAAAATATTGTTGCAGCAGAGATGTTGAGACAGAAGTAACGTTATACCTATACACACATGTTGAAAATGGACGTATATCAATAACAATTAAAATAATTGCTCAAGATTCGTATAAAGTGAGCGCCGTGTTGAAGCGTAGCATGAACCTCGCGGGTGGGGCCATGCAAACAAGAACATCGCAACTGTCAACCATAATGAAACACGAGTGGACAAAGTATATGTTGCGAAGACTGCGGAACGTAGCAAGGTTCCCTTGTAACAGTTCAGCCAACCAAATATCTGTGACGAGCTAAAAAACATAGTTAGTAGGTTTTCGCCCTTCCGCATTGCATGAACCCGGGCCAGCAAAAACCGTGCAACTTTTTGATGTACGATTTAGCTTGCGTTTTTTTTTCCTTTGCACACGCTGATCTGAATGGAATTATCGCACTTGCCAATAACCTCATTTCCTTATACATTTATCGATCGCTCGAGTCAAACATTTTTAATTAATCCGGTTGGATCTGATTAAGTTTTTTTCCGTCTGGTGACAAAAAATGTGATCAATTGTAAAAGTGAAAAAAAAAAAAAAATGTAAATTTTTTTTTTTAAACCCGCGGTTGTTTGTACCGATCGATTGAAATTTGCGATACAGGTGACAAGAAATCAGGATTGGCCATTGTGAAACCGTGCAAGATTGCGTTGTGGGACTAACGAGCCTATACAATTACAGACATTGATCAAACTGGCACATGAAACACGGAAGAACGACGGACAGTCACGACACGATACGACACGACACGTATTAGGATTCGCAAGCGGGCGTGTCTGACTCTTGAATGAATAAATGCACTGTACCATCAACACCTCGGACACGGAGCTGATGCTGAGGACATACATGGTGACGCCGACCTCCACGGGTGGACCTGTAAACAATGCCAAAAGCCTTTTGCTTCGCGTCAGACTTTCATGGGCTCTCTTATCTGTAAATAACTGTTGTCTTAGGTTTCAAAAAAAAAAAAATAAAAAAGAAAGAAAAAGTTGCAAGACACAACTCGCGACCAGCGTGCGAGCAAACTTGTTCCAACACGCTGATCGCGCTGGCGTGTGAGCTGATAAACAAAATTCAACCGTGTTTAATGCTCAACTTGAAATTTTTGCAGACTTTCAATTGTAACTCGCACCCTGCACGGAACCAAATCAGGACTAAGAGATCAAATCCACAACGCAAGGGGAATTACATTGATTTGGTCAGACCTTGGCGAACGTTTGCTCAAGTGTAGTTGGTAAGGCGATTTGTAATGCAATTTGCAGTTTGCGGCTTTCGTTAACGCTTTTGTTTTTATCTTTCTTTAGGAAGTCGAGAGTTGAAGCTAAGCCGGGGGGAGAGGTTCGTTGTTTTCGTCGCATGGCAGAGTTTAACTGGAATCGGAAAAGGGAACTAGAGCAAATTCATCTACTCAAAGTCCAGTCGGCTAGTCTGACACTCGCTCAGCGTCTCGAAAATTTTGTTTCACTAAATTTGTATGTCCATTGTTAGAACTAATGCATGCTATATTTATTTTATGATGATTAAGTCCGATTCAGTTTGATCACTGCATTCACGTGTACCATTGTATCATCAAATTGGCTTTATCAAAATGGCTATCTAGTGCAGTACATGTATTTACAGTCTCAGCTATAACGATTGATGAATTAATCCCATTGTAGTTCTATTTCGAATATTCCATGTGCTGCATGAGCTATCCAAATCTCCTTAACATTTGATAAGGCGAATTTATTGTTCGTCAAGTATATTAAATATCATTAATTAAACAATTGAACTTCATGGTTAACTGTTAGTCGGGACATTGAATAATCAAAGATGCATGCCGGTATTGCCTATTTTGCTAAGAATCGAAAAAATTTTTTTCCAAAATATATATGTTTGTTCAAATACAGTCAAGTGTGAAATATGTATCCGCGTTCATGCGCATATCTAATGCCACATAACCCGTCGGTCGAGGAGAGATGTAACATCCAATTTGAAAATATATTGATACCGAGTTTTTTTTGTGTGTCGATTGTTTATCTGTTGCTTATTGCTGGGTGAATTGTCGATTGTACGCGAGTCCGTTTCCTTTGGGAGACGGCCCGACCGACAATTAACAAGCGGCAATAAACCCAAATTGAAAATATAATTGTTATCATGTCGTGTATAATGCAACACGACCATGCACAAATTCGGTGACTTGCATATCACAAAACACTTTTCGTGACCGAGATCAATCGGAATTACTAGTGTAACAGAGAACCAAACGGAATTCCCTCTATGTATTGTTCGTGCGGAAAGTTGTCTTTCAATGTGCATAGGTTTGAGTGTAATTTTGTAAACTTGATCCTGATCACTGAGACAGCAAAGATAAATGCAATTTTGAAAAAAAAAAACCAGTGCAGTTCATGGAAAATAACATTTATCTACGTCAGTTTTTTTTTCAGGGGGAGAAGATAAAAAAAAAAAGGTGACTGCGTGTCATTGATGAATTTTAATCGAATCGTGTCGCAAAAGGAAAAGACAAATCAGAGTTGCGTTTTATGACAACGTTCCAGATGGTTATCAAAACATTTCCATATTACACATGAGCGAATATTTTTGCGCACGGTTATCAAAATTTGACGTTCCATCTGTTCATGTATTCGTCATCGAGATGGATCGCGATAACAGTGTGGGGTCGCACGAATGTTGTGTTTTGAGAATTGACATGTCCAAAAGTATATCAGTGTGGTTCGTGTGTAACTATCGATTTTATTTTATGATTTCAGGGATAATTTCAACTGTGGGAAAGTGAACGGGTGTGCAGTCATGGGAAAAAGAGGGACAAATCGGAGCACGCGTGACGTCGATTTTGAGCATAAACTGCATAAGACCTAAATAGTACCATTTTGACCTCGGATAGCGAGCTGATACTCAACACGTACATGGTGACGCCCACCTCGACAGGAGGACCTGAAATGAAGGTTAGTATACTGAGTCGGCCGTTTAAGGGCCGAAAAATATTAAGTCATGAGCACTACATTTTTGTGATACCAAATTCCCTCTAAGCTGTTACGAGAATAATATAACACACTGTCCCTTTGATTTCCACTTTTATTTATTTTTTTTTCCAATATTTGTAACATTGCAATTTGATTTCACCGATCGATGGAGCACTTAAATATTTTTGTCGACGATGCCCTGTGCTTAATTTTGTTTTGTTCAATCGCTTTTATTTGTCACTGTTTTATTGACGAATTTTGTTTACAAACGAATACAAATTGATCATATTAAATCTCTTCATATGTTATTTCGCGAATGCGTTTAAAACAGTTAAACTACAGGGATACATAGAAATATTTATTAAAGCTTTATTGACACTTGATAGATTGTCACGTGACAGTGTACTTCAAATGTATATTATTCCGACCGATAAAAAAACGCTTATAGCCCCCAAACAAAAGGAAATTAATTATATCGAAATTGTTTGTTTTTGTTTCAAACCTACATTGATTTTTGGTAATCTAATATAGGAGTAGATTTTTGTCAAAGCGACTCGTGCAGAAATCAAACTCAAACAATTTGTTCGTTTAAAATTGAAATGGCCGGTTGATTGTATATATTCTCAAGGGTTTTGGTTTCTGAATAATATATTAGCGCGGAATCACAATGTTTGTCAGATAAAATACCGTTGCCGAGTTTTGACGTATGATATTTGTTCATTAAATATTTCAATTAAGAGACCTTATTAAATTAGTTATGAAGGTAACTCGGCGGTATATCACAAAATTGTTTTACGTTAATATCACATTTAATATTCAGAGTGAACAATGCTCGTTTCAATATTCATTAATACATTTTTACCTTCGAACCTGTGTGGAAAGAAGTATAATGAGTTCATTAATTTATCAAACAGCGACAAGATAAAGGTACACATCTATTATACTTGGCTCGCATACAAAGTGTACGGCCGGGACAAAATTACTGCGGCATATTTTATAACGATGAAATATATAGTTTTTTTCAACTTGAAATACCCGGACAGGTAAATTCGTCAATCGATAACTATTAGCATACATACGAAAATGCTTAGCGTAATATATGACAAAAATATTTGACAACGGATCCATGAATAATTGATATTGCAATTTTACAAATATATATCCCTTTGCTGCATGTAAATTTCCTTCTTTTTTTTTTATTTATTCATTTTGTTTTCTTTCTACACGAGAAGTCGAGACAATGCTGGAATGACGTATATTATGACCATAAAACAAACTTGTTTTCAGGTTTGCAGAGGGGGGGGGGGGGATCTTGTCGATTGGGTCTTGAAAAAAGGAGGGTAGGAGACCGAAAAAATAGGTCATCGGTAAAGCAGAAAACTTTAGTAATAAACAACATTCCTCGCGCCGGCAATCTGTCTTTATTTCTAACTTAAATGACATTTTATTAGCAAGAGTAACGAACGTTTTCATGAGGGACTCATAACTTAACTTTGAAATATGCATCCGAGAAGATTCCTATTTATCGGGTAATATATGCATAAAACATTATGTATTCATAGAATAACCAGGCACTGATATAATGCCCTCTTAATTCGCGAAACCAACGTCAGATTCAATTTTATCCCCCCCTCCCCCATCCCCACCCCCGCTTTTTTTCACTCACAAAATTTTTATCCAATCGTCGAACACTTGGCGCCTTAATCAGATCGTCGTTTAATCAGCATTCATCCGAGAGTTAAATGACTTTTGCATTATTTTTTCCCTCGATTTTTCAAATCTTAAATCTTTGGGCACGAATCGTTTTCGCAGTTAAATGACACTTTCGTTGAAGTGATGCGATACCAGCCACAGATATGAGGTTTTAGATTATCGATAGATTCAAGTATCCAGAAACATACTTGAATGATCGTTGATAAAAATTTAAATAAAAGTTGTTTGCCAATGAAAAAAGGTGCGCGAATTGATTATGCATGAGTACTTCACCCAGGGAAAAAAAATTCCTCTTGGCGGGAAAAATAATTCGTGTCAATCGAAACTGAACCATCAAAATGATTTTCAATTTTGTTCGCAAACATGTTTTATATTTTATTTTGAATGGCGAAAAAAAAAATTATTCGAGAATGATTCAATTATTTTTAAACCCGTACAATAACAATTTTCCTCCTGATGGGCCAATAAAGAAATGTTTTTTTTACGTCTTTATCGTCAAATATAATGAGTTTTATTTTTACAGCAAATCCAATAATACAAATTGAAAAGAGCATCACCCTGAGCTGTTATTACAAGATTGGTAATAAAATTCACACCAACTCGGATAATTCTACATTAGATGCAACCGATACAAATCTAATGGCCGTGTCGTCAAAACGTATAAGCAATGCAGTATCTCGCAATCTTCATCGTCACGTCAATTTGAGGCTGTCTTGCTTACCTCGTTGCGTGTTGCACTTTAGCACGAATGTTATCTGATGGAGAAGGATATGAACTCACTGAGTATACAATTAGAAATAACTTTTAAGAAACTTAATCAACATTTTTTCACTATGCATAGTTCGATACCGGTTGAATATTTGTAATTTGTGTACGGCGCGTGAGATTAAGCTTGTTATAACGATAAAGAAACCCTTTTTGAATATTCAAATTCAAAAATGCAGATTTTTTAGATAAGAAAAATAAAAAAAAACATATGAGAGAGAAGAGAAAGAGAGAAAGATGAAAACAAAAAGAGAGCAAAACAGCTAAAAAAGCTGCAATGCGATTGCAGATAAATACTGAAATTGTTATGCAGAAATTAAGAAAAACTTTTTTTTTTTTCTAGCAAAAGAGTTAAATCGGTCTCTGCATGTCGTGTGGAAATAGAAACCGATGTACGGCAACGCAGTAATCTTTTATAAGTAGATCGTGTTTCTTCGTTATTCTCGGAACTTTTCACTTTGTTTCAAAATTGAATTCCAGACTTGTAAGACCACCTTATACTGATACCCCTATTTTCTTTTTTTTTTCTCAGATCAAAAATGCTGATTGGTGACCCGCAAGCATCCTCGGAATTCTGCACACCTCACAAATTACACGATCAGATGCTTGACAGCTTTAAGAAAATAAAACGTTCAACCTCTCATTTGAAAGCTTCATTATTGATGAAACGTAATTAGCATCGAGTGCAGACACCGACTTTTCTTCTGAATTTACATACTTATTAGTTTAAGCAAATCTAGGATAAATTGCCTTGAACAGCAAAACTTTCGCTATCGATTCGCCTGTTTATGAAGTGTGATATACACGATATCCTATCGATGTTTAGATTTTGCGGAAATTCAAAATTATTAATTTTTTTTTTAATTTTTTTTAAAGTTATTTTTCAATTCAAATTTTTATGAGAGATCTAACTGTAAGAAACATTTCATTTTCAAAAAGGTAAAATCTTAAATGTTTGGATAAAGCCACATGAGATGTTGGTTATTTACGGGGTCAGTACACAGTAGAAATATGAATAAACAAAAAGAACTGTCAACTTGCGTATAGGATTGCTAAAAAGATATTTAAAATCTGCACCTGCGATTATTTTATTCTAACAAAAACAATTTTTATGACATAAAAATTTAAACAATTTACTTTGTTTGTTAATAAATAAAAACATCAAGTCTCTTTTTTTTAAGGAAGCAAAATTGTAAACAGGATTCCGCCATTTTGTATGACCGGAAAAGTGAAAAACAAAACAATTTTTTTTGAATAGTTAATCATGCTTTTTATGAAACAATTGTCATAAAATAATTGTTTATAACTTTAGAATTTTAAACCAATTTCCAATTTTCCAAAACAAGGAAATAAATCGGTTGGACAGATCTTGAGAAATCGTGCTCTCAAATTTAAAAGACGCCATTATTTCGAGAAAAACGCGTTTGAATTTAAGACTAAGTATAAGCGCGCAAGTGTATGTAAATATTTAAATAGCTGTATCTTTTAACTGACTACGAATTTTTAATTCAAACTTGTTCCACATAATCCACATTTCAGAATAATTTTTGAGCTAAACAAACATAAATCGATTTTTTCAAAGTTCTACTGTGTATTGACCCCTAGAGAATACATCCCTCTAAATTGGCAATAGTTACAGTGACAACAAACACAAAACTGATACTCAATTTTCAATACTCGAATCTTCCTCCGGATGCATTTCAAAGCCATCTAATAAAAAATCGATGACGAGAGAGAAAAGGACAAAAAATTGTCCGGATGAATTTGTTGACCTCATCTAAGACTGATTAAGTTAAACCGTTCCTTTTTCATTTTATTATGACATATCATCAAGTTGAAAATTGTTCGGAAGGCTTTTGGGGGCGACGTGTTTGTTTGAGCGAGATCGTAATCGTAATTGTATTTTCCGGCATGCAAGATAGAATGTCGAGACGTGACCTTAAACAGATATCAGGTGTTTGCAAAACTCAGGTGTTCCGAGCGGCAAGGTAGAGGTTTGATTTTCGGGCGACTTCGGAGCCGGCAGGGCGGGGCTGTGTTCGGGAAAACTCGGATCGATGTTGGGACGCTGGTTGCCATGGGTAACCGTTAAAGGCATCCCCGGTCCCGGTCCAACCCAAGCGCCCCGAGACTCAGACTTATATACGTGGCATGATAAAGTAATAGCCGATTGATACAGATAACGTACAATTCTATGTACACTCCGTTCATGAATTCTAAAAGTGTTATGCCTTTTTGTAAGAGGCGTGCATTTTGTATGCGTGCCGAAAAACTTGGATAAATAATCTCGGATGGAGGGATTTGAATCTTTAAAGTTGGGCTCTGAAAGAAGCCGAAAGTCAAATTTTCAACTGCCTTTCTGCATGATCAATGTTTGATGCTAAGAAACGCTGTAAGAAAAAAAATCAAACTTTCCAAGTTGATGGGGTTGGCGAGAAAAAAAAGTTTGCCAACTTATATTTCTCATCCATTTTTTTTTCCTTTTTCAATTTCAACTACCCGTGAACCAGTGAAGAAAAAGGAACGATTTTCAAACGTGATAACGAATTTAATCGTGTGTCTAGTTAAAATTTGAGAGTCTAAGTACGCTGCAAATCTGTGGACTAATGTATATCTTGAAAACAACTTGAACGTTTTGCCGGCGAATTTCACTCGGTCGGGTGGTAGAAAAAGGCAACCCGCGATGATTCAGGGTCAGTTACGCGTAATTTAACGGTAAACGAATTAGCGGTTTTTGCAACGTTTGATGGAAAGAATGTTGAGGATTTGATGGGAGAAAAAAAAGGAAAAAATTAACGTATAATTTGGCTAGAATGAACATGCCGGTGAGTTAATGTCGGTTTCTCTTTCCACGCAATTTGTAACATTTTTTTTCCTTTTTGTTCAGTCATTTCATTAGAGAATTTTTTAACGTTTAAAGTTATTGCGAGAGGGAAAAAAAAAAGTTTAAACTAAAGCAGACGAGGTTGATTGTTAATTTTTTTATGCTTTCTGAAAAAAAAAGGAGTCGTTAGGAGAGGCAATTTTTGTTCTCTTTTTTATATCGTCGGAGTAAACATTAAACTTTTATTGAACAAAATTCTAGATTGACATTTTATCGATAAAAACCATATTTTCGATAGGAGAAAGCAAGTGAAACGAATTGCAGCATTGTCTCGACCTGAACGCAATAAAATGAAACCTTATGAACGGTTTTCAGAATGGTACCAATCATCGGTGTAGAGCGATAACCTAAACGCGAATGCTCAAATGAAAATATAAATTCATCCGAAGAAAGTGGTTAGTCTTTTTTTTTCGTTTCAACACAAAAAAAAAAGTAAGTGCACATAAATCACAAATTCCAGTGTTCCTCAACCTCTCAACTTTGCGTCCTTTTCAATTGAAAACTACACGATGTCCATGTTTTACATCGTGTCCTATTTAAGTCACCCTGTTTTGCATAAAAAATGTTTGCATTGCAAGTTTCGAGGTTCGGACATTTAAAGAATTTCTGTACGAGTCTTGATCTAAATTTATCAGAATCAAGCCTTCAGACAAGAGTTTTATCCCCTCTCGCTACTCAAGCATAACTTGAAGAAAAACTTTAATTACTTTAAAACTCGTCTGAATGCTCGTTGTGTTTTTTCCAATCTCCTTTTCCCCAAACAAAATGAGTGATTGGAAATCTTATACGAGATACTCACCTCCATAATTCGGCCTTACTCTTTTATCGTAACTGACGGAAAAGGAGTCCAGGATTGCCGAAATGTTCACATCTCCCAGCATGCTACCACCGCCAGTCCTGAAAGACGAAAAAGAATAAAAGTTTATTTAACGAGCAATTTGTATTCTGCATATATATAAAAAATGGACTCGCGCAATCAATTAGAGATAATGGGTTTAGTGAAAACCAAAGTTTATATTTTACGAACGCAGTTCTCTTATCCACTTGTCCAATACCTTAAGCTAACTATTTTGGTGTTGGTATCGTAAATAACCGTTAAGATAATTAAGTCGAGCACTCTTGCTAAAAGGAGCATCGCACGAGCTTATCGATCTTGTAATAAGGATGAGACGACAGAAATAAATTGCTGCGCGAAATTTTTAAAGATTAACTTTTTATAAGGTAGCTTTTTTTATAGATATACTAAAATCCATGAATTCAATTTAACGATTTTTTACGACTCAGCTGTGTGGGAAAGTTTAAATTTATCATACTTGTTGTCGTGTCCGGTGAAAAATTGAAAATCTTTTAGTTCGCGATAAGTTTCCGAGGTGGCCGCGGAAATCAATTTTATGATAATTCATTGGAGGTGATAAAAATTTCTTCTTTAATTAGTTTTGAAACAATTTGAAATTAGGGTTAGGACTTGCAATTATGTTTGGGGATTAATTTGGATAACAAATCACTTCATCGATATACTCTCCCGGACGAACTCGATTTTCATTTTGCAGTCAGGTTATGTCAGTTGATGTTTATCGTGTTATCAAGGTTTCCATATAAACGTGTTTAAATATAGTGAAATTTCAATATCAGATTAACAAGCTTTCGAATATCGGTGTATTCGACGTGTTTGCGCAGTAGACTATCGAGAATAGTTGGTGTTGATAGGAGCAAGTGTCAATTAGTGTTAATTATTTCTCTCGTTATTTTTGACAACACCAATTTCATCGCAGTCATAATTGACACGAATTTCGAAAACGATGCATTACGTTCCGCACAGCGGATATGTTTCGCATTATTTTTCATTACGCCCTCTCTCATTAAAAGGTATGAGCAATGTTGAAATTTTTCTACTCAAACAAATCTCTTGCTTTTTGAAATTTGATTATTAAAAAAATACGAATGAGATGTGGCGTACCAGCTAAATTATCAACACACAAACAGAATGACAAATATACACTTTTTTTAATATGAAAAAAGTGTACATTCAAAAATATAAAACAATGTTTTGAAATATATTTGCACTTGGGTTTCTCACATTTCGTATATACGAGTCGCGCAACATAAATTGTAACAAAATGGATTTCCAAAAAATGGGTCGCACTTTTACGAAATACTTTGTCGCTCATTCGCATTTTTGTTGATATATTTTTTTAATAACGCCGAGCTGAATTTCTTAGAGAATAAATATATTTGACATTATTTTCTGAATCTGAGATTCATGTTCGTCGACAGTCAAGAAAAATTTCGTGTCACTTTTGTTTCAAAAATGTCGTTCTCCTTCACTAAAATCCGACGACACATTTTTGTGAATAACAAACATAAAATTTTCATTTTGATGCCGAAACGTCTTGACATTACGGAGGGTTTGCTGCCAAATAGTCGACGCCGAAACGCCGTGTCCTGTTTTTATCGACTTTCTTATCATAGTTTTACGGATAAATTATTACACATTTTATACGAAAAATGTACGCGTCTTTGTATTTCGTCACATGCAAACTCATCCCACCGTTCATGCACGATTCAACATATATATACTCTCGAGTAGTAAAAATGCTCAACAGTCAGACAGATTTAAAAAAATGTTTTTCGTATCATACTTTTTTGCAGCCCGGGCAATATTTCACAGAATATTATTTTTAGACAAATAGTTAATTTTTAACCACAAGGTTACCGTTGGGCCGTTCTAGATTTTAAAATAAAATCCAACTTTATAACAAAGCAAATTCTCATCCTTACTATTGTATTGCAAATTCATCGTTTTTCATTCCTTGTGAACACTGAATATTTGTTTTAAATTATGCAAAAGAACAATTTGCAACTGTGAAGTGCAGAGCTGAAAAATAAATGCGGGATTCCCTCATTTAATCAATTAGCTGTAGATAATAAATCATTCACTATTTCAATGGTTGTTGAAATTTATCAAGTTCTCAATTGAACTCATTCTCCTTTGAATTGATAAAGCCTGTATTTTCTATTTTCCGAATAAACTTTGGTTATCTCATTTTTAAACTGCAACCTAAAGAGGTTCTTATTCATTTCCTCGAGCAGCAAAGTATCGATAGGTTTGCTCTTTTTTTCTCTCAGTCACTCTCTCCTCGTCTTCTTCTCTTCGACCAAAAGCCTCAGGGAGAATTTGATTTGTTTGTTTTAGACTAAAGTTTGCTGTGTGTGTTTTTAAAAGCAAGCATTGGCTAAACAAAAAAAAGAGAGGTCTGAAAATTTCATTTGTCGTATGAGTCTATTCGTTTTGCGTCATACCTCAGAGGATTTCACGTACAAATTGATCGTATTTCACGCTACACGAGTACGTGTAACTTTTTATCGCTGTCTGTTGACCTCGAATTTGATAAGTCGACAGCCAATCATACACGTATATGATCATAAATTACACCGTCAACGTTTAGTCGTGCCTCTTTTTTTTTGTTTTAACTCACACTCCATTGTTTTTTTTTTTCACGACCCGAATGGAACAAAACAAAAAAAGAAACTAAACTATTGTTTCAACCACGAACTCTAAATTCTGGCAGAGGCTTGTGTACTGTAATATTCGTATGATTTACGTTAATTTCGCGCACATGCTTAAGGAAGTCATAAATTATGATGGAGTCCTTCCGGTCACCACGCTGATCGCTGATAGGGCGACTTTTTCATTATTTAACAGCGGCTATTTTTTATCCACCAAAAGAGAGTCAATTTTTCATTTTTTTTTCGTTCGACCCTCTCGAAATCCTTGTTTGAATTAATTCAGCGCTATATATACATACCGCGGGTTCGAAAAGAGCTGATTCAAAACTCTTGGTACACGCGAAAAGATATTTTGCAACCGCGATTAATTACGCGGCGTTGCTTTCTTTAAAAGAGTAACCCTCTCCTTTGAGGATAAATATATCTTCATTGATTTTTTTATTTATAACATTTCACACCTTGGAAGCAATGAAGGTGTTTATAAAATACTTTTCTAATTATATCTCGAGTTTGAAAAAGAAAAATCCGTAGTGCATGAAGATCATAAAATTAAGTTGGTAATTTTGTAAGATTGTTCAATGCGAAGATGGACCGAGACAGTGAAAGTGAACAATTTTTTTTTTTTCGATTGGGGGAAAAATGATGTCCGGATGGCAATTTACATATGCATGGCCATGTAAAAGCAAATGTTTCATCGACGCAGTCAAACAGCATCCGGACCTGAGGCGCATGAGCGTGGATCGCGGTGCGTCGTCGCCTCGTATGTGTAAATGACGTCACTGGACTTGCAGTGTGACGGCCTCTATGTAGGTTATGACGCAGGTGCCAGCCAGTCAGCCAACCAGTCACCTTTACCAGGCTTTGTCCCTGCCTGCATTCATAATCTTTGGGAGCGTTGTACCGCACACAACTAGGAGCGAGCTAGTCATTGTATTTGCTTGCGGTAAACATCCTCCTCCAATCGCAATAATTATTATTACCATTACCCTCCCCACAGGAGTGATGCGAAAAAAAAATTTTTTTTTTTTGGTATGATAAAAGAAAGTGACGATAACTGAGTGCTTTTTAACGATCCAAAGCTAAGTTAGTCAAGGCGGAAAATGTTACCCCGACAAATTAGAAGTTAAGCACAACAGAACATTTTGTCGTGCAGAGATTGAAAGAAGTCATTTTCATGCCAATTCTTGAAAAATTGCTTAGTGCTTTTTTTTTTCACTGAGATGTTTATTACAAGACTGATTTCTTAACCCAATTCGTAAATGATTTTATTATTTCCGCTCGCCAAATGTAAATTTGAGATGAAACAAAAGAAAGGGATATTTCTTGCAGAGATTATGAAGAGAGATCTTTCTTAATTTTCCATTTAATCGTTTTCATTCCGAGATTGAAAGCTGGGAGTTATGGTTCATTGTTTTACGTAATTTTTTGTTTCGAAATAAGAATCGTAATTTTAATTTGATAAGGGGAATTGAAAATTTAGATTACTTCGTATTCCGGACGGGATGATAAACACTTATCTCGTCAGGTGACTTGAGTTTTTTTGCCCTGCATCTTTTATAACTACCGTCGTTGAATTACACAATGCAATTTCAAAAATTCGATTTGCAAAGAGAATAACGTTTCCATCCAAGCTGAAACGAGCAAAAACCTCGATGAGAACAAGAGATAACACAAACGAGCGTAGAACAAAGCACACCAGACTGCTGTGATTCTAGTTAGGGGTCAAATTAGGATTTTTTTCTATTTTCGCGGAGCATTCAGACGCCAGTTTTCAAACCTTGAAAAGTTGAGCAAATAAAAAAATATAACTAAAACATTTAAGGAAAGAATTTAAGGAGCAATTTGGGGCTGAAAAAGGAAATGAAACAAATGTCGCGTGTCGAGATTTTGAAGCGAGGGAATCGCAGTGTTAATTACTTCAGTATATTCAGCTCAAAAATGCGACGAAACTATTCATCAAATTATACGTCGACAGTTAGCTGCTAAAACATTCATGTATCACATTTGGAATTTACGGAGATGAACGATGACAATTATGTGTCTTTAAAGCGCTGTTTTCGTTAAAAATTAAGTACCATCTCGTCAACTAATCGCTCGTGAAATCGCACATTCAGCAGGTATTTTCAATGGTGGCATATGATTCAATACAGATAGGTGGATGTGCAAACAGAAATTCAAAGATAACATTTTCGTTTCAAATGAAAAGATTTAATCTGAATAAGGCAGTATTATACACCCCAAGTGAGGAATAAAAACTCGGCTTCAACGAAGAACAATAACACATTTGATAATAATTATACATCATTATAAATCGTTTTTTTCTCGCAGCCGTTCATTAATTATTCGATAAATTGATACGAATTGCAAATTTTATGCGCGTTCGATAAGTGCTATTCAATATTGGACAATTTTTTAGTTTGCAAACTGATTATGAATAGCATAAAAATAATTTGAAATGAGTATGTAATTAAGCTTAATTGCATTGTAGAAATCAGATATCACGTTTTTGACATTACTTTTTTAATGTATTATTTCATTTGGCAAACGAAATAGTTCACAAGAAAAAGTTATTACTCGGTGCTAAGGTTAGGGTTAAATAAATAATAAGCAACTGTTTAATAACATTGACTATAGACATTCATGCAAACTTCTCGCGAGCTTGAGATAGGCTCTCCAATGTTAATTCAAAGTTTGCATAAACTTGACACGATTACATATAAATAACAAATTCACGAGACATTTGCCAGTTCTTTTTTTTTTCTTTCCAACATTCTTACTCTTCACATCTTTTCTTTTCAAAGACAAAAACTTTTGCGAAA
Source organism: Trissolcus japonicus (assembly GCA_030522925.1). NCBI lineage: Eukaryota > Metazoa > Arthropoda > Insecta > Hymenoptera > Scelionidae > Trissolcus > Trissolcus japonicus. Next base: position 333,886 of record JAPYZS010000018.1, read on the forward strand.
TATTCCATTTTCGATGATTTTCAGAAGAAAGAAAAAAAAAGGGCTCGTCGCAAAATGCTGGAACAAGACGGTGACACAATTTTTTTTGCCGAAGGGAAAAATATACAATGATAATTAGAACGAATTATGTTAATTTCTTTTGAGAGTTAGATAAAAAAATGGAAAAGAGGGGAAAAGCCCTCAGTTTTTAATAAAATCCCGGAAGACGATCTGAAAACTTCATTTTCCGGGGTTTCATCAAGCTGAAAAGTCGACGCATCATCGTGTATAGTGGTGGATAGTTGCCTCGTGAATATAAATACACGAGAGCAGGAGCAAATATGGAATACAATGTACGCATTTATGGATAGTTACAAAAGCTCCGGCAAAGCTTCATTCAATAATAAATGCATTAATGCGCCGGGTCGTCGTAACCTACACTATTGGCCATGTTTATGCAATAATTTTGTCCAGTATATCTGTGGTAACTTCATATCTGAAACTGAATTGTAAACGGTAAGCCCCAGCACTTAATTTTTTACGGTTACAATTTTGAATTTAATGCTGCTCGCAACTGCACTCGCAGTCTTTAAACACTCGTACATGCACTCCCCTTATATGAACTAAAAGCAAAATTCAACCGCGAGCTCGTATCACAAAATATCTATTTTCATTTTTCCAGCTATAGATTGATTTCGTGTTATTCCATTGGGAGAAAAATTGTTTTATCGGCAGCCGCAGAACGAGAGCTGCCAGGGAGCTAGTGTTTTTTCAAACATCCATCTCTAAATGAACGAAGATTCGTGCAATCCCGTTATTTACACAGTCCGAAAAAAAAAATTTACATCTTTTATTTTGCAAAACAAAGAGCGCGCCGTGCAACGTAAAGGAATAATCTAAAATTCGGCAAGCACACGCAGCATTAAACAAATTTGCACTCTGAATTCATGTTTCCGTTCGGATATCTCTGCACGCAACGCTGCGAGGGGTTTTGAAGTAATGCACGTACCACATTGGCTTGCCCATAAGTCAATGCTGAAAGTATTATCTTAACACACGGGCGGAATAAGAATCGATTATTCGCATAAGTGCAGCTGGGACCTCTTCTCATCGTTTAGTAACATCGTGATGCCATTAAATTATACATCGCCATAACCCCGCCAAAGTAAAGACGGTGCGTTTTAACTCAGTCGCTCTAATACAAAATGTACCAACTTCCAAGGGATTATCGAGGGGGAAAAATCGTTTCATAAAAAATGCATTAGTTTCCTGATCGACTTGGTGTTTCAAATTATTTAAAATCACGATAAATTTTCAAGAATGATGACTTTCAACTTGATCACAGTTCGGTGTCATAAATATAGATTGAGATTTCTTCTATGCTTAGTGAAAAAAAAATTTGTTTCAAAGATTCAATTTGAATTGCATGCATTTCAAGAAAATTAATGATTTGGTGTTAATTACAGTTGCGATTAAATGGCTGTCGGGGTTTCCGTGTAGTAATCGAGTTCGGTAATGCAAGACTATCTCGGGTGTTATGGAACAATGCTAATAATTCCTTACAACAAGCTGCGTGTAACTACAGAGCTACCAAAATAATCGGAATAATCCTCGCTTATATCACATATGCACACGATAGGGTCACTGTAAGCGGTCCCTTATTCGCACGAATGACAGGAATCCGGCTCTTGACTTATATTGAACTTAGCATTCTTCAAATTCTTCCCTGTCGCATACCTGGCTTCCAAACCCCAGATGAATTTAATGAAATGTATCATAAATTTCTCGACCACTGAAATCATTTTTTATAATAATATTGTTTTTAAAAACATTTGTCAAAGAGGAACTCAGGCCCCACTTACTTTGTCTAATTTCTCGATTTTAACATTTCAAAAGTTGATTTCTTTATAATTGTAACCATGACAATATCAAATTGTAAAAATGTTATAATGTAAATCGTGAAAGCATATCGTTAGAAGATTGAAAATTATTTTTTCATCAGGGGTCCCTTTTGCACCTTCTTAATCCGTCCCTGTGATCGAGCACCACTGCACGCGTTTCATTCAGATTGTGTATTATTGTGTACAGTTAGTTGTTCACTTCTGATCGAATAGCTCGGAAAATGTGACGTCAAACAGTTGCGGGGTCGTCAAATTTTAGGTCAAAAAGCTTGAACTGAACAGTAAATTTATTTTGTTACACGTTTATGATCGCTCGTTTTGTTGTCCTGTACGTAACACAGCTTTATGACAAAATTACGATGCTCAAATAATTCTGCAATCATATGTTCATTTGCACTCGTCAAATAGCAAACTGTAATTGCTTCGGGGGTTTTCATATATGAAACATCAATTTATGTTATTCGGTCTTAATTATCACTATTGTTGACATTCCACTTCAATTGTTGAAGAATCAATATTTTCATTCCAGGTGTTTTGTTGACGAAAAAATCATCAATGAAAATAATAATTTGTTCGAAAAATAAAAAGTTAGAAAAAATATTACAATTTTTGTTACATCTTGTCAAATATCTCGGTTCGGAAAAAAAAATCTCGAGAAAATCACTGTTAACGAGTGGGTGAAATGAAAAATTAAAAAGTTCTTGTGATGATTGTTTTTTTAATTTTGATCGAGTACCAATTTGTCCTGACACGTATAATACAATTCACTAAAAATGAAAGAGCATTGCAATGAAAAATTGTTTGCCAAATGATTACTTCAAACGGCGGGCAGAGATCCGGGCTTCGAGCGAATATTTAAATGCACCAAACAAACGAGCAAAGTATAGACGAAGAAAGTAATCTCACAAATCTTCTGCAGTTACCATTTGCAGAGGCAGCGGTGTTCGATGTTTCCAAAAGAGTGCACCCTGTGCAGACGATATTTCCCCGGGAAATACTTCTACTTCCGCCATAAATCACTAAGCGCGTTGAACTTCGCTTCGAGCCCCAATTTTCAGCATCGAGGACACATTCAGTGGTCCCGCGAACAAAAATTGACAAAAAAAAGTGTTTGATTTGATTCAATCAGATGAGACTCATCAAGAGTTTCCAAAAACACCGAAGCATATGTTTTATGCAAAGTCGATATGATATTTTGACATTTTTCGTATGAATTGTTGATGTTATTTTATTTCAAATCATTTTTTATTCATATTTATCTCGAGTGGCTGGAATCGTTTATTTTCTATTGATTTTAAAATATTATAAGCTCGGGCAGACACAATTTTTGAACGATTGAAAATTCATAATTATGTCGCATGTATGAATGTGCAAATTTGGTATTGAGGACGAGCGCCACTGAAAATTGTGCGCTAAGTTGACGAGCAGTCACGAATGCTGCGACTAAACTTGTTTCATTAAAAGTGATTGGCCTATAACTTTTGATGTCATTTGGTTATCAGTTGATCACTCTGTTAAAAAAAAAACTTGCATCAGTTTTTAAATAAAGCTTCAGAAAAATCCAATCAAAATTAAAGAAATGTAATTACAAAAGTATTACATCAAATCAATTTTTGTTTTGCATAAATGTGGCAAAAGGAGTAGTTATTTTAAGGAGTTTAGTCAGTATTGTGTCAGACAATCGTTTTTATCATTTGTTTTTATGTCTTTTTCTATCACTTCCAAGGTTACATTTTCACGAGATAAACTCCGAGTCGGCATTATTTTTAATTGTCACCGAATGTTCGAAATTATAGTCAGTAGTTTTAAATATCTAGATCAACACAAACTTAACTGCACGTGTAATTGACCACTGAGATTTTACGCTTTAATAACTTTTCTCATTAAGCAAAGACAATAAAGTAACTAATGTGTCAGCAGAAAAAAAGAGAACTGATGGAATTACGTGAATATACACTTTCCAAAGCCATAAGTAACTCGAATTATTAACAGAGCATTTAATTGTTAGCTCGGGCTTTAAATCTTATTTAAACGTGCATTTTGATTGCAAATATAAGTCAATCAATTGTTCGTAGATTGCATAATGCAATTAACTAAAAAAATCGCTCGGAAATTAACGCTTAACGCTTCGATTTACTTGTGAAATCTTGGGCCGACAAGTAGATATTACCATTCTGGCCAGACAGCGCTGCCTGGCACAAGATCGGGCGGGAGCTAATATTGCTCTTAACGTAATTTCTTCCGAGATCGCGATTAGAATTCGAGAACTCTTCACACTTGGCACACTTTCTGCGGTGTTTGGCTTTTAAGAAGGGATGGAGGATTCTTCACAGCGCAGTTTATACGGAAATAAAATGAAAATACCTTTTTTTTCAGACATGCACATTCTTGAGCAATTCAATGCCCACTTAGTATGGTAAATGAAATTTTTGAAAAAAAAAATTAAAGAACAAGAATTAAAGCGCTATTGAAGCGCAACGTTTTGATGAAAAAAGCAAACGTTATTTTGATGTCGCAGAGACACACAGACACCGACGAGCATTTAAAAAACGAGAGTGTCGCTGGATCTATTCGCTGGAGATGCACTTGAAGTTATTTCTGTTTCTGATCATTATGTAGGCGCTTATTTGAAAAAGATGAGACAACCCCGCAAAAACATATTTCGCAATTTCTCAAGTGGATCAATTGAAGTTTGGTCAGACGGCGAAGGTTTTTAAAATGTAGAACTCTTTCGATTAAGGGTATTGTGTTGATACAAAGAGCGAATGAAGCTGCTTTAGATAGTCGAAAGAAGGCTGCATCGCGTGCAGCCTTGACATGGGCTAAGAAATCAATGGGACCTGCAACCAACTCAGTTGCATTTAACTCCGTTAGATGCAGGCCTGCCATACAGAAATGGCCCCGTTCGCGAGCTTGTTACAATTCCATTTCGGCACGAAAACAAATTCCAGCCCGAGGAATTTCGTAGAAAAACGCCGCTGCGAGATGTCGTGCGTCGTGTTGTTTATCGGAATAATGCTCATTCGTGAATTCCAGCCTATCGGATATGTACTTAGGTTGTGAGATACTGGCCCATGACAATTATGCCGTTACAATCAACATTCAAATCTAACGAACGAAAAAAAAAATTAAAACTTCCTGTGCAATTTAAATTTAAGATTTCTTTCTCGTGATAAACAATGATAAATATGAAAGAATTTTTTCAACGCTCTTTTATTTGTTCGCGAAACAGCTTTTATATCACGCAGTCTGGACTTCTGAACAGCAGAATTACTGCGTTAGTGGTAAGGACTGGAAAACATCAGTTAAAATAGAATGAAGGCGAGAAAAGGCATCTCTCTCATAACTCCGCTATCGTCGACAAGGTAACACCGGGCTACTGGTATTATAAAAAGCTTTTTAGGTTGCATTAAGGTAATGTGTTCGTCCCAAGAAGGTTTGCTGACTCCGCGATAAAAGAAATGGTTCCTTCTTTATTCTTTCGAAGTTGATAATGTTGATCAAAAGGCAAAATTCACAGGGACGCAGATGCCGTTGCACCGACCTCCTCGGTTCAAAAACCGCAGATTTCATGAAATTAATTGGAACGAATTTGATTGATGCGCTCGTGAAATAATAGTTGAGCCGCGAACTTTATAACTAAAGGATCTGGATTAAATATCGGCCGCGAAAATGTAAAAGTAAAGCAGCCTATCGTGTAGCGGCGGCGTCGAAATGGGGGATATAAGAGGATTAGCTGACCACGCTATTAACTGAGTGAACGCTGATCGTACCGGTACAATTAAATTGGTCGTAATCTGTTACAGCCTTGATTGCGTGTATACACGTGAAAAATATTCAAATTTTATGCAACAAATTCCAACTGGGTCTAATGCGAACGTCTAAACAAATTTGCATCTCAAAATTTTTCGTCTTTTGGTTGTTTACCCCTTTGATAATCCTTAAAAACAGAAATGAAAATGAGAGATGTTAATTTTCTGTTAATGCCAGTGACTTTTTTTTCAGGTTTACATTACACTACTCATTCGCACGTTCAATTTCTCACGAAAATAAAATTTTTAAGTAATTTAAATTATCATGAATGAAAAATTCGCTGTCTTTAAAAATGTGTGTAATTACGTTAGCCGAAGGGTTGATCCTTAAATATACCCCATTTTTATAGAACCATATTTTGCAAAAGCGATGGATAAATTGGTCGGTGCAATTTCGAGTTCGGATTAAAGGAATTTTTAAGCCGGCGAAATGGGCGTTATTTAGCATTCGAGTGGTTGAAAAATAATTGAATGTAAAATATGGTAATTACATTTTGATGCCATCTACTTCATACGTGGTATAATTCAGCTTTAACAATATCCGCGCAGTCTTATTAGTGGTTCAATTTTAATCACTTTGAAATAGGCCACTTTTTTTTTTTTCTCGGAACATAATTCCGCTCGAAGTAACGCGCCGATGAACGAAAAGAAACGCAAGCATAAAATGTTAATAAAACCGAAATTTTATTACCGGCAAAACTGGAAAATTGCATCGCATTGTACGAAATTGTTCATCGTCAAAAATTCAACGTGAAATCGTCACGTTTCACTGGGTAGTTGGCAAACACCATAAATTTGAACCCCCGTCATACGCTCAACAAGATCGAGCTGGTTGAAAAAAGATGAAATACAAATAGAAAATGAAGGACGAAATAAAAAAGTTGGACGATTGAAGCACCCATTTCGATCAATCGACATAAATGTTTAAAATATTTTGCATTAAACACATGAGTGAGTCTTTTGATTAAACAAGTTATTGGCGTTCAGTGAACGGTAATCTCTTCTCTTTTAAGCGGCAATTATTGACCCGTAGCTAATATTTGTAAGGACGTCAATTCTGAAAGTCCAGCGCATGAAAGGAGGGGAGAGGATTAAAAAAGAAAACGCGCTTGCGGTCGGCGACAAAGTTGCGCCGCGTAAATGGGGCATTTGCAATGTAAAATTAAATAATGAGCTCGGAGAGTCTTGAGAAAAATTGAAGCTAAAGGGATGACTTAAAATAAGAAATCTTCATGGCACGTCATTAGATTGAATGTTGCACCGTTGAAATTGCATCAAGTTTCAACGCCGAAAATACAACCTGACAGTTGAAATGGAGTCTGAAAAGTACAAATGCATACGAGACGATGATGCGTCGAGTCATTTACCCCGGCTTTTCTGTTGCTCGCTATTTTCAGACGCGCGAGTGGAGTATACATCGACCAGCTCAAAACCTATTCACGGATCAATGGAATTTTTTTTTCTGTTTTAGGTACCTGTAGGGAAAAGTGAGACGCGTAACACATACACGCTTCACCTACTTCTGTACTCGTTATTGATCATATGGAAAAACGTCGACGCATAGGCCAAGGTGGACGTCATGAGAGCTACAACACCTCGCTCCACATTTTTTCAGCCTAATTATTGCATACCGAAAAGAAAAAAAATTTTTTTGACAAAAATTCAATCTTGAATTTAATCAGACAGTCTCGTAGAAGAGGAGAGTTTATGACAATTTTGATAATTCGATATTGAAAATGAGAATGTTTGGCAAAACTTTTCGTTGACACCGAGGGAAGAAAATCCTCGCGAAGTTTGACGTAAGGCATTTCATTGTTTATCAAAAGTTTTCCCCCGTTATGACACAACGTGTCAAACTTCCACCAGGCGACACGAGATTAGCCTAAACATTACAAAGTGAGATTTCGTGTTACATTTATAAAATTTGCAATTTTTTCAAAACGAGATTCAGATTGTGATGTAACGTTGCCGTTCGATTTAGGACGCACGTGTTTAAATAGTTAAGAGATAAGCATTTGCATTGACTGTAAAAAGTTTCAGTTACAAAAACAAATTACATGACGCAGATTAATATAAATTACGAGTTAGTATCGCTTTTTCAAAAAGCTGCTAAAGAAAAGTGATTTACTAGCTTGAATTAAATTGTACGATGAAAAACGACACGTCCTAACATATAAGTCAATCTTTTGCTGTTTTATTAGTTGTTGTTTAGATTCAGGCCGAATATTCAGTCCGTACAGTTACGTAAATATCAATTATTTTGTGGCCAAGTTGTATTTGATATCCCTGCGTCTGAATAATTTTGAAATGTGCTTTCTTGATATATGACGATGGATGGCGCTGGTTGCGGATGTCTAATGCGTAATATATGCTTCGGTAGTTTTTGCCATATGTTATCAAATTTAGTACAATTTAATGTAACGAAATTTTTATCGAATGCAAAGTGAAATAAAAGGCTGGTGCATAACAGATTATAGTCATTATGTATACAGATATATTATGCGGATAATGAAATATTTGTCATAGAAAATTATCACACACGAATCCTTTTTTTTTTTTTTTCACGAGTTTTAAACTTTGCACCTCTATTTGACCGATTAACCAATTAAAAAATTATTCCCCTGTTTAAATGTTCCTGATTTTGAATCGCGACATTTTTCATTCTCACTGCGTCTAGAACTAGATTAAGAAACTTTAAAAAACTGGAGAAAAAAAATTTGTTGAAACTTTCATCAAGCGTTTGTTTTCGTGACCTCTGGTTAGTTTTCGGCCCAGATGTATAAAAAAGGGACGAAAAAATGATTCAAATGTTAACTACTGTATCCGAAACATTGTTCTGAAAGAAAGTGGAAAAAGAAGCAGCATCGAAACAAAAGTAAGAAACAAAATTAGAAAGACGTGTCTTTGGCAACTTTTGTTAGTGTTAGTTATGACGACAAAGTAGACAAGTGGGTGTGGAGGTGGATTTGGAGACTTGCCACGGCATGAGTATTCTCATGCTCGAGAACCCTACTACGATCGCTGATACTACCACACTAGAGGCTGTAGCACTGTTACCTGCTAGGTACTTGATAGTTGCACCGGGCGTGTAAAAAAAGGCAAAACAGTTGAGGTGAAAAAAGTGAGTGCCAATATTTGATAATCGGTCCCGGCACGTCCACAGAAATCACTGTGGTAGGTGTAACGCGCCAAATGATCTCATACCTAGCGACCTTTGAGGCTTGGGAAATCAAATTCCAGGCGTTAATTGGGACAGGACGTATCACATCGTGATATCGATTAGCATCCAAACTGTACGTTACCGATTCGAGAAACTAAGTACCAGCTTCGACAATGTTGATTTACACAGTCCTATTTACCTTTCAATCAATGAATGAGCGTCGTTCTTTCTGCATCTTGATTTCATCACATTATTGGTAACCTCGTTCAGTGGCAACGGTTCTAAATTTAAATAACCGTTTCATTGAGGATAACGAATGACGGAGGCGTATCTAATCAAATTTGTCATAAATTATCGTCGTAATTTCTAGTTCTCGCTTTCCCAATGAATCACCGGGTCAGGGAACTGCGAAAAAGTTACAATCATATTTTCAAAAACTTTGCTGCGATTTATGCAATTTTTATTCGATTCAATTTATTCCAACCAGGGGAGACGAAAAATATTGTTCAGTTTTGATAGGCGTTCCTCTTTTTTTTTTTAATTTTGATAATCACACCAGCTGCGCGCTTTCATCGGAATACAATAGTAAGGATTTTACGTCTGGCTTATGACGTTCTATTAAATAAGGTATTATCATCAAGGAAAGTGGAAAATATCGTGTTATCAGCAGGCTCTATTCATGAGGAAACACAGATTTTCATTGGATAAGAACGAAATGATGCTGAAATGTTACTCCAAAACTAAAAATGAACAAAGCACTGAAAAAAGATAAACTTTTGAAATTATCTCCCGTGGAAGAATAAAAGTGGACAATTTTATTTGGATAAATGAAAAATGATACATAATAATGACAAAAAAAAACTTAAATGATTCAAATTTTTTAGACTTACGGTATGATGTTGTTTTGTTTATTTATCAATTACTTTGTCTATGCAAAATCAACAACAACAATCTTTCAGCAAATTTTGCGGAGATAAATATTTTTTGTGAAAATTCAATTGGTACTGACTGTGATGTTTAGCTTATGTTTACATTGTGTGGATTTGACTCACAAATGGCGTATCGAAAGAAATGCAAAGAACAAGGTATACAAACTGAATTCATTTATAAGGTAATCTATCCAAAGCTGGTATTTGCATTTCATAAAACAAAAGAAAGAACAATTAAAAACAACATTGCAGAGTTTACCTAGGGTAAATGCACCAGTGAATTAGCAGTTAAAAAAACTGTCATTCTAAACTAAAAAAACAATGTTAGATAAAAGAAATTAGTTTGTGTTATCCTTAAACATTCCACTACCGAATTAACACGTGAATATTTTGATTAAAATTAAATTTATTTATGCTCACTTAATGTAAATAATTAAAATTAATTACTGAATGTTCATTGCACCAGTGGATAACCACTTTAATAATGTTGGTTTTCACATAGAATTTACAATAGAAAACGTTTGTATTCTCATAACGTAACATAAGTTTTATCAAAATAATCATATCATAACTCATTTTGATCTTACAAAGCGTTAGTTGGTTTCAAAAAAAAAAAAAAAAATGATTTAACAACCTAACCTTTTTTAGATTGTTGATGCCAGTCACGTACCTTTTTTTTTGACAAACAAGTGAACATCCAGTAATATTTTTTTGTGAGTGACGCATCATTTTTTTCTCTAATCATCAAATCCACATTTTTTTTATTTTTTAGTTAAATTGGAAAAGTGGGGTCCGACTATTCCTAGGGTCAGTACCCTAGAACTGACATTACGTTTTACTGCTTATATTTTGCAATCGTTATTAAGTTGACTGAACTTTTTTCTCCCATTCCCAACGGATACACTAATCTTCGTTAGTGCACAAATCGAATAAAGTTCAGTTTCACTAATATCCGGGAGGAATGTTAGGTCGGATATTTGTTATACTGCGACAGCTCGGCTGTAATAATTCCGGCGATTTAACCGTGTATGAAAAAAAAATTCAATCAACACGGAGTAAAGAAATTTAATTGCTGGTTCCATGACGAGCTCTTCCTCCTTTTTTTTCTCTCTCTCGTGAATTACTTTCCTCCTTCCGTTTCACACCGGAATGAAATTTTGAAATTTGTTTTTCATTTTCCGGCGAGATCGAACCGCACTTTATGAATGCACGTAAACAAAAATAAGATATTGTTCGATGTTTCCGAAAAATGCGAAAATCATTTTCAATTCAATTTATCAGCTATGAACTTTCACATCAACTGAATGAAAGTGACGAGTCACGTCGAATCTCGGTCATAAAACATGAATACAAAACTTGAACTCGCTTCAATCATAATTTGGCAGTTCCAATGATTTCCAAAAGAAATATACTTCCAAAATCGTGTATTTTCGCTGAAAAATAAATTAATAAATGAATGAACGAACTTTTCAATAATTAAAAATGATGTTCGAAGTTTTTCCTAATCTAAGGAAAGTAGTTTCTTTTCTAAGACAAGACGGTTTTTTGCTACGTTTCTGAAAATTTGAAAAATCACCTTTCAATTAATAAAACAGTCAAAAGTTTTCTTCCTCACGCGCGAGCGCCGTTTCATTTTAAAAGTCGATCAACATCATACGTGCCGTTGTGTGCATTAAGATATAATCAATACAGTTTATGTAGAATGCATAACCAATGCACAAGTGTGTAATTCATTATTGCGATGCATTCGCAGTCGTATTATGGCATTTATGCACTTGTGTCTAAATATAAGGCACTCAAGTAGGTTAAAACCAAGAGACAGAAAGCACGTGACCCTAACCTAGGTCAATGTAACATCACAGCGAATTGTTACACTATCTATCACAAACAATGTCTTTCAGTTCAACCTGTCACCATCAGTGTTTGGATTTTAAAGCTGACAAATTAATTATATGAAGTATACATTCTGATATAGAAACCAAAAAAAAAAGAAAACATTGCTGTGCCTTCTAATAATGCAAAAAGCATTTAAGAAGCAACACTGCTTGTGTTCGTTTGAATATATTTACAATGGAAATTTCGCGGGTCAACTAAGATGAGCTCTCATCTAAATGTGTAGGTCATAGGTCACTGAATAAAGAGAAACAAGGTCTGTATGAATAAATCATTGAAAATCTTATTGTGCATGATAATTATAGAGTGCATGAATTATTTTTTCGCGGATTAATATTCGGTGCAAAAATGTCAAGTCTTGATTGATTATTTATCTGATTTTGCAATCGAACAATGTTGATCATATTTTTCGAATATTTTTCATAGAACCAATGGTTTATTCAAGATCAACTAATCATCTTTAATTTGGTTTTATTGAAGTGAAATTAGTAAAAAAAAAGTTTTTATTTAATTTATTATATATTTTTTATTTATTTTTCTCTAATTGAATAGAATTAGAACAGTTTATTTGCGAGAAGGAGATAAAAAGTTATCCTAGTCTGGATAGGGGGGGGGGAGGAAAAAAAACTGTAACTGGCAAGCTATCATAAATGAAATTCATCTGACGTTCGAAAGGAAATCTCAGTGAATTGGATTGGCACATTATTAATTATTTTTCATAAGAATGTTTTTTTCAGGGTACGAAAGTGAATAAGCAAACTGTGATTGTAGGTGGCTGGGCAGCATTGAGATGAATTATTGAACTTACGCGGCGTGGGCAAGGGAAGATCTTTGTGTGGCCGGGAGCAGGACGACAGCGGCTGCAAGGAGCGCAAAACTCCAAGGCACGATGATCGAGGTCCTCATGATATCGCGTAAGCCCATGTGGTTAACAGAATGTAAACGAAAACTTGGAAACTCGCGTTGGCTGTGACAGACACCCTGGACTCTTCTGTCTCACAAACAACAGCAGCACTGCCCCGTTACCATCAAAAACACTGTTACGCTGACAGTTACATATAATCGCCGATCAATTCATGGATGATCCGCTTGTTGACAGAGCTTTGTGCCGATTTGTCTCCTTTTGGCAGTAGCAGCCTTACGTTCCCGTACACTCGGGTTGCTCCTTCGACGTAGGAAGAGGACCATTTGTCTCCTAGGATCAAACGTAGACTTAAGTCTCAGTCCAAAATAGCACTCAAAATAACAAACTATCATTTTGTTCAGATAAAGTGAGATAAAGAAACTGCACCTGGGAGTCGGAAGCAGCGTCGGGGAGCGGAGACCTGATCTGCTCCTCGAATAGGGTCCTCTTCCTACGAGATGGTCGGGCACTTATTCTGGTTGGCGCAGGTAGCGCCTTGCCCTAAGCAGCCTCTCCTTATCTTCGTGGCTCCTTTGCTGCTGCCTGCACTGAACATCTCCTCGGAACGGTCGCACCCGCGCAAAGCCGCGCTCGGGAGTGGCGGCCGTCGCTCTGCTCCCGGACATACCGATAGCGCAAGCGCCTCGGGTTACCTACCCTTCCGTCGGAATTATCAAACCCACCCAGTAGCCACCTTCGCACTCATATTGCCACTATAAACTCGAAGCCAAACCCCGCTGTTACCATTCTCTTTCAAATACATCTATCCGAACAGATAATACGCTTTGTCCTGGGCATTACCCATGGATCACGTCTAACTTTTGATTTTCACCTACATATTTTCGGCCGGATTCAATGATTCCGGCCAACAAACCAGGATATCATGACGATGTTTTTTTCCTTTCAAAGCTCAACTTATTCGAATTTCATTCAACTTCTCATTTTTAATTTTCACTACTTACAGTTTGCTCTTTTCATATGTCTTGACGAATTTAAAAAAAAAAAAAGCAGAAATTGTTTTTATGAAGAAAAAAAGAAATAAGGTCTGTTACAGTTCAGAGGCATTATTGTCATTGTTGGCAAGATCAAAGTCTCGCAGTAATTGGAATAACGTAAACAGCGTTCGGCTTATTTGTAAAGTGTTTCAGCGTGTAACAGAGGATCTTGAGAGTAAGAGTAAATTATTTGTAAATAAAACTCTGCAACATGTTCTTTGTGCGGCATACGTTCGGGTGCAACAAATTTCAAAGAATGATGAATAAATCGAACGCAACGATGCTTGACGTCAGCAGTTTTTTTGCTTTGAGATAATTCTTTTGTTATGGCGATGAAGAAAAAGTATCGGGGATGAAATTCGTCGGTGTTATTAGATTAATTATGTAATTCAGGAATAATTAACTCACGGAGTTTCGTCAGGATTAAGATTACTGACGTAGTATATTTATTGTTGTCGACGTTGGACCGTTGCAAGCCGCATTGCGCCGGTAACAATATTGCGCTGACATCGGTTAGACATCATTTTTGAATTGCTTATTTAATTTATAAGCCTGCCAATGTTTACCTTCTTTTGTGTCGATGTCGTGTTATATTTAGCGCGCTCCACGTACACGAGTTTGAATAAGACCTGCAACGGGGATTAAAATTTTATATTGCCTTGGCTTTTTGTGCTTAATTAATAAATCAATGAATCGTGTGATTAACCCTCTCAGCCACCCTGGACGAAATAACGCACTTGCTTTCGAAATTGAAGTTTGTAATTTTTTAATAATGAAACAGTTTTTTTTTTAAACTTTAACTTAGTTGGGTATATAAATAGAGCATGAACGTGCTCCATTAATTAATACATTTAAAATAACATCTAGATTAATATTTACAATGATCTTAAGGAGCATAAAATGTTTTTGTTGAAAATGTTTGAAGTAAGAAAAAACAAGAAGGGCTTGAAATTAAATGGATTTCGTTTTTTGAAAAGCATAAATGATAGAATTTACATTAATTATTTGAAGAGACGGTTTAATTGAAGTGGTACGCATTTCACCTTGATTATCTATCAATTTATGTTGGCGATTTCAGAATGCATCAAGACCCTCACGCTTGGAGCGATGGGCTGCTGGTCTGGATCATGCTTGAAATCGCAGCTCACGGCTCTCTATTCACCCAATAATTTTATACCTCTGCTTCTCCGGTTCATCCCGGGATATAATCATGTTTATTTATTTACCAAAAGTTAGAAATTTCTTTCTTCCAAAAACTTGTCAGAGAAGATTGCAGCAAAAAGTTAAAATTAGATACTTTTTTTTCTTCTCACAATTATGAATGCAGTTTAATGGAGAAGAGCAGCCGAAACTTGTCAACAATAGAGATAAAATCGAGGCGAAAGTTTAAGAAGTCAAACTCAAGTTGAATCTCTGATATGATTCCCTGAAGGAATGAACCGACTGAAATTTGTCCAAATTCGAAAAAAAAAAAAGTTTGATGGTTGTGTATGCCACCAGCTTTAACAAAAGTTTCTGTAAAATTAAACTACAAACAATTTGAATAATCCAGATCTGTCTGTGAAATTTTAGAGCAAATCCAATTTCCATCAAGTTTTTGGTACCGGCATTTCCGCGGGATCTATTTTAATATGTGCGTAATCCACTTTGGTAATTTTCTACACTCCCGTTTTCAGCGCTTTAGTGTCTTAGGGCACAGACAACTGAACATCCTCAAATATATAAGGCAGAATTAAGCGATGAGTTCAGAGCTTGATATCTTTTCTTGGATCTTTTCGTATGGTGTAATATATTTATCTTCATGAAACAAGTTGTTTGAAATCAAAATTAAACTCAAGTTGAATTTTCAACTTTTTGGGTTAATGACGTTATTCGGAGATAAAGTTTTGAACATTTTCTAATCGCTTTGGACTTATATTTAATTATGCGGAATGTGCGATATAGTGCCCGTTTGACAGAACAGATTTAAACCTTAGCAAGTTTTACTGTCGGTTTGCCTTAATTGTTCTGCAAATTAGGACATTTGTCGTATATCGAAAGTTCATGTATACATTAGTCAAGGAAGTTTGTCGTACATATAAATATTTAATTCTGAAATGACTGTCGTCTCTTTTATCGTTCCTTGTAAACCATTCTGTTAGCAGAGAGTCCTTTTATATTTCAAGGGTTTTTTAAGAGAAAATTTTTAATGCAGGAATGAGCGAACGGTAATGACGGAGAGGTGAAACAACGTACTCAATTCTATATAAAAAAATACAAACGACATTATACATAAATATATCGCTTTGTTTCTTCGCTTTTGCTTTCGCAAGACATTGTACCACTTTGATTTTTTCTTCGTTTTGAAAGCTCTTTCTAAAACATCAGTTAGGTCGTGATAAATGTCTCCTTTGTTGTGTGTTTCTTTTTTTTTCTTCTTCTTAAACTTTTTTCACTGCACCGAATGAGTCATTTCTCTGTCTTAATGATACCGCAAATTATTTACAAAATCGCTGAAGTTAAGTCGGAAGTATGACTTTTTAATGCAATTTGTTTCTGCCTGCGTACAATTAAGTGAAACGCTCTGTTGCACTTACAAGTGTAATTACTTGAAAATCTAGCTAACGTCAATGGCATTACAGTTAATATAAGCACTTCGTGATAGCTGCTTAAAATCAGTTGCTGCAGGTTAAGAGAATATCAAATGAAGAATCTGAATTTGTACTTAGAGAAGAATCAATTTCGCATATCAGGGTTGACAATTTCATTGACACTAGAAGTACATTTGTTAGTCTAGAAGTACCAACGTGACAAATTTGTCCCCTTCATGATTTTCATTGAAATAAAAGATGAATTAATATTAATAATATTAATTCATTTTTTAAACTGTTTGGCAAAAAAGTTCAAAAGTTTCAAGAAATAATTTTCTGAAAATTCAAAACAAGCTCAAGCCCCCGAAAAATGTTAGCGAATTGGTTGAAAATTATAACTTTTATTAAAAATAACATTTCAAAAAGGGACACATTCATCCTCTTGGCAGTTCTAGTGTTAATTCGTGGAGTTAGGTTTCCATCAGCAGTGGAGCGCGGGTTTTTAGGGTAGCTTTTCGGACACTTTAAGGATCATGAGAAACGTGTTATCGTCGGCGACAGTGGCATATCTTCTTGGCATGAGGTCAAATCGGTTATTCCCTTAAGATTACAAGTTTCCTTTGAGATACCCCGTATTTGTTTTTCTGACGAGATATGTCTCCCACTCGAAACTGTAATATCCATAAAACTAGAATTTACTAGAATGTAATTAGAAATTTACTAATGTATATTTCTGATTTCAAGTTTTGCAAAGAAATTATAAAGCATAAACATTAATATTTTATCAATGGAAAAACATGTATAATTATAAAAAATGTTATGGGCAATTTTGTGTGAAAAACATTGTGTCTGGTTATTTATTAGCTTGTTCTTTGACAGTGTTAGAGTACACTACTTGAGAGTAAGTAAACTCTGAGATCATTAATAACTACATTCATGCAAATTAATCCCATCGAAGTTTGATCCTGTATATATAATGTTATCGGTTGGACCGTAACAAGATGCGCAGGTTTGCACATTGTTTATAATAAACTCATAAAAGAGTGCGGGCAAAGTGAGATAAAAAGGCAAGGGCCAAAGGAAGGATTCTAAATATAGACAGGGTTGCCAGGTTGTAGTATAACAGCCACCGCCCCTTTGAGCAGTGGATTCTGGACTAAAAGGCAGAAAGAGAGGGAGCAGAATCAGTAAGGTCGCGTCATTGATTGTGTGGGTGGTGACGTGCTGTATGACGTCATCATCTGAATTGTACACTTAGTGGTGCCCTCTGGCAACGACACTCAATACCATGGCTCTCCCAATGATAACCCTTCTTCAATTGTTTAATTAACTTTTTTTCAATAAATATTCATTATTTTTTTTAATCAACATATTTAATAAAGATGAGAAAGAAATTGCAATTTTAAAGATGAGAAATAGGTATTGATAGTTAGGTATTTATAATTAGTTATTTCGAGGTAATAATAGTGAGAAAAGTTGACGAATAAAGCGTGGAATTGCATTTGCAGTCAATCAGAAAAATATCAAGGGGTTGATTTTGCTCGATGATCTCATTGACAAAAATTACCGATCAGTTGAGCATATCAATTAATTAAGTTTTCCTCTATCAATTTATTACAAGCTATATACAATTTTCACAGATATTGATAGAAGTAGACTACCCTGATCGACAAACTGGAGGCAGCGTTGGTTGCAATGAAAATAACGTTATCTGAAATGATCAAATTTCGTGTTGTTAATTAGAGTACGAGAATACATATTTTTTCATAAAACCGCACTGATGTATGTTCCATTATCAAAGAAAAATGGTGATGAAATTATTGCGACATTGTTTCTTTTTTGTCCGGACTTTTGTATTAACAACGTAAATATAACTAAAACAAGCAACGTCATAAATTATCAAAACAAAATAATATTCGCAAATGAATCAGTTGTTATTCATAACTTTAAATGTTCCAATTTAAATTTCATTAATTATTATGAATTAAGATAATGGGCATTTATTATATGATGAAACACATTTGAATGGAAATTGGAAACATGCATTTGTATTCCGGCATGACTGGTACAAGAGGTAAAACAAAAAGAATTCAAGTTATAAGCTTGCTTGCATTTTTTGTTCAACATTGTCAGTGCGCAATGCAAGTAATGTATATGATTCCTCGGTTTTTCATGCAGTGGGCTGCACTGCACCAGAGTGCACTTTGTGCCCAACGCATTTACCATCACATACGATTGCACTAGCTACTGTTAACTTGAATTATTGATATAAACGACATTTTTAACATAAATTCGCCTTACCTTTGCATTCTCGAAGATGTACCACAGCAATGAAAAATATTTTTTGGCAATGCATGAAATATGACACGAAACGAAAATATAAGACCGAAATTAAAAATAAAACTTGTATTACTATTTTTGTACATGTATCAATCAAGCTGATAAAATCTTACGTACTATTTTTCTATTTTTTCGCATTTAAAAAAATTAATTTACCTGAAAACGTTTAAACCACCATTATTTTTAACAATACGAACGTCGTATAACGGTAGAAAATTTGCAAAACGTATATTAGGTGTGTAGTTCGAAAAATTTTATCGTATAGCCCCTAAAATGCGTTTTTACGTTGAAGCACGAAAACATTGCTATTGACGTTTCAAACATCACGATGCTCGTCACGTTTTGAAGAGTCACTTTGGAACGGTGTGTTTGCATCTTTACGGAGGACACGCCATGAATTTTTATATGTAGCTATAACCCACGTAACGTTTTGGGTTTTCTTACATCGATTCACATCACGATTTTGCTGCTGTACAAATGAACGATGTCGTTCAACAAAATCTTAAGTAACATTGATTTTTCCGTTTGAAATCTATATCAATTTATTTTAAAAAGTGTTACGGATAAAAAAGTTTCCTTAATTTTAATGAAATGTCATTACCAGAACACTTATTCATTGCATGCAAAACAAAATGTCTAATCAAATTTTAGAAACAAAAAATTTGTTATTTTTATAAAACTGCCAATAACAATTTAATTCTTTAAAATTGATATTGCAAAATGGCTCACACATTAATCTTTTTCTTTCGCAAGTGCCCATTTTTTTAAATTTTATCTCATTATGAAACGTATCCTATTACCGACGGAGGAAAAGTTCTCTATTGAGCGCAAGCGTAAGACCCAGCAAATTCTTCCCTTGAGAAGTACTGAATTACTACTCTGTTCAGCCTGGAGCATTTCAGTAACAAAATGAAAATTAAATGGCACCAAATAAAATTTTTCTGATTTATTATCATTTACTTCCCAATTGAAAGACCGGGATGAAGAATCGTCGGAACATATTTTAAAGCAGAAAATTGGCTTGGAATTACAAATTGTTTATAAAAAGAATATAAGAGAAGCAATATAACATAATATAACAACCTTATTTTATTAGAGGAAAGAGAAATGCTTTTTTATAAGGGTTTTTAAGTAATCGTAAACTTGGTAAATAAAACATGTTACACTGTATATTATGGAAAATTTGACAATGCTCATAACGGCGTACATGATAGACGTTCGTCGTATGCAGATAATAATTGAGATTTGGAACGTTCCCTTCAATTTGATTTATGATTTTTATCACGACAACTATTATTTGCTTCAGTCGTTTTTGTTTTACCATTTTCCAAAATATTCATTTTTGATATAATTAAACGTGTTTAATTTAATGATGCAACGTTTTTATTTATAAAAAAATATTAAAAAGAGGATCATTTAGTATTTCTCAAGTTTCAGTTTAGTATTCATTTGATTTAATTAATCATTCATTGTTCGTTTGAGTTTTTAATCAGTTTCAGTAGTTTAGTCAATATAAAGTCAGGCATGCAGTTTCATGAGATGATGAAGTCCCCATCAACGTCAAATGATACTATTTTAAAATCAAATATGGATTAATTTTTTGTTTGACTTTATAAAATAAAGACCTCACCCCCGCATGATTAAAAAGTCACTTATTCTTAAAAAACTGAACGACATTTGTAGGATATAAAAAGGCGGCCAAACAGTTCAACCTTTTACGATGAAAAATTGTAAATTTGAAATCAATCAATTCAATATTTATCTACAAATAATTACATCAATTAACCATTTTTTGTTCAGTATACATTTTTTTGTATTAATTTCAGTCTTTTTTGTATAATTGATTTATTTTTCATATCAATCTTCATTTCATGATTGGCCAATGAGCCTTTTAAATTTGCATAAAAACATTACAAATTTTGATAAATATTTTGGAAAGAGGTATTCTGAATTTATATATGTTTACAGATCGCAGGAACAAACCGCGCTCGCAAAGACTTAGTACTCTTTGAAAAAATTTCTATTCTTTTATTAATGATGAATCCATTTTTGAAAACCCGTATATACAAAAGACGTTATTATCTTCAAATCATACAATTTCAACGCGTTTCAAATTATTGACAAATCTTACCAACTAAACCGTTGCGTTTCTTTTTTTAATATAAAAATGGCAATTCGCACGAACATTGTGACAACTCGGTAACATGAGCAGTGAACGTCCCCTGTCACTGTTCGTACGACAATTAGTACAATTAGAGAATTGAATAACTCACGACCTTGAAATTTCAGCTAAAAGTATAGCTTTGAATTGCTTATTAATTTCACGATGTCAAGTATTTAACGCGCAAGTTTCCATTTTTTATTATCGAGGTTATTTTTTATGCTGTTTCATATAAGAAACACGATTTCAGTCCACATCACATGCATTTTCATATTATGTAATATCTTTCTGCACTTAGCATTTACTTTTTATTATAATACTTTTAATAAGAAAATTGTCTTCGATATGATAGATCTGCTTTACTTAATACTGGACAGTTCATCTTTTGAATGCTGAAACACATCATTTAAAATTTAATTCAAAAAACATTTTGTTTTTATTTTAAAATTGGTTTTCTCCAAAAAATGCACCGTCTCATTATCCGTATGTACAAAATGATTCTTCTGGTTCGACTTGAATTTACACATTTTTGTTGAATGAACTTTATCGTCAATGTTTATTTATTCTTCTTTTAACTATTTGCATAACATTTTAGTCCGTGTATCTTTTAAACGCTGATGAGTGAAAAAATTTTATTTCCGTATATTGTAAAGTCAAGTCGATAAAAATCAATACAATTAAAACCGGCTTTTCCTTTTTTCTGATAGTAGTAAACTATAGCTCAAATAACGTTTTCTTTTGGCACGGTTATTTGGCCACTTACGTTTTTAAAAACCAGGTCAAACTAGGCAAATTTTTTTTTTTTCACATTTCGGCAAGTTTCGACGTAAACCTTAAGAATTTTTATTATTATACATAAACTTTATAGCGGTGCTTTTTTTTTCTTTTTTATAAATTTAATTTACATTTCGTTCTTTAACAAAAGCAAGAAAAGGATATAAAGTGCGAATTGGATTCACGTATTTTAGGTTTTATTTTAAAAAGTTTACGTCGCAATTGCTAATGACGGTTAATGTGATCTAGCGTTTTAATTATCATTTAACATTCATAATAAAACTAGTATGTCTTATCAATATTCACATGAACGGTTTCATTCATATATCCATTAATAAACATCTAATAATCATCCACACGACTCTCATTTTTCGTTCAGAAACGTAATCATTGGTAACGCCACGCAGCACAAGTTACCCGGTACCTTTTGATGCGCATTCACAATCTCACACTGTCACATTCAATACATTATCAATTACCGTGCTATATAACAGTCCACTTTTCACAAAATGGACGTCACATTTTGGAACGACATTTATATATAAATAAATGATGGTTGCACATGCGCCCATCTCAGGACCATCGGCTTGTAAAACGTTCGTCACATGAATTTATTTACAATATACATATATAAATACTACGCACGCGAATATATCAGATGTCAACGTCGCAACAATAGAAAAAAATCCTTCTCAGTATTATTCGCGTTCGATTGATTATTCTTACTTAATACTTTTTGCGTTGGCTTAAATTTTGAAGATGCTTGATCTACAAACAGAACTTAACGATGATCTTTTGTTTCTAATTGTAAATTATACATTCAAACAGTACACTGATAACCATGAGATTTTCATCTTTTAATTGATTATTGTATATTTTTTGTTTGTTTTCTTTTTGATTTAAAATTTCACTTTTCGATCTGCAGAAAAGAAAATTGTTGACGACTTTTCTATCTTACATACGAAAATATAATCACAGGTTTGAGTTTCGAGTACCTACTAAACAGTGTACTGTTCAACAAGTATAAATTTATTGACGCCAATTTTCGTTTGAGCATGTTTAATGATGCAAACATAATTCTCTCGATTGGAGTGCAGCATCTGCCAATTACGTGATGTACTCGGGATTGGTGTATCCGATTTGATCTCTCTTCAGAAAATGACCAGGCGAAACAGGTGTCCAGGGCACGGCAATGTTCAACTTGCTGTCCAATCTTAGTCGCGGACTCTTTGAAGGTAAATCCGCGAATGTAACGCTTCGTCGTGGAGGTCGCCGGGGCGGTGGGGGTGGCGTTGGCAGTGAGATGGTTGGCGATTCCTCCTCGGCATCTTGCATTACACTTGCGTGTGTGTATTGCTGTGCACCTGGTCCACTTCCGCATTCCCAATCGCATTCGCTGGTGCGTAGTACTGCAATATGTTAAGAAACCATTAGAAACAGGTCTTTATTCAAGAAAATCATTTTCCATTAAAAAAAAAAAAATTTTTTTTCGATTTGTTGATTAGTGAAAATGTGCGACTTGATCCAGAGAAACAAATTTGAATCTTTTGTAGTAGCATTTATGATGGTTTCATGAAAGGTGTCGTACAATCATGTGCATCCTACAGAACGATAGAAAGTAACCAGATTGTATATATTATTTTAATTGTGAGAAGTATAACTTAAAAAATATACGTTTTTAAAAAATTTACCAAATTAAGGATAAGGCGTGTTAAAATGACTGCGCGACTCAATCGGTGTTGTATCATATAGAAATACCATTATAGTGTCTAAACTGAATCGCATAATCCAATATTCCATGTAACATTCCGTACAACTCAAATTTTCATCGTGTCGATGATTCAATAATTCCTTTCACTGTAGGACTACAGTCACTTTACTTGAACTGCATTCAGTCGCTCAGATTAATAATAATTAAGATTATCTTGCTATTTCGTAATGGTACTTTAAGCATTTTCGACCGTCCAATTAGTAACTTCATTAAGATTGAATCGTAATTTCTAAATAGCTATAGGTGTTAAGATTAAGAGATTAATCATTATGTTAAACAGAGGTACATATTATTGAAATTCAGTGTAATTATAACATATCTACAATACTCAGCGAACAATCAAGTTAAATGTCTAACACCCATCAAGCACCTTGCATGCAACCTAATGGAGCTAGGAATCACATTCAGCATTACTAATTTGAAGCAAGAGCAGTTATTTACATACTTTTGCCTGCTCCTTACAATTAGACGGAATGACTAGATTAAACAACGAACGGAAATCTTAAACAAGGTTTAAATTCTAATTTTTATCGCAGCGTCTTGTTCATTGTTTAAAAGTAAATTAATTATTATTTTAAAACAATGAACAAAATTGGCTAGTGATACAAAATTATTTTTAATTCTTTAAAATATAAAGAAGTAACAAAAAGCATGCAGAGATGCATAAAAGTAAATCCGAAATAAACAAAATTGAAGCAAATACTCACTTGTGGTCCCGGGCAAGGCGCATGCATCCTCCGTCTAACTCTGCAGTCCGTACCACTAAAGACAAGAAATTAAAAGTAAAACGAAACACTACAAATCACTAGAATCGTATCCAACGGGTCCAAAGAAAATGTAAAACTCAAATTTTGTAACTATTTAAATCAACACTACATTTTGCAACGTACAGCCAGCTAAACGAGTCATATTGATACTTATCACCACGATAATCAATATCAGTCACTGATAATAATAACGTAAGGTCGTACACCTTTTCCTTCGTCCTTTTATCTCATTCATGGGAACAATATACATATCAGCAACTTTGACTGCAGTAATTTTCAAACAAATTTCGAAACAGTTTCCGACAAAAGCTAGACATGCGAAGCGACATTAATACGTAAAATACATTCATTTGCATCAGTTTTCGTCGTTGAAAAAAAAAAAAACAATCTGTCAAAAGCCAATGAGCGAATTCGTCACTTTCATATTGTGACAACCAATCCAATTATCGTACAGTTTTAGGGCAATTTCTAAAACAATGTTTTGAATCCGAAATTATTCCAGTATTGTGGTAACTCGTTGGAAGCTGATATCTGAATTCGCTTTTTACAGTACTATCGCAAGATTGCATTTTGTATTTTCGGACACTTGCGATGACACTGTGACTTCAGCACAATATTTTACTTTATGCAGAGAAGCATCATAACTTTCAATATACTTTATACACGCGTAAAACTACCAGAATTATCATGTTTTAATTGTTGCATTCCAACTTACCCGTCCATTGTCGAAATCTCGACCACCGCCAATTGTCAGTCTTGCTTTTGCCTTCATCGCGTCAGACAAAGGAATCTGAAATTCAAAATAGTAATTTTTGTTATTCTGATTAATATGTTAAAAAATTGAAAAAATAGCTGTTAAAAATATAACATTGGAAGACTACACTTTGGAAATTTTTTTAATTTCATACCTTTGCCCTGGTCGCTTCGCTGTGCGACTTGTAGCAAAATTCAAGAAGTGCCACGGCCAGAGCTAATAGTAGTCCTGCGATGAGGATATAAAAGATACCCGCAACGTTACTTAATGATAGTTCACTTCGCGATGTCTCTTGTTTGTCTCCATGACGGCATTCGGTCCGATCGTACCACCATTTGTTCACTAATTTCGTCAACTCTCCGTTCTCTTTTAAAGACAACACGGCCAAGTTGATGTCGTCTCTGCGAAACAGAAAATTGTTCAACAAATTGTCAAAATTACAGCACAACTTTTGAAATTTGATATTAATTGTGGCCGTTTACTTTAAAGGTGATCCAATTGGAGTCGCAATACCAAATCCTTTGGCATCTAAGTTTCTACCAACTTTCATCGTGTCACACGGTTCCCTTTCATTTATATAATCGTTAGTCGGGCTCTCAATTAAGAGAGCAAACTTTCCTTTACTGGTTCTTACTTTGCGAATGCCTTCTTCATAAGTTTTCACAAATAATTCCTTTCTTGTGTTCATAAATTCCCACATTTTACTATAGAGTCCTATTTGAGATTTCTAAAAAATAAACAAAATTTGTTAAAATTAAATTGTATAAAATAAATAGACGGTAAATTCACAAAGATGTGATATAATTAGATCACCCTGAAAAAATCCCAGGTTGAACCGTGTTCCAAAGTTCCGTACTGTACTTCAGTTTGCGTTGCCAAATCTTCAGCAGAATTGATAGGGGTGACCATTCGCTCGACAGTCAAAAATGCTGCTAAATTGGCGGTGTAGGATGAGATTAAAATGAGTGTAAAAAACCACCAAACGATACCGACAATTCGTCCTGATATCGATCTGAAAACCGTACCCATTGAATAAGTTAATTGATACATTTTTTGCTGTGATGTTCGCTTTTTCTGTTTTACTTTCATTTAATAACTGATATACCTTTGCTAATGAAAAATTACTGTTTCTGATAAATAAATTAGTATTTTTTATAAGAGGAATTTAATTTTGTTCAAATGAAACCAATTTATAAACTCTAACTAACATTTTATTTTGCTAAATGTAGTAATTGTAAATAAACCAGTACTCTCTATATTCAATTTTTCCATGAACTCTTTACTTTTTCAAATTTAAATATTATGTATCATTATGATGAGAGTAAAATTCGGGGCACATATTTTTATAAAAAGCGAGTGCACTTATTAAAATCAATCAATTTGAAATACAACATTTACCTCGGAGATATATCGCAGCCTTGTTGCATTATTGCTGCAACCGCAAACCAAAGGCTATTTAAAATAGTGAAATCATTAGCCATACTCGAGTGCTGCAAATGTTGACCAACTGGTGGACCATGTGGATGTTGCATGGTAGGATCACCTCTACTCGATAAAGTTGGGTCAGCAGCACCAACAGTCAATACTCGCCATTCGTATGGTGAAAACCTAAAGTGAAATTATATAACAATAATTAATCAAATTTCCATCAATAGTTAAGTAAGACCATTGGAATAATTGCTTGAAATTTTAATGATAATAACAACAATAAAAATAATAATATTGATAATAATGGTATAACATTAATTATAGTAATAATAATAGTAATAAATCGCAATTACCTGGAAACTATAAATAGAACAATGGAAACTCCAATGTAAGAGAATATAACACAAACCCAAATTTCCTTGCTTAATGGGTTCAAGAAACTGAAAACACCTGGTTTCTGCTTGACAGGTTTTTTTATCATGATGCTTATTCCAAGTGACATAAAGGGTTTACTGAAGTCTATTACCCTTTCACGTTCTGAAGTTATTGTCATGGGAGCAATCGCAATGTCAGCTTCCTGTAAATAAAAAAAAATAGGACTTATTTAATTGTTCACGTTTTAAACGATGACTTTTGACTATTATTAAAAGGTAAAATATAAGAAAATATAAGAACTTGCTTTTGTTTACCATAAAGCATGTCTTTTTTTAAGAGTATAATAAGTCCTTTTTTAAGGCAATGCACGCAACACAAGGTTTGCTTAATTATGTTTCGTAAAATTTAAAAACATTTCATTTTAGTATTAATTTTTATTTTCAAGTTCTATGCTGCATTTTCAGTGAAACGATAAATTTTTAATTCAGTTGATCATATATGATTGCCAATAGAATCTGATGATTTCCACTCTAAATCTCGGATCAAACGATAAATAATCGTAGAATTAATTTTGTTAAGCTCTCATAGGTTTCATAAAATCGATTATATAATTTTTCTCCTATAAAATAAAAAAAATTAAACGAATAAAAAGTTCATATTTCGTGGCCTATATATCAACGCCCAGCTCATTCGCCGTGGTTGGAGCTTAGAAATTGATCAGAATTACGATAGATGGTGTTGCGACACCCTCTGTACAAACAAACTTGAACTTCGGTAGTCTGCGGTAAAACAGGTTGAATGTTGCAGCATCAAGCGATCAATATCACACAGCAATTTTCACCGAAGTCATTAAACCTTAATATTGCAGTATCAACAATTTTGCAGTATCAAAGTCAAGGGGTGACTTTTGAACAAATCCTTAACTTGACGATTGCCCGAAAAGCTTGCAACGCAAACGTTTTTGCGAATGCAGCAGATATTAACTTTTTATACATTTCTCTATCTACGAAATGTCGGACACATTTTGCATTTACCTGTCTGATTAATTCTCCGACCATTCCGTCCCATCCGCCTCTCACTTCCACGTTTTCAGTGCCATACTTTCCATCTGCGACTATTCGTATTTCATCTGAAATTTCAAATTAGACGAGACAGGATTACTATATTATATTTCAATATTCTCATAATACGATAAATAATTTTATCTTACATGAGATATTTAATTTTTTTGCTATGAGATCGGCCAGGTCCTTGCAGTAACCCTCGTATCGTTCGTTGCCGTCCAATTTTTGACCCGGTTCGGACTTTCGTTTCATCAAATACGGCTCTTCCTACAAACGAGAACGAAAAAAATCAAGTAAATGCCGACAATTTATTGCAAATTCTTCTAGAAGGTTTTCGTTGGAATCTTTTTTCCGAATTGATAAAGTTCGATAAAATTATTATAGATAACAATCTTACCTCAATTGTAGTCACTATGTACGTTTTATTTTTTTCGAATTCAGTTTGTGATGGTATTCGAACGTACTTTGCCGGTATGGCTTGAAATCCCGTTTGATCAGACCATTCTGCCACCTAACAATCAATGTCGAGTTTTAAAAAGTATATTTACAGAATGTAGCGAACGGAACTGAATGGCAGTTATTAAAAAAAAGGACTCCACAAAGTCTCTAGTCGAAAGTTTTTCATCGAGTAAATTTATTTCGAATGCATTTAAATGAATACTTATAAATGTACATAAAAATTCTTCATCTGAAGGACATTTATTTTCAAGTTAGTCTATTCAGATTGTAAAGAATTATCCAATATGAATTCGTCCCAAAAGTAGTTTTCTATAAATTAGTTTTATTTTAATATCCAATTTTAATTTATTTAGCGGAATAATTTACCTTGACCATGGCGCTGTTAACTGTCATTTCTACTACGTGAAGGGTGTAATTATATCGACGACCATCATCATTGAAACGAATTTCTCCTGTCAGCCCTTCTAGTTCAACCTATTAGATACAATAATTTATGTGAAAATTAAAATTTATCTATTTATTTCTACAGAAAGAGAAAAATGAACAAAAATAGTCTTGCGAAAGTCATAATCAAATTGAAATGAAACTGGATGAAAAAAGAGCAGTTCCTAATATCCAATCTTTTCCAGTGCTTCAATTAAATATTGTAATTCCGTGAGATCAACTTTGTAATAATAGATTCGGAGCATTCAATGAATAAGTATATCTTTTTTGTCCGTCAGATTATATTTTAATTGAATCACTTTTTGTTTGATTTTCTTTCCAACTTTTCTATTATCATTTAATGGAGATGTGAATAAAGTTAACAGCTGTTTTTATCAAGATCGAAAGATTCAATTTCAATATTTTATATCTCATGTAACAAATAAAAATATGGTTTTAAATATTAAAATATAAAAAAGGTTGAATAAAAATGAAAAGTGAGAAATGCATAATACTTGAAGATTTTGAATGTTGATGTTTTGTAACAAAAACGGGTTCGGATTCTGCGTCAGTAATAAACTGACGCATAAAGAAATACTGACGAATAAAAAGAATAAATAAAATAAGGCACTAAACAAATTATATCAGGCGATTCAGGAATTTCTGAACTATCGCCTAATATATTCATTTATCGCGTTAAGACCTTTGACTGGCATGCGTATGTTTATCGTCTAACACAAAAATTAATGTATATCGAATCATTGATTTTTTAATTTTGGTCTCAACGTGTATAATAAAACTACTATTTATTATTTATGAAAACATATTTGACTAAATAATAGTTTACAAAAAAACGTGAGGCATCTTAAAAAGTAACGATTCGTTATCCAAACCAAAACCTAAGTAAAAATTATCAATAGAAGATCTGACAAGAAGAATTTTATCTGACAATATTTTCCTTGCAATCATCAGTTTTTGAAATCGGTCAATTTGAGTCCAAACGTAGTTATCAACATGATGAGAAAGTAGAAACTTGACATATGACCACCGAGATTTACAATTTAAAATACGTTGGGATCTATGGTGACCCCAACTATTCAGGGTTAAGCTATCTATCTTGCGAATCTATATCTGGTTGCATCTTCAACAACATTCTTCTTACTCGAAATGCAGCGCCACTCACTACTATGTTATCTTATCTATCCAATGAGCCTGTTCGCTATAAAGGTATTATATGGCTTCATGGATCATTCTCAAACTAACCAAGAGCTGTGCAAGAATATGTCCGAAAATGATGATGTTGAATGCTGATCCCTAGTTTCTTTCAAATTAAGTCTGCCAACCTTCTAGCAATGAGAGCTGTTTATAGTTCCAACCAAAGAAATATATAGGTTTGGATAGGCTTCCCAGAAGTGATTCGAGTTTTTCCCGTGACAATTGAAATCTCTATCGACGAATCACTATTGACTATTCTTAAATAGGCTACAGTTGCTTTGACAGCATCTGCAATGACATGACACTGATTTGCTAAAGTCAAACCTTCACTCTAATCTGTCTAACTTTTAAATTTCTTTTCTCATAATTGTTCATTCAAACTGATTACAGATGTACATACTTTCAGCATACATGTATATGTACTTTCAGCAGTAACATCTTGCCTTGAATTTTGCATATTACTACTGCCCAGGGTATTGTAAGTAGATATCACAATAACAGTGAAACAATCTTAAACCGTTCTCTTCATCAGTAAACCATCCTGGTTTAGTGGTAGTTTGAAACGTCTTCTGACTATCAGTTGCTTCTCGAAGCTTTTTCACATTCGTTAGATCGTGTTAGAACATCAGTTAGTCACACTCTTGCTAGTTTCGTTATTCGATGTGATTCTTCTTGTGATATTTTTGTGAAGCTAATTGATTGCTGTCGTACATCTTGCGGTCCTTACCGCTCCTTATAGAGTTTTGTCAGGTAATCCCTCGCTACCCATTCGAACACACTGACCATGATCATGACCACATGATCGTGCAAACAACGATTTCGTATCTGCGGATGGCACATACATTTCATCTATCTCAGCTTTCATCTCAGCATTCAACAGCTTCAGCGCAACTCTGTCGTCTCTGCCGTCTTGTCTGATTTCTCTCCATCCGACTGACTACTTCACTTCTGATTTCATTTATGATTCGAGTCAAATTTAATGGAATCAATGATCGATTTACCACAATTGAATTACTTGAAAGAGGATTGTTGTCCTTAAGAACTGCTGTATCATTTCTTTTACCGTTTTACGTTTTGAAGTGGAAGCAAAATCTTCAACCTTTTGTGAGACCTTAGCGAAGACTCACTCTATTCTCTGTCATGACTCCCCTGATTTTTAAATTAACAGTTTTGTTGTTTCATCCTGACTGTACCTTCAATGACATACCCAAGAATCAACCTTGTGTACTCATATGAGTTCAGTGGACCCGAGCACTTTTTAACCCTTTCTCGGTACACGATCGCAACATCTTGCACAATCATAGTGCATGCCATCTTTTATTTTTGTCTATTACAGTTAACGTGAAAAACAAGAAAAGATGACGTAGTGCTCTAATTGAAAAAAAAGTGTTGGAAAAAAAAGTTTTTATTAGATAATCAATAAAAATAGAACTATTGTTAAAAAATGGCAATTAAAAAAAAATTGATAGTTCAACAAGAATTGAAAGTAAAAATTGTACCTTTCGCAGGTATTTTGAGATCTTCTCTCCATGCTCGTAAGGTGTGATCCATCCCTGACTAGTGTTGCAGTCTAATGAATGCGTGACATTTGTCGATTGATTAACACTAGGAGATCCTGCCCGCCTCGGGCTATTTCGGTCTGACTGTTTCTTCTTGAGGAATTTATTGAAAGCTTCAATTAGTACAAAAACAGCGTCGTACATCAGTGCTGCTTGGGCCTGCAAAGATGAAAAAACTTTGAAATTTTATATAATTGATTATTGAATTGAAATGTCAATACCTAATTTAGATACAAGTATACGAGTTTGGATTTCAGTTAAACAAAGATTCACTTGAGGAGCAATTTTTAGAAATAGATACATGAAATTTTCAGGGGTCACACGAGTTTAAATAGGTGAAAAATTTTGTCCCGACGTATTTTAACGAAAGTTTGATTTTTAATATGTGAATATTTTTTTAACTTCAACGCAAACATTGAGAATTGAGTTTAAATGAAATCTATTATTGTAACTTTGTTCAAAATTCTTTAAAATATATCTCATTTCAGTCCCGATAAATTCTTATGTTACACCCTGTATTGTGGTATAAATGATATAAAAATGTTATAAAATTATTTATTATTTTAAAAATTGGTTGAATGATTTGTTCATTTTTCGCATATCTAAACTCATGTTACCCTTTAATATGAATTTTATTTCTAAACTTCTGTTCAAAAGTCCAACGAGTGATTATCCGAATAACTTTTTATAGAAATTAGTAGAAAGACGATCAATAAGTATAAAGTGGTGATAGAGTAACGCCGACTGGACACATTCGAGAATTGCGAGCCGGACAATTGGACACTCAAAACGATTGGAAAGTCTCTGGCACCTCTTTTTAAAATTTAGTGTGCACCTATCTTCACAAAAACTAGACAAAAATTTAAAACCGTGATATAAGAAAAAGGGGAAAAAAAATTTTTCCTCAAATCATTTGTCATGAAGAATCGGGTGAAATCTAAATAACGGTTGAAACAATATTATTCGCTAAGATATATTATTTGCTAAGATGAAAGAAACACATGTGCGATCTAAATTTTCGGGGCTCAAAAAACGAGGAGAAGAAGAGAATCAGATAAAAATAATCTGCTCTCTGAACGGGTCATATAATACCGCCGACTTTTCTAAGACCTTAAAGAAAGTTGGTTCCAATTTTTTTTCTTTTGGACCGAAAATTTGAAACTTGACTGAGAACAGGTTGAACGATAAAAATAGTAATCTCCGTAATTGTATCGTTATGTTTCAGTTGTTTGTATCAACTTGTGTTGTTTACTTCTGCCATGATGTAAATTAGCTGAAGCTGAGACGATAAATTGTCTGTTTGTATACTCACTGATATAGATTCGCGCCTAGAGTTTTGCGAGTTTGTCGTGTTGAGGCGGCCCCAGCCTTTCAAAAACTCCTTGACATGCCGCCGAGTGCTGTCCACAATGCGAAACCCCGTGATGTTGACGGCACCATACTCGATCATTTCAGTCTCCCAGCGGTCGTCCATTATCTGATTACACGAAGTAAACGAAACATCTAACTTTTCAAATTGAAAAAAAAACTGCTCCTTTCGTGGATTTACATAAGATTTGTATATCTCCGTAAATACAAAAATCATTAAAGTAATTAATTTAATTTGCATTATTTGACTAACAAAAGCCAATAGATAAGTTTGTGCTTACCAATCCGCTAAGTAAGTAGTGGTATGTCCTTCTACCTAGAGCGATATCTCGGACATGCGTAACAACTATATCCTTGGCCATCTCTGTCGGGCAATCAAGAACGACATATTTGTTGGACCACCTGAAATTAAATAAATCATAATTCCTGAACCATGCTCGTTGTCATTATAAAATAATTGAGACCAAGAAACATATACCTAGCCCAAAACCAATTTCAACTTAAATTATAAACAAGAAAACTTGAACAAGAAGAAATTATCTGAAAGAAAAAAGTATTTTTCTTTCAACATTTTAGTTGTTTCTTTCTATTGCAAAATTAAGGAGATTTTCCTTTTTTTCAGGAACAACAAACGTTTTTTGGTGTTTTTTAGAAGTTCCCGAAAATCGATCCCGAAAAAGTGTTTTTAGAATTATAATTCAAAATGATTTAAAAATCAAAAAAAGAATGTGAAAAGTTATATCATTTTCTGTGTGCGGTTCATAGGAAAATGCACGATAATACGCGCATACATCTAGTGTGTTTTTCCCATTTTTGTAGTGTTACAGAACTTTACTTTTGAACTTATGACGTTGAAATATTTCACAAATTTTTTATAAAACAAAGTTAATAAACAATTCAAAGCAAAATAAAGTCCATTTTTTGTTTCTTAATTTTACATACGTAGAGGACATAACCAACTTCACTCGATTATATGTCCCTATTTCATTTTTAATATATAAAAATATTTTATTTTTCAGTATACAAATAAAATCTCACAAAGTTCGAACACGTTTTATTTATTAGTTCATTGTTAATCCATTTACGGAAAAAAATGTTCATTTCTAGACGGAAAAAAAGGAACACCCCTTGAAAGTATAAATTTTTCGTTTTGTTCCATGTAGAAATTATATTATTCAAGTTTAATCCTACTAATATAATAAAAGGCATATTATGTTTGTTTGTTCTGTGTTTTTATGTTCTTCAGTCAAGATCTCGGAAATGACAAAAGGAAATAGAATTTCTGTTCCACAGGCGTAATTTAGAGTTCCTCGAATGTAATATAGGCTGTATAATTTGTTTTTAATTTGTTTTTTTCTCTGAATTTATTCTTTCTATTTTTTTATATATTATACAAAATAAAGAATTTGTTATACAATTTTTAAAATTTGATTTTAAGTTGAAATTTTTTTCAAGCAGGTCAAAATTATTTGTTCTTGTTATTCATATCAAATTGTTTTTGATGATATCAAATATAAATGTACTAATATTTATCATTATTCTTATAAATAATTCAAATTGAAAATTTCTACTTATAAAATTTTCTATCATTCTGAATAAACTTAACGTAATTTTAGAAAATGTTATAATTTTATAACAAACAAAATCATTTTCATTTTTAATAAATGTCCATTTAGAAATTGCCAGTAATGTTGAAATGAACAACTGATTCTATATTGGAACAATTTTAGACAGTCACTAATGTTTATTATTAATTTTCATTAATGTTTAGTTAAATTTTACCAGAATTGCCAAGCGAAATCGGGTAACCAACATTGACATTCATCATTTATAGTGTATATTTTATACAATGATGGCATTCAACGTTTATCCAACATCAACTTGGAACGTCAGTGACCAACATTTAGCCAATGTTAGAACAACTATGGCAAGCCATCATTGGACATAATATTAACAAAAATCATTATTTCCTAAAAATTTAATTTTTAATTTTTATTTTATTATATTCCTAAGCAACGTAGAAAAATGGGCATAATTAAAAAAATGTTCGTTTGTTGGAATATTATTAACTGTTCGTACGAAGTTTCGTTTTACATTTCCCTTCAAATTCGTAATTTGTAGTTTGTATTATTTGAAATCCTATTCTCATGTTATAACATCCCAGAAGCCACTCTACTTTCAGCGCTAACTTACAAAACGTGTTTGAAATGTTTTTCAGATATTTTTGAAATGTTTTTAAAAAATGAGTTCTACTGATATTTGAACGAATTTGAATTTGATTTATTAACGTCATTGAAACAATGAATTTCAATACGAATTTTTTTCTACGAAAAATGTAAAAATGAATTCATTTCGTCAAACAACTCGTAAAACGGATAATAATTGATTTCCATGAATTTTTATTGGTCTTATGAAAATGTCCAAATCGTTTCGCTGGCCGAAACGGTGTATTTCAAGATTAGCGTCATTTCATTCTTATTTAAAACCTTTAAAACCTATAT
Organism: Trissolcus japonicus; assembly: GCA_030522925.1. Taxonomy (NCBI): domain Eukaryota; kingdom Metazoa; phylum Arthropoda; class Insecta; order Hymenoptera; family Scelionidae; genus Trissolcus; species Trissolcus japonicus. The sequence goes on from JAPYZS010000018.1 coordinate 368,988, forward strand.
AAACTTACCGACTAAGCTCCTCCAAACTGCGCAAAAAGTCAATGGCTTCAGATGTATTTTGTATTCTTTTAACCGTCTCCACTTGGAATGATTCATTTCCTGGCCTTAAGCCTTGGTATATTTGTTGTAACCTCAGAAGACCTACGAATAAATTTCAATAATAATTTTATACAATTTTTATTTCTATATTATCTTTTAATTTATGAATAAGAACTGAGCTCCAATTGTTTTCTCTCCATTCCAGCCATTTTTAATTACTAGAATGAATAAATCATTCATGCAGCTCAGAATTCTGATTTTCACCCGCATGTGCAACTATGCAGTTTCATTCGTAAAAAAATCGTTTCCTCTTTCACGTGATGTGCTGGTAAATGTAACTTCTTCATACTCATTAAATTTCAGCATTCCACTGCTGAGTATTTGGGTTCATATTTCCATCTTATCATTCTCACAAAACAAATCATACATTCTGGATTAGCTCGCCTAATTTATTCATTCCTTGTTCATTCGTGACATGACGTATGAAATAAATCCAACATCACCCAAATGACCTAACACGATTGGAAAAGCATGTTACGAAAATGATACACTTGCACTCAAAGTGAATCATATTTAAATAATACGATAGAATAAACGCACTTTTTTATGTCAATCTAATTTAACTTTTTTCAAACGATGTACTATTTTATTGTTTAAATAATGTAAAGCATTAATATAATATAACCACGTTTTAAACGATATAGTTCTGAGAAAATCGCGTGAGATACAATGGATAATACAAATTACTCGCGTGACACAAGTCAAGTTGTGGCAACGGGAATATGACGCTCGGAGCCGTATAATGATGGTCGAATCTTCTTATTCATATGATCCGGAGATCGAATGTTGGATTTGATCCGAAGATCATGTATATGGTGCGACCGAAACGCGCACTAATAAGTTCACTCCGTACGTCCGAATGATGTTACGTTTGCTCGACAACGGTCTAACTGAAAATTGTAACTATGGGATTGAGACTCAAAGTTTTTTGTGCCTAGTTATATTTTTGGGGAGATTGTTTTTAAAAATGCATCCGGCTCCTGAGTTTGATGGCCGTGGAAAAATGAGTTTTCCCTAAAGTTGAGTCGTATACGTATTTTTTTTTACATTTCACTCAGTGTCAAATTTTATTGCTTGTCCGTTTTGACTTGCTCGCATCTATGAAAGAGAGTTTTGTTGTAAAATGTTTTATCTTTTATTTTCCATTTTAATTTTAGTTTAGTTTGAAAAATATATTATTTTGTAGACATCGATGAAGTAAAATCCTCACGCATGAAGTGAATGATTAGTCAATATTTCTAGTTCGATTATATTTCTATGTATATTCATGAAATTGCATTTTACATTATCTGACTGATTACTCAACAGCATTAGACTGGGACGTGACTAGTCATTGTTATTTTAGATTTTGTCTTAATATTCCAACAAATTTCAGCCGAGTAAATAACAATAATGCATTTGACAATTTTTAATAAACGCACACGTTTTCTCATTCCTTACAATTCTCACCTCATCGAGATCTACAGACATTGATTTCGAATTTGTTTACCTGAACTAAAAGAATTATCCCCGCTGTCGCTGCGGTCTTACTAGAAGTAGTCATGTAAATCACATGTGGATCACATGTAAATCACGTGTCATTCTCATGGAATTCCCATGCACATTTCATGTGATTTGCAAGTGATTTTCATTTGATTTGCATGTGATTTACATGTTATTTGCATGTAAATTTTATGTGTTGTTTATGTCACGAGCAATATATTTCAATAAACATCATACAAATATTTATAATGTGATTGTTCGTGATTACAAAATATTTATGATTTTGTATAATTTGTGAGTTTCCAAATTAATCATAAATAAATCGGATGTAAATTCACATTTGATTTACTTGCAATATTCATGCATATATAATGAGAATTACGTGTATTTGTTTTAGCGCTCTAATGACTAAATATGGGATGAAGTTTTTTTGTCAAACTGTGGCTTAGAATCGTTTTTAATTTATTCAATTTTTATCGAAAAATGTTCAACACTTTTGAATTGTAAATTTTGTATGCCTAATAGCATACTAATATTACATGATATTATATGATTAACTGCATTTAAGAAGCAAAAGAAATATTCAAATTTTGTGGAGATTATAATTTTTTAAAGAAACATAGTTCATAAAATTATGTTAGTACTACGAGTGCAATAATGAAATTAATCTAAAACTTTTTTATCAGAAAATTTGCATTAAAATGAAATTCTATTTATTTATCTTCGCCTGTGAACTGCGATGAATTATTTTGTATTTGTTTTCTAGTTCACAATAAAAAATCGATTAGTTTTGTACGTTTGGCGGATATTCTGTAATTGTGTTTGATTATTTGCTTAGTGGAGCACCATAATTTCAATAAAACGGGCTATTAAATTACAGCAATGTTAAAGTTCAAATAAATAAAATAAATGCATAATTAAAAAAAAATAACGTTGAGAATTGATTTCAAAAACTAATTTTAAAAGATCTTCAATAAGTCGAATGAAATTTGCATAATGTGCAGATAGTAAGAAATGATGAAAATGTAAATTAAGAAGTAATATAACTGAAACTGAATATATCTCTTGATCTGGTATCATGTCTACAGATGAAATAAACAGCTGCATTAGTTCTTCGAGTCGCACATCATGATCCCTATATGAGGGCTCACTGCAAGCAACGAACAGCGTCTGTCGATGAATTATGGGTGGGTCTACATCGTACGCAACCTGGCTTGCATAACTCGACAAAGACGAGCTGAAACTCTGTGTAGGACATTGAGAAGATGCATTGATCCTCGAAAAATCAATTGCAGACGACAATCATAATATTCTATACACATTTTTTTGAAATATTCCATCATCATTTTCAATGCTCGATATCAAAAACAAATACCTATCATAAACAAATTTTGACAATTTAATTTGAAGTTCAAACAATTTCAATTCAAAATACATATTGGTATTATATATTTTGAGAAAAGTGCCTCTTCCCTCGTCCGTACGTACCTATATCTGGACGGCGATTATCTCAAAAATTGTTTTAAAACTTTGTAGTTTCGAAGAAGTTTCGAAGTGCCAAAATAAAATTTCACCTTCCTAGTTAGAAGATTGCAAACAAAATTCGAATCCTGCTTGAATTCGTTTTGATGTTTGTTTTTTATGATTTAGACTATAAACTAAAAGATTCACTGCAACAGGATTAAATTTTTACGTTATTTCTTTTCAGAATAAAATATTCGCATGAACAGTTATGCGCAAACGATATCAAATTCATTGTCTGTACATTGAATATGATTATAACAAACTTTTACTTGAAATGTCTCAAGTTCTTTGTTTGTCCGGATGCAGATACCCAGTTCCTTTGTCCGGAAAGAAATCACTTTTTTCGAACCCCATATTTATTTTTAAACTTGACTTATTTATAGTTTGTTTATCATTGATCCATGTTGTAAAAGGATTGTAATTTTGATGTAAACCATTCAAAGTAGAAAAACAAAATTTTTATGATTTAGAACACAAAAACAAAAAGTATGGCGTTCTTCCCCCAATTTATGCTTCCTTATAATGATTATCATTATTATTAGTATTTGTTAGTATTTTAAATGATTTTAAGTAAAAAATGAATTAAAATTAGTTGTCTTGGAATTATTTGATTTTGTTCAAGATTTTACAATTTTCAGAAATTGTTAATAGAACATCTGTATAGCACTTAACATAATTCGAATAATTTTATTGCGAATCACTTAATGTGAAGTGAAAGCTCATTCATGTCAAAAGTGACAATTGTGAACTCCACGTGACGTACACGTCCTTAACTAGAATTCAGGCATTACACATTTAAGAAACAAATATCTAGTTCATCGTAATGTAATATACGAACAGTTCCATCTATCGCTCCTACATACGGGCTTGTGGTTTCTCACATGTCGCAGTAAACCGCCGCAGTACATGGAAACTATTCTAACATTCCATGGAAGTCGAGTGTAAGATTTAAGGCCAAATATTTAATTACACGAAAATCACATTATGTACGACACGGAAGCAGTTGAAAATGATTCGCAAAAATAGGGCAGATTCATTTTCAAACAAAGACTTCAAGAAATGCTAAGAAAGTCATAAAGAATTTTGATATTTAATAAAGGCACTCTTTTTTCTTGTGTCCTAATTTATAAACGCCGAGGAAAATTATTTTTCCATGAATGAAGAGAAAAAATGAAAAAAGGTCTCATTGTCGCTTCTGTCTTTTGGTTTGGGACAATTTTGAAAAAAAATAATAATAATAATAATAAAAGAAGTGAGAAAAAAAGAATGAGTATGAATTTATGTGGAAGTGTAACTAAATGAAACGAAATTAAACTGAATATAAATTGAAAGGAGAAATGATTTAAGCATTTATCTAAATGAAATTCGATTTCCGAACTTACTTTGAAGACTCTTTAGAGGATGTACTTTAAATTTTATTCGAATTTTATTTAGGATCAATTCAGAATTTCTTTTTGTGTGATTGACGCTCTTGATCCAATTATGAATCTGGACTTTTCCTCTTCACTTTGAAATCACTTGAAAGTGATTTCAAAATTTACATTGTCATTTTAGTTTTTTCATCGCAATGATGCGAATAATAATGATGCTGTGATTGGTTGACGCTGTCAGTAGCCTAAAAAGTGGAGGTAAGATACTCTCAGTGCTTTATCTCAGTGTGATACTAATATTATTAATAATAATGTGAATACAATATAACGATAACACTTTGTTCTTTGCTGTAATTATACAACCACCTTAAGAACTGCATGACTAGACGAACTAGCTTGTTCCTTGTAGCTATATTGCAAATGCATCGTAACGACAATCAATTACCTACGAAAGGACAATATACTGTTGTAGCCATCTATGTCTGATCTTGTAATTATTGTTAGGCTTCCATTAGAGTTGCAGCTGTAGTATCTAGGGTAGTGAAATTATTTTATTAGGGACACTAAAAGTATTTTCCATTAAATGAGTACTAATGGATTCAGTGAAGTTGCTTTGAAAGTCAAACATCAATAAAAATGAAAATATTTCAGTTGAAAATTTAGGTGTTATTTAAATGTAAAACAATAAATCTGAAATTATTTATTTAACCCAGAGACATATTATAAAATTAATTTAAAAAAAAAATAAAAAAGAAAATGATTTGTATTTTGATTAATTATCCATAATGATAGAGTAAAATATACAACATGATGGAGTAGGAAAAATATTGAGCGTTCATGAATATTGTTAGCAAAAACGGTAGTTTGAAAAAAAAAAAGGTAGAGAGGTGAAAAGTAAAAGAATAGTAATAACGACGAAAACAGTCATCCAGGTCCTGTTGTCGACAGCGCTTCGTACTTTTATAAATACGACCGACCCTTGTGCAGTCATTTATTTCAAACGCCATTCAAAGTGAAAATAATTCTTCATATCAAATTTCCGTCGGGGAAAAAAAACTTTATCACAATTTTATATTTTACATCTCAACGATTTATAAAATTGTTTACTAATCGTTTCAGCGTCGCTTGTGCTTCTGATAGATGAAATCCTACAATTGTATTATTTTCATCGTAAACGACCGTTGAAAAGAGTAGAAATAACAATTGTTTGCGAATGAAATGATTTACTTTATGAATCCTGGGATTTGCCCAAAGCCCACCAACCTACCATAACCGTGCAAAGATGCGACGCAATCGACTCCCGTTTAGTTGTAAGATACTGTAACTGCTATTACCAAAATTAAGCGAGGTAGCGCGCCCATTCTCAGTCGGATAATACAACACTAAGTGGATGTAACGTCTTGCAACCTATCAATCTTCATCTCACAGTACCACTATGTTTGCTGATGCTGCACACTGAGCAATCTATATCTCGGGATGTATCTATCTTAAACATGGCGCATCCATTTGTGTACTCCACAAATGCACTGTATTAAAATAAATATTATATAAACATAATTTCATCGAAAACTTGTTGAAAAATCGTTTCGTTATTTTATATTCCTTTATTCCAATTCTATTTATGTGCGTATGAATACTATTAGAAAAAAATTATAGTGCAGTTCCCTAAATTACGTCAACATTTTTTTTACAATAACAAAATGTATATCAAAACTAAAATGACGTTTTTCGTTTGATTTAGCAATAATTAAAATGATACGAAACTTAGACACTAAAATCTGTACAAGACTTATGAAATAAATAATCAATTACTTAACCTGGATAAAAACATACATCTACCCATATGTTGTGTATATGTCGTGTATATGTTGACATATATGTTACATACACGTTACATTTTGCATATATATAAAATGCATGTGACATTTTCATTTTCACCATGGTATGTTTCGTTTTTGTCCAAGAAGGTCGAAGACATGAGGAAACGTCCTCGCCCCTGACTCTTGACATGTGTTGCTAAAACGATGAAGTAGGTAGCAATTTATTCGTCTTAATTGAAGAGTAAATAAGTGTATATTAAGACAATTAGTTTCTTGTCGCACTGTCAAGAAAAGTTTCACAGGCGCGATCTTTCGCGATGAATACTTTCTATAATATTGAGGATCTCCTCGTTTCCAGCGCTCAGTATTTGGCAATGTATTTTATATTTGGAACTGATTCCAACGACTGAGATTCCGTTTTCTTTGTACTGCTCTGTAACTCGAGCAAAATTTCCTCCAAAGTTTTGTGCTCAGTCTCTGGTGCATAATAATAGATCAGAATCCACATGACGAAAGCGATGGCACCGAAGAACCAAAACGGTACGTCAAGTCCAAACGTTTGTAAGATCTGTAATTTAATAATTACCAATGAATAAGTACATTGATTGATAATTACTAATTAGAAATATGAAATTAAAAATCTGCGCAATATTTTTGTTTTCATTCAATTTTGTATTTTCGTTTTTATTCTTATTTGATGTTTCACACACCTGATAAATTTGCACCGTACAAACAGAAGATACAGAGAAGAAGATGGCAAAGGAAATTGCGGCGGGTGTTTTCATCTCGTATGGAAAAATTTCGCCCATATACGTGTAAACCAGAGGATAGAGCGAAAATCCATAAGCAAAAATGTAAACAACTATAAATACTGTTGGTATCCAACTGAATGTTTTCACATCGTAGCTCCTTTCCATGAGAGAGAAGAACACTGCGATGATCAATAACGAGAAGCATATTACGGGCATCGAAATCAAAAGGATAGGTCTTTTTCCAAGTTTGCTGATGCTGAGGATGCAGGCGAAGCCACCGACAATGTTCGAGGCACCTGTGAGCATAATGCTAACATTCGTGGGGAGATCAAAACCAGCCACACTGAAGGTATAAGACTGGTAGGCAAATATGGGAGCGCAACCACACCAGGTCAACGCGGTGGCTAGAATGATAGCTATTACCACCGCCCTCCTGTTTTCCCTCTTGCTGAAAACCTGCCTGATTTGGGTCACCAAATTCGAGTCCGCCAGGGCGTCCTCTTTCGCCACTATCCGTTTCACTTCCTCCAATTCTTTTTGCACGTCCTCCCGATCGAGCAACCATTTCAAAGTTTTCTCAGCCGCGTCGTGTTTGTTTTTTCGGATCAGAAAATAGGGACTTTCCGGGCAGAACAGAAAAGTGCCAAAAAAGATGACTTGGATGGCCAGGGCCATCATCGAAGTTGTGAATCTGGGCAGCCACATGGCCGTGACGTAGATGACCAGGACGCTCGTATTGATTAGATCCGACATCACCGCTCCGACGATCCCTCGGATGTGCTTGCTGGTGATCTCGCATTGGTAGATTGAAAGCACGGTGAACGTCACGCCGTGACTTAATCCGGCTGAGAATCGAGCAAGGCAGATGACCGTGTACGAGTTCGCCGCGGCGAATAATATCCAGCTCAGCATTTTTGGAAGCGCTGCGCACAGGAGGATGGTCTTTCGTCCGATACGGTTCATGATGAAAAATAAAAATATCGCGCCTACGCCCGTCCCGATGTAGAGACTGTTCACCACGAGTGCGCTCTGATTCGATGTTATTACTATTGGGTCGGTTTTGCCAAATTTCGGTAGCATTGGTGTGCTCCATCCTTCATGAAAACCGTTGTCAACAATCAGAATGTCACCTGCGAAATTAAAATCACAATGTAATTGATGTAAATTAAATTAATTTCAAATATCATCAACAATAGTTTCATTCAATTTAAATGAGTTTTATTTTATAAATGAGAATTATTTTATAAATGGAAATGTAAACTTATTGATAATAAAATGTAAAATCAATATAGAATAACAAAATAACATGTGTGATTAAATTAAAATGTATCATTGTGTCTCAAGCGTCGAGAAGGTCGTTTTTTTCCAATTTGTATCTCAATTTGTTTTTATTTAACAGGTTATTAGTAAATTGTTTAATCAATTTAGTCGTGGTCGGCATGTAATTTTTCTTCGTTCGCAGGGCTTTTTCGCTAATGTACTGTAACATGTTGGCTCTGGTATCGTGCAGGGAAAAAGAGACGACCTTTGGCTTGCTACGTTCATGACCGCACTGTAAATGTTATGTTCCCAAATCAGTCAGTTATCAGTTACAGTCGGACAGCCATTTAGAAAGAACAGTCGGGAGCAACATTTAAACGGCGCTAACAAAAAGACACGTCTCTTGGCAGAACAATTGAATTTTATTGCCCCGCGTAATGAGCGCAGTGACACGATTATATCTGGCTAAGAGAAGGGGAGAAGCTTAATTACAGAACGCAATCAGAAAAAAGTACTTTAATTTTCAATTAATTGAAGAACGCAATATATAATTCAAAACTTTCGTGAGCGTATTTTATTTTCCTCGCGAGACTTTCCAATTTTATACTATGTTGTCAAATTTTTTTATGCACCGAGGATAGTCACAATGCTTATGTATGAACATTTAAGCTTTAATAATGTAATTTCGTTTATCAATTGCAACACAATACCCAGTGACTAACAAATAATTAGTGCGACTTCAATGGACAAAGCAAGTCACGAACATTTTAATTCGAAGTTGAAATGAATTTTGTTTGAAAATTAAGACACAAAAACGAAATGACGAACAAGCTCTTGTCTAGGAATTGATTTGTAAAAACTGACTCGCTCAGGATTGATATTTTCATTATCATCGTGAAGATTTGTCTCAGGGGGCAGTGCATTGGAAATTTTGACTGATACTGCTTTTATTTGTGAGGCATATGCAGATCTATCTCTGATTTATTTAATGTGAATAGACACTGAATAATTTAAACCGAGGGAAAGACGATACAAACAAATTTAGTTCAAATTATGCACATCACTTTGTTGTGTGAATGATTACGTTTCGCGAGCGGTCGAGTTTTTATTTACATCCGAACGCTAAACAGTTAGATTAATTTTTAAAGTGCGAGATTATTATTGATCGGATGATTGAACACAAGAGTGATAATTTCATTAATTTAATTCACCGACAGATTGTTGTTTAAATTATTTTTATTAATAAATCACAAAAAGTGATTTTTGATCCGTTCATTTCGTAATTGGATTGTCAAATTAAAGCATATCCATTGCGCTAAATCAGAATTTTGATAATCAAAATATTATATTAAAATACAAATAATTGTTTTTCTAATTCAAAAAAATTGTAAGTTTCCTCAAGGTCAGACGAAATAAAAAAATTTGTAATTTTTAACTAATGATTTATAACTGAGATGGCAAACTTCTGCAAATATTCGAAAAAAATGTTATTTTTTCGTTTGATTGTACAAAACTGAAAATTAAAGTCATGTAATGCCTCAGCCTTGTTTCAACAGGAAATTGCAATAGCATGTAAAAGGAGATAAAGCATAATTTGTGTGTCAGGATTTGTAATCCAAATAAATTTAGCTAAATAGTTTAAAAAAAATATAAATTGTTACTTACAAATGATACAGGTGATGAATTGCCGTAATACGCTCCGACTTACGACAAACATTTCAATTGCACTGCGCGACAGGCTTTTTTCTGATTCTTGATTGCGGATTTCCTTGATCTACACACGACCACTGATTTTTCGTGAGTGGCGTGCAGAAACATTCTGAAAATACTGAGCGCTGCGTTACGTTATCTTCGCGTTATCGAGTGCATTAATCTGAAGATTAACGAATTATTACTACATTTTTTTAATCCGTTCCATTCATTTTTCTTTTTATTTAATTATCTTCAATTGACTTAGTCAATTAACAACCTAAAAAACTATTTTTAGTTCCTTGCTATTAGATCACTCTGAGATTTCATGAGAATTTCAGTTCTTATACTCCAATGTAAACAAAACTCCTTGATCTAAAATATTTCGCGAAACGCAAATTTTGATGTATTCTGAGGTGCAACTAGTCATAACAAATTATCTCTTCATAACGGACCATCAATTCCGATTAAATTTTAGATCAAGTGTATTTGTTCTCCGTTGCAACGAGCACAAATCTTTTATTGCGAAGGTTAATGCTTTTCTCACACGTGACAAGGTCAGTAGTCAAGTAGATGAATGTTTATCCGATAAGATAGGAAGTCACTACACTACGACATAACATCCTCTAATGGTTGGACGTTTAATTCATGGTAATTTCATTGTTTATAGCCCGATGAAAGGTTTAGTTGAAGCAAAACGCGTCTCTAACAGTGAAACAGTTTAATTCATTACAGAGTAAAAAACGAAGAAAAAAATTTCATACAAAATTGATCTACAAAACATTGAGTCATAAATTAGTTCTTGGGTCCATTATTTTATCTTTCTTGTCAGTCTTTGAATCTCTCGCTTTGCCTTTTAATTCCAACAGAATTTCTTCTATAGTTTTTCTCTCGGTCTCAGGAACGTATAAATACATTGCGAGCCATAAAACAGCGGTAATAACTGAGAAACACCAGAACGGTACATATGTTCCGTAGCGCTCGCTGAGATCCTGAAAAAAAGTTGATTATATGATTTCTCTACGCTTTAACGTAATTCGATAAGAAAATTGTTACTTCTGATTAAATACTAACTTTGTTTCAACAAGATTTATGATCCTTTTTGTTTGAAAATTTTTGTTAAAAATTTGTAAAAGCAGAGTTTTTTGTCGCGTCCGTTTTATTGCAAATTGTTTCAATATTTTTTCTGTATTTTTTCAGAAGTACATTTTTAATTTACATTTTTAACTTACCTGATAGAACGCCACGGCGCCCACGCAGGAGAGCGAGTAGTAAATAGCAGTTAGCAGACCGGCAGGTACTTTCATTTCGTAGGCGAATATCTCGCTGATATAGGCGAAAGTCAAGGGATTAATTCCGAATCCATAGGCGGCGGTAAACATCATGACGAAAAGTGAGGGAACCCAACGGAAGCTCGTGATATTTGCTCCGTTCTCCAAAGCCGAGAAAAACATTGATAGAACGAGCAAAGAAATAGTCATAACTCCCCCTGCGATTAATAGTATCCTCCGTTTACCCAAACACTTGATGGTTAGCATACAAGCGATGCCGGATATAATGTTGGCGGTGCCAGTAATAATGATGCTAATATTTGGTGTGAGCTCAAAGCCACCAGACTCGTAGATGTATGACTGATAAGCCAGAATGGGAGTCGCTCCTGACCATGTCATGGCAGTCATCATAATAAATGCTATGGCCCAAGCCCTATAAATTTAAACAGCTAATTATTACTATCCAAACAAAACTGACTACCCAGCATAGAACAAAAAATTTTATAATACATTTAAAAATTTAGATATCCTCATCCCACTAAGAGGATAGAGTGCATTTTTGAATATTGTAAATCATGAAGATGGAAAAATGATTCAATCAATATAATATTATTGCAATTAAATAATGCATAAAGTTAATGTAGTGAGAATATATGTTTGCTATTTGAATGGGATACTACATTGATTTTCTGCAATCTTCCTTGTAATTATTTTTCATGGTTACAGGAATTGCAATAACGAACAACAGTCAAGTCATAAGCTAAGAGTCAAGATTAATGATTCTAAGTGGAAAAATAATGCGCACCTTCGATTCTCTCTCTTTAGCACAGCATTTTTACAAATGTCAAGGAGTTTGACTCTGCTGTACTCGTTTTCAATGGATACGACGCGTTTAATCTCATCAAGATCTTTGCCAACTTCTTCCCGCTGTAAAGTCCACATCAGCGTCCTTTCGGCATCGTGCAAACGATTCTTTCGAATGAGAAAAAATGCACTCTCCGGACACCACACAAAGCCCAAGCAAAACACAATTGGAACGACCAGACCAATCATCGACATTGGTAACCTGATGAAAACAATGTTTTATGTTATAAATAATGTTGTAATTTCTAAACATAAAAAAATAAAATTATAACTGCAACATGTAAAAAAATGAAATAAAAAATTACCAAGTACAAAATAACAAAAATATAACTAAATTTTCATGTGTTGAAACACCTAGCCGAATCCCTCGTTACTGTCGTTCTCATGAATGTTATACATTTTGAAAAAGATAAAGTCAAGAAAAGTAAATGCCAATTAAAAGAAGAGCAATCGGACTAACTTGCCTGGAATATGAACTCTCGCAAATAGCGCTCATTTTGGTGTGATCAAGTATTTGATTAAGTCAAAGTCCAAGTCAAAGTGGCGAATGCCGCTGTCTGTATCAATTTCAGAGTCGGTGCTGTTTCCGGTGTTAATTCCTGTGTCAATTACAGAATCAATGGCGTTGTCATTGTCTCTACCACTTCCGTTATCGTTGCTATTATTTAAAAAGTCTTAAATCACAGAAAAATAGCCATTTTGAAAGCTAATATTTCAGGCAATATCAATCCGATAATTTTAGTTTGACGTACTGCCTACTCCTCTCAGGTCGATCTTTTAGAAAATGTATAACATTGATTATCAGAAACAATAATAAATTTTTCATCCGAGTCTTCAGATATTCTTTTTGAATTTGTTCAAAAACACTTTGAAAATGAAATTTAAAAATAACGTTGTATCAGCTAGATCGTTTCATGTTGGAAAAGTTATGAAAATAAACATGATGTCAACTTGTACCTGTCCATGTAAAGTCCGATGGCATATATAATCAAAACGCCACAGTTGACGAGAAATGAAATAAGTGTGGTAACCAAGCCTCTAATTTCTTTGCTCGTAATTTCCCCGAGATACATTGGCAAAACTGCATACGTTATCCCATTACTGATTCCGGCGAAAATCCGGCCGATGTAAATAGTAGTGTAATGTTGCGCTAGCGCAAAAATAATCCAGCTTGCAATTTTGGGTATCGCTGTTATTAACAGTGTCAATTTACGGCCGATTCGATTCATGAGAAACACCGTTGCTAATGAACCCAAAGCTGTACCAACGTAGAGAAGATTGATCGCCCACGTTCCCTGTTGGGGCGTCATAGCTATTGGATCGATGTTTCCAAATTTTGGAATCATTGGGGTACTCCATCCTTCGTGGAAGCCGCAGTCAATTATCAACAAATCACCTGGATAAATTTGCAATAAGTTAATTTTTTGTCTGGCAGCATGTTGAAATTCGAATAACATGAATAATTATCTCTAATTTTTGTGTACGTTGATTGGGGATTCAAATTGTACTTACAAACGATGGCAATGTAGAACTGCCGAAGGATGCCTTTCTTCATTGTGGGAGAAAACAGTTTCAAAATGTTTTTGAACTCATTAAACTACCTAAAATGAGGCATATTCAAAATTTCAGAAAATTTTTTCTGTTTGAGAATAAAAAAATTTTTCCATGGATTTAATTTGTATTTGAAAAACAAAAGAGATGATGTATGCATGAATGAATAGTTCAAATTAAATAATTATCTTAATTTTTGTTCGTGCATTGCGATGTGTTTCTTTCAATGAAGAAACAATAATAGTACATGTCAGTTCGAGATAAAAGTATCATTTTTGCACTTATGTAAATATCAAGCATTCTAGTCATGAATCAGCCAACTAATCTAATTAGACTGTAGTGTAATCGTGATACACACAAGTGTAAAGTTTTTGCCTGTCTGCAGGAACTATAACTTTCTGATTGCTAGGAATAAATTTAACCCTCAAAGGCCGGCTACATAACGAATAAATATAGTGAATAAAAAATGCCAAAAACTCATGAGTTTATTGCAATTTCATAAAAAGAAAAAATAAGTCATTAGTAACAACAAACTAAAATAAAGTTGGTCAAACATTGTTAAATTAACAATGTCATAATATTGATTTGACTTTGACAGCGTTCCGAAATGTCCAAAATTAAATTAAAGTCTGTTTGAACTCGTTCATGTTGTCAAGACATATTCATAAATGTTGTTTTACGCTTTGCTTTGTAACTTTGATTGCAGCCTGTAATGAAAATATCCCACAAATGGCTGATATGTATGAAATTATAGTAATACTTTTCCTAACAATTCGAATATTGTACCTACCAATCTCAATAATAAATGCATGTAAGAATCATTACTACTGTATAATTTACACATTTGAATAAAAGTCTATTAAAAGTCATTGTTGGGAATTTAATTGAGATAGCACATCATTATACAACTTTTTAAAAATAAACAGATAAACAAACTATAAACACGTAGTTGATCCAACAGTGTTTTGACAACTTGGAACAACAGCGCAGTGTCAGCAGAGTTATTTTTTTAATAATTTTTTTTCGTCAATGATAACAAATTCTTTTTTCGCGTGCATGGTTTGAGTTAAAAAATTAGTTAGAAAAAGTATCGTACAATCGGTTTAATTAGTTTGAGCATAAACAATACAAATATAAAATTTAATGTTTTCACTCAGTTTATTAATTAAAAATTGACAAAATTTCCATCTCCATTAAAAAAGTTGAGCTATCTTTTGATAAATGCAGACTTTTATTTTGCTAGTAAATCGTTTAGTACATACAACAATTTTGATTTAAAAAATGTTGCAATATTTCAACAACCATAATTAATTAGTATTACGTAAAACAATGGTTATTATAATGTTTAGTTGCCTTACTACGTTGCCATAACATGTTGCGAATTACGGTTTCGATAACAAAAGAAAATTTTTTCTTCATTATTGAACTATAGAAGAGTCTTTCTTCCTAATTATAAGTCAGAAGTAAATAGTTGTTACTGTTAGATTATTGGTAATTATAAGTAATTGGATACGCATACCGTATATCATTGTTCCGTTCATCATAAGGTTTGTGATTCAATCTTATATTGTTTGAACGTTAGCTAATAGTAAGATGATTATTGAACATACATTAAATTCTCTGTATGTTTTCATTTTGATTGCACAATTTTTAGTATTATTTGTTTTTATTATCCCTAGACAGCAGTTCAGTATTTGATTTAACCTCATCTGCCAAACATTTTCATGATAAAAATAACATAAATCTTTGAATAGAGATTCGATAGATTTTAGATAGAATAATTGATGGAGTTTTGCAAATGTAAAATAAAAGAATCCCTTAAGATTTTATCTAAGAAGTTAGAAATTTTAGAAAAAGAGTAAAGTACATTAACAATGTTTTTGATAAACAATCAATTTAAAAAATTCATATCATAAATCTCGTTTATAAACTTTTGCTTGTTTTAAAAGCCATATAAAAGGAGTAAAAATTGCATCGCGTACGATGGGTCACTTTAACAATATTTTATTTTGACGTAAATGTTGTAGCTTTAAATCATCCTACATGCACAACTTTTTTTTTGAAATTATATACATCTACGTCGACGTTTATTAATTTCATGTTTTAAAAAAAATGTTCAAAAATGAAGACAGTAAATACAGAAGTTGTATGACAGTGAAACACTGAGCGGATTGTCAGTCATTTTTCCGTTTCGTGCATGTAATTGCGAATTCACGCGATGGTCTTAAAATAGACAGCATTGAGCCAGAGTGTAGTGTTTTTGTTTCATCAGATTAAATCAAAATCAATCATATTATTACTCAAAACAACTATTTCTTGTTTAATATCATGAAATCATGAATGACAAGTTGTATCTGTAAACAAAGAAGGTTTACGAAAGTTGAAATCATTTTAACATTGATAATCGTTATATTTTTTTACATTGCAACGTGATTTTAATGTTTATTCTTCGCTTTTGAAAAACCTGTCAACTCGTTTAATATACCAGTTTGTGAAACTGGTTTCATTAACTATTAAAACGAATTAATATTCTTTTATGAGTTCTACAATGGAATGTAACAATACCTCATAATTCATTTTGTAATATTTGAAGTAAACAAAATATAAAATAAATTCAAATACACACAACTGCAAAATAATTAAAAGTATATGGATATAAATCGAATATTCACTGAAAAGGATAGAAATCCAACAATAACCAAACGTACAAAACGAATCCGATTTACATTACAAACTGAAAAGCATATTTTCATCTCAGACTAAAAAAATAACAACAACATAATAACCAAGCGTACAAACAAAATCAAATTTTAATTATGCAAAAAAATTAAATTTCTATACTAAAATGGACCTGTGAAAATCCATATTAAATGATTTTGTTAAAAGTTAATGAATTCTGTGTATGGTGACAGAGAAATTGTGTAAATATTACTAAATAGTACTCACATTTTGTAGATTTTAATCATGTATCACAATTACTATAATCACATTAGTATCTTATGTCATTGTAGGTGCAATTAATATTCAGCGATGCATATAGTTTATGAGAATGGACTGCGCAGATATTTTGTCTCTTCGACGTTTTACTGTCAAATGATAACAGTCGAGTGTGAAATAAAGTTTATATAATCAAAAAATATTATAGACAGCGTAACAAAAAGTATATTACATCACTTCGACAAAAAACTTTTCATCGATAAACTTGTCTGCCATTGAAACTAGGCATGAAGTTACAGAATCTACTTGAAAAACATCATCAAAACTTAAACACTCGACTAGAACAACGTACGAAATTAAAACTGCAACAAACACGAATTATTTCAAATTTTTACATCGAGATACTTTTCGGAGCATCACTCGAGATTCGCACGTACATTGTACAAAATTAGAGATGAAAAACAAAATAAAATTTGTTTAAACTGTTAGCAAATTACCTCATTTGTGTTATTGCAATTAAACTGTAGGAATCTCACGACCGACTGCGAAAATTTGTAATTGACGTAAGTCGATGAGGTTACATCTCATATCCCTACTCCATACCATCTAACATAAATAACAGTGTAGCAAAATTGATCTAAGATTTATGCCGAAGGAAAACGCATTGAATTGTTGAACGTCTTTGAAAAACATCGTCAGATTTTATAATAAAAACTTTTTATTTATTCATATTCTGAGTATGTTTTATGAAATAGACAACTGAAACCGGTTTCATTCAACTCTCAAGGAAGTTCAGTAGCTTTTTCACCATAAGATTTTAAATTGGCAAACTGTAAATCATTTTTAGGAAAATATTTTTAACAATTTTTGAAGCACCGCGTGTATTGGCCTGTTTACTGTCCTGTGTCGGTCAAACTTATACTCTCGCTTAACTTTGATAAGGTTGGAAGACAGTAATGCGGAATCGTGTAGGAGTTTAATGACCGAATGCAAATGCAAATATAGTTTAAATTGTGTTCTGTTGCCTACATAACGTTCTACTTCATTGTTAGTAATGTACATATCTAACAGACATTAATATGTACAACTTTATATATCTCAAATTGTTCTTGGTTTGTAATATTTCTACTTGAACATTTCTCGAATTCATATTTCATAATTAATTGCCATAACTCAATTCATTAAATTAATTATTCAACTTCTGAAAAATAAAATGTATCATAAAATCCGGATGGACGTCTAAATTCAAAACTATTTAGAAAATAAAAAAAAATTTCACTGCTTGTATTTTTTTTCGATTTTACAAATTGGCTATCATGTAAGGATTCAAAATCTTGTTTTACTCCAACTCAGGATCCGCGATAATCCCAATCCTAAAAAAGAAACGGAAAGATCATGTGAATCACGTGTTAAACTGTTTACTTAAAACTACAACACAATGCACTAGAAATCAGTTTAATGGACTTTTCGGGCTCGGGTTTGAGAATTCACCTACGGCCAATATTAAACTTCCATTTGCGAATTTTAACTGCGTACCGTCAAATTTAGCTGAAAGCTGCTTTTCAAGTAAACGCTTAACCTCAGTAAAGCGCTTCATTAATGCGCAACGACGCCAAAGTTCAGAAAGTGTACTGACCAGCGTAATTTCAAAAACTTTTGGATGTTGCATAAAACTAATTATTAATGAGAATCATTTATATATGTTTATAGCGATCTGGCCCCTAATAACCTTTCACTTAATCCTGTTGCCCGAAACTAGCTTTTAGTGCTCCAAAAATAAATAATCAGTCCAATTCGGCTCATCAGTTTCAATATTTGACTGACTTTCAACGACGACCTTTATCTTTTTATCAGTGCGGACTTTTCTTACGATGTCTTTTGTGTGCACATCTGTGTGCGCTTTTTATATTCTATTCAATACCATTTCTCAAATCATACACTGCACCGTTATAATCAACTTCTTACTTTGATGTAAAAATAAGACGAATTCTCATCTCAGAATCCTTTTGATTAAATAAAGGTCATGCATGGCGAGAAGTGATGTATCTCCACTTGAAAAAAAAGGAAAAAAAAAGTCATGGCTATTCAAAAGTGTAAGATCGAAGTATGCAAATTTAAAGAAGGAAATTTCCTTTTCACGTTTTTCCACGTCCATTATGAAAACATAAATGAACACCTTTGATGATTCTTTTTTCCAAGGATGATTTCCATTCGAAGGTTGTATTTTTTTCAAAGGTGATAATTTCGTCGAATAAAAGATAGTTCTACAATATCGCTCGGGAAGAATAAAGTGGCACACATGAGACGATTTTCTTACGTGAAAATATGAGCCCAAATGCACTTGTGGGAGGAAAGAGTCAGAGAGGCCGACTTCGGGGCAAATTGAGAAATGCATAAGAAAGAGAACTTACCGTCATGGGAGTCGTAAAGGTATATAATTTTTTTCCAGCCGTAGTAGCGAACCGTATCGATGATGGCGCGGTGGTAATCAGGTCGCATACTGATAGCATAATCAACGAAACCCGAAGACGGCGTCAGTACCTATAAATTGAGAATTTGAACTGTTGAAAAATGTTCCCCCGACCTTTAGTTACTATGAAATATCATTCCAAGACTTTATTATCTCGCCTTTCCTTTTTTTAGTTTTGAAAATGGTTCCACCGTTCATGACAATTTTCATCGGAAAACATTATCCATAAATCGAGATGTAAGAAAATATCAATACGCTCTCTTTCCTAACATCGTGTATGCTTCTCACAGTAAAATATTCAATATCCGCCTTGGTGTATAAATTATGCAGGGGCAAAATTTTGAATAAGATGAAATAAAACAACATTTAAATGGAATACCTTTTCAGGGAACCAGGGGGTTACGAATGGCATCTGGAAAGTGTTGCTGTAGGAATGCAAAGTGTCGAAGGAATCTGGACTGACAGCTCCCAGCATCGAGAATACACCTCTGCTGAACTGGTTACATACTGCGAACATAAAATAAGTTCCGCGTTAATACAAAGTGAAGAAGAGATAATCGTGTGTGATCAACATTAAAGTTGTTCTATCGTCAATATTTATCTGATAAGAAACTTGAGCCTCTCAATGATTGCCATCATATAAACTTGGTACATAAACATTATCCAATATTGTCGTTGGCAAAAATATATTAGAACCAAGTATCACGTTTCAATCAGACTGCGAAAACATTTTCATGTCTCGATGCAAAGTAGAACGTGGTAGATCAGGTTTTTTTAATTTTACAAAAATATTGATAGTTAGTTTGTTGTTCCTCTATATAATACAATGGGTCGGTTTGCACCAATCTGAAACAATATACACGAGTGGGAATTGAAAATTTAGTATTTTGTATGTTAGATTAGATATGTATAGATTATTTCATATTTGTTTATTTAGATGTCACTGAAGATTTAATCAGTTTTGCATGTTCAGTCATATTGTTGTTTTTTAATTGTTTTGACTAAATACTTGATTAATTTTGTTTTTTTTTAGGGATTTTGATGATTTGGGTACTTTGATGAAAAACAAAAAGGATATTTTTTTAGTCAATGAAATTAGTTTCTAGTATTGATAATTGAGTATTGAAACAATGACTTTTGGAAACGTTACAAAACCGCGTGGAATAAAAAGATTGATTTGAAAATTGTTGATCATAAATTGATTATGAAAAAAGTTATGTTAAACAAATAAAAAGGCTTGCAAAATTTTTTTGTTCGATAATATAGTAATTTGTGTACAGTGGAGTTTCGTAGAACCTTATAAGGGGACCGTCGATATAGTAACGATAACTCGTTTAGTAAGTACTAATATAGAGTCGATAACTCTCTGACCATCTGCCACCTGCTTCCGTATTTCTCTAGTGTACACAAAATACACTGTTCAAAAGCACAGCTGTGACGAAAGTTGCCCAGTTTATGACAGTGAAAAGTGTTTTCAATTCACACTTTATATCACTGCTCGCGCGCCTTACGTTTGTTGCACATAAAGCATTCCCACCATATATTTTATGTTAATGATCGCTGTCACAGACTTTATTGAAGCTGGGAGAGAAAAAAGTGGCATCATTCAACTAGAGAATTATGAGATGGAATCGCAAACAAACCTGAAACTTCGGTGTAAAGATTCAAAAATAATTATTCATCTGAAATGTAACCGACCTGCTAATTTTCTTACGTGTTCGCGATCAGTGAATCGACATTAAACTATCTGAGAAACTTGAGCGCAAATGCAAAACAAGATCTGCTTGCCGCACAACAAACTGAATTTCATCTTCGATTTTCGCTTTCACGGGACTATTTTGACGCAAAGTACTTCGCCCGTATAACTACTGTCATTTATGTTTCAAAACCATGCTGCATGAATTTCACGCTCATAATTCGATAATTTTAACTTTTGGTTATGGAACTGTGCATTAGATTGAATTCGATTTTTCGCAAGCATGATCATTATCAGCACAGTCTCTCGTGGTTAGAGATAGTCGGCGAAGGAAACTCTACCCATTATGCTCCGCAAGACTCGCACGTGTGATCGAAACTAAAAGAGAAGATGATAAGGTTACTCTCCTAGCAATACCCGATATACGTACCCATGATTCAGGGACAAATGGGTACATGCGTGATAGGGCAAGTTCCAAAGTTAAATGGCTCGTGAAGTTAGCAGTTCAAATTAGTTGTTTCCCTGTTGCTAAATATACCACTGTCTTCTAATTCCATGATATCATTTTGAAATAATCTCTCCATGTTATGACAAAAATCATTCAGCTTTAATCATATAAGATTAAAGATTCAGCTTTAATCTCAACTAAACATATTTTCGCGTAACAAATACTGTGAAGTTTTTTGAACGAAACTCATATTCGAAAATTTAAATAATTAAATTAATTTAAACCTTTTTTATTCACAATTTCTAAAGAGTTAACAAAGTACAATTAAGTAGAAACAATTTATGAGTTTTTCATTAAAATATTGCTAAGATATTATGACTTTATTATGAATTATGAAAAAACTAATTGAAAAAATGCATCAAAAGTACTTAAATTTTGAATGAAAATCTAAAAGGGTTGATAAAAGGAATTTTGTAAAACAAAAAAAATTTTAATGAATAATAATTACATTGACTATACGTGCAAATGATCTGGGTTTGGATTATTCGGTAGCTGCCTTATCGTTAATTCCATCTTCGTGGCTATGAATGTGTCTATAAAAAATAGCTTTATTATTTTGCGAGAGGAAAATGAATGCCGACGATCCCCGGGGATCATGAGCCCATTTATCTGTTTGTGATTACA
Source organism: Trissolcus japonicus (assembly GCA_030522925.1). Lineage (NCBI taxonomy): Eukaryota > Metazoa > Arthropoda > Insecta > Hymenoptera > Scelionidae > Trissolcus > Trissolcus japonicus. The sequence goes on from JAPYZS010000018.1 coordinate 390,905, forward strand.
AAAATTTCACTTTCGTTGGGACACATTTTTATAAGTCGTGGAAATTCAACGATTCAGTGCAGGTAGAAAGCGTGACTTTTTTTTATCTTATAGTCGCGACTGATTTTATCTTATAACTTTCAAATAATAGTTTTAGACCTCATCATTTCGTACGCGCGCAAGGCGTACAGATGAAATAATAATGAACTTGAATATCAAACTGGAATGACAGTTTTTTGTTTTCGCGGGTTTGACATTTGTCGCGAGATTCAAATAAAATTTTTTCGTCAATTAACAACCTTTATAATTGGAACGTCAACAGTCGTCTCAAAAAGATCAACCCTCAGCTCTCGTGACATCTCTGGTAAAAAGACATTTAACTTCTTCGAGGGATGATTTGCAAATTTAAATACTTCGCACTCGTTTGAAAGGTAGATAAATCTAACTTTCCACTTTCTAAAATAAATGAGTTAAATTTCCATATATATCCAGAAGTTAAGATATTAGAACTGAAATGGTAGCGAAAACGGAAATTACAGGATGCATCCAAGTATACTTCCGTACATGCAAAAGCAAACTAAAGAGGAATTACTGTTGCGTCTAAGATTTGGCACCAAGAAAATGGTTTACAATTTGCGTGCAAAGTTTATCTCTTATAACTTGTAAATTGTGATAGACAACTGATGAAAGCACGCGGCGAATGTTCGGAAAGAAGTTTTCGTTCGAATTTGTATTAAACGCGTACCGAAAAATCAAATCTAAGAAAGGAAAAAAAAAGTCATGCAAACTTCGTCGTTCCTTTTCCCCCTTTCAAATTACTTTAATCAGATGTCAAATAAATTTCGCTAAAAAGATTTCATCTGGCGCGCGAAAATCCGTAGCCATACTCTTATTGGGAATAGGTAATGGGCACATTCACGAATTTCTGAGGCCAATAACGGGATTAAATAGACGAGGGTTAATCCTAATGGTGGACGCATTTTCTCAGTCTTGCTCGTGTACCGTAATGTTCAGCTCTCCTCGGTTTAGTCCAATTGTGTCCAATTATTCGTCGAATCTTCAAGAGAACATGATAATGAAGCCTATTTTCGCGACCTCTGTCCCTGTTTGAAATCGATTTTTCAAACGTGAAATTTATGCGACACGAGAAAATCTAAGAAATTTTCGTGTGCACTGAAAAATCTCAGTAAAAAAAGTTTGATAAATCGCCGAGGGGGAGAACTTTCTTTCCTTCCCATGGAGACACCGGACTATAAATTAGAATAAAGTCATCATCGAATATGTAAAAAAGGAAAACTGAAACTAACACACTTTGATCTGAAAGCAAGCGTTGATCGTTGGCAATGTGCTCTTCGAGCTAGCGAACTTCTTTGTAAGTTTTAATGTTGCTCTCTCGTAAGCAGCGAAGAGTCTGAAGTATGCTCGAGATACGTAGAGCTTCAGGACGTTCTTCAGTTCTTTAATTCAACGGGGAAAAACTTTTTCACCTGCCCCGAGGCGTTCATTCGAACTCGAATTCAAATTCAAAGTATGTCCATATTACGCGAGACTTTTTAAAAAGTTCATTTCACTTTAACGCATAATAAATAAATACACTCATGGTTTTGGTCATTCCCATGGATTATGTGATGCTTTAATGAAAAAGCAGCAATTTTATCAGACCCTGGTTAAAGTCAAATGATCGTTTTTGTTGTTTCACAATTGATGCCTCAATTATGAAAAACAAATCATAACTATTTTGCTTAATTTGATAATTTTTTAGCCTTACGAGTATTAGGTGAATGAAAAAATTCATAATAAGCATTTGGATTATGACATTTAAATGTCAATAATTAATGAAAATTCATAATTGTTATTTTATATCTCATAATCCAAATTTTTATTATGAATTTTCTTATTCGCAGTTGTAAGGCTGAAAAATTATCAAATTAAGCAAAATGAGACACTACTTGTGAAACATCAAAAACGATCATTTGACTTTAACCACGGGACCTTATCCGAAAACACATCGGATTCACGATCAATCATGATATATTAATTGGTCCAATATCTTGATAACGAGCTTGATAAAATTTGCTCACATAAACATCTTAGATAACCTGTCTTATATAAAAGATTTCTTGATCAATTTGTCACAGAATTTTGTTTAGATTCTAACTGAATTTTTGAAATTTAGACTCATTTATAACTGTCAATAAGAATGAAGTCAACATTGATCTTGGCGTTGTTATTTTTGTCATATACATTAGGTAAGCTCATATACGTTTAGTTTTACCCAGGTTTAAGTTTAAAAAAAAATATCTTTGTATTTCAATCTCATTAAAATTGTTTTGCAATGTTTTAGGTACTGCAACATTTTATCATAAAAGTGATAAAAATGTGAAAGGAATTAGTGACAATCATATTAGTGAAACAAACTTGACTAGCGAAATTTTAACTAACATCTTGGCAAACTACGCATTTCATTTTAATAACATTACAAATGATTGGCTTCGGAAAGAAGTGAGAGTTTGTATGCTCTAATGAATTTGTTGAAAAAACGTACTAAACTTGTTATATGTATTTTTTAGCCCTTGACAGATTACATCATTCGCAAAGTTTATGATTATTTTTTCGATTTATTGAAAGTTCAATCAACTGTTCATCTTCCACCTATCGAACAACGACAAGATGCCGGACACTACGTTGTAACCTGGGAAGGAGTATTCTGGTTAATAAAATAATCGTAGTAATATTTTGATTTACTATTTTTTTTTCAACGTATTGAACATATTTTTTTGGACTGCAGGGATTTGAACCTTTTGAAAAGAGAAGAACAAAATAACACGTACAATAATAGGCAATCTAAAGTATATACCTCTATCATAAATCTTTGGACGGATGTGGGAAATATAGAGTATAAATATGAGGTAAAGGTGTACTGATGAAAAAATACCAAAGATAGTTTAAAAAGTCTATCATAATAATTGCATTCAATTTCACTCATAATTGTTATATCTGCTTAGTAGTTTTAGCATAACAATTCAGCAGTTGCGATGCGAACTTTATAACGTCAACTTCACATCGGTCTGCACTATTTTATCATTTTTATCGTTGATTATTATTTTTGTCACTTTCCATCATTTGTTGTTACTTTTGTTCTTGAGGTAATATTTTACCATTTAAAATTATTGTATCTAATTCCGAAATCTTATAGAGTTCAATCTTAAATAAAACTAAATTATTTAATGAATTATTTTGTTCTAGGCTAGGTATGGAATACTTTGGGCAAGTGGATATATCTGGGCGAAGTTGCATCGTCTTTCAATGCGAATGGAACACAACATTCATTACGGTGAAACAACTTGCTTTCAATCAGTAAATAATGCTGGAATGTATTTTAATGGTATTGACGTAAGTGTAAGTGGGACCGGAATTTTTAACAAACTTATTTCAAATGTCGTTAAAAAATATGTTATGGATAATAAAAATAAAATTTTCGATTATGTAAGTCAAGAAGTCGAAAATATATTTACAGATAGGCTTAACGATTTGATAGACTGTGATAAATTTAAATTTATATTTCAATTATAATACAATTCTCTATATCGTAAATAAAATTGAATGAACCAAAAAAAACTGTCACTCCTGGAGTGAATCTCTTGAGTAAAAATAAAAAAATTTTTAGAATAAACGTTTCTGTAGTTTTGTAGTTTTGAACATTAAAAATGCATTCCTATCTTATTAGTTTGAACCACATTGTTTGTTTATTCATATCTTTTTGTTTGTTAACGATAACTGTCATCGAATTGAAAGGTTTTGCTCGGTTTTGCTGTGTAACCACATGTTTTTATACGAATAATTACAAATAACTCGTTGTTATTAATGAAGAATGAGTACGATTAATTGTACTTGACCACAATGATCTCACAACCATCCATCATCAAATAAGCATACAAATTGTTGATGAAAATGAAAAATTAGAGAATCAAAATATAAGAATGCAATTCAATGCAAAACATTGTTTTGCCTGTAAACACCCGGTGCGTCCCCGGTAATGCAAAGCAAATTCTTTATTTTTTTGTTCATTTATGTTATCAAATTACAATGCAAATTTTGTTCGTTCATAGACTAAAATTAATTTATGTTTTTTCTACTGAGTTGCAATAAAGATGTAGTTGAAGAACAAGAGACGAGAAATTTAATTTCCTGCGTTAATAATGCGAGGTGATTGAATGTAATGAATAATTTCTTGATTTAAAAACAAATTCTTCTTTGAAAGCAGTTAAAAAAACATAAAATTAGACATTTTGACGGAAAGCGATATTTCGTAGATCTGATGATTTTTTATCATTCGTTTGGTAATCATTAATAAAGACTGATCAAATATTCTGAAAACGAGATGTCTGTCAGGAAGAACGTTTTCAAAAGGAAATAGAAGACGAGCAAAAAAGCTCATTCGTCTCCATTTACATACACCATAAATTTTTTTAAATGAAAGAAAAAATGTTGGAATTCTTGTGCCCCTTTGCCTAAGTTAAGGTTAAGCGAAGTTCTAAGTACGTTCGCGTTCGTACAACGAGAATGTGAGGCAAAGCTGTGCACAAAGTAACGGGAATCCAATTTCCTCTTACGAAAGTAAAGTATAGAATGACGCGGAAAGAAAAAAAAATGCATGATGGGAGAGTGCGGAAAATCAAGAGATGCTCGTCCAGAATTCCTCATTTATCTTTACGATAACTGACCTGGCCCGACGACAGTCGACAGTTTAATTAATAGGCGCATCGCCTTTTGCTCTGTAAACGAGGTTCGTACCTTGATCTTTCGGCGCTTGATGAATGAAGTTTAGCGCTTCGATAGCAAACACTTAACAAAATAAATGTTACATTGCTTTTGATTTTGTTCTGTTTTGTTGTCGCTCTTTTCAACTTTTCTCCCGAATTTCATACAACCGATAAAACCGGAAAATATCAGTTATGGTTTTTTTGAAATTGATTTTAGTTCACAATGGATAATAAAAGAAGAAGTTTATTGATACAAGATGGGATATAGTGATTATAATTGGTATAAATGAATGATTTATGTAAACCCCTCCTGAGAATTGTATGAAAATATCGTACAAAATACCACACAGCGAGAAGAGAATTCTCAGGACGATGATTCTAGTAAAGCTATAAATTCAAGGAGGGTGGTGAGAACTACTGGCTTGGATTACCATTGCTGCTCGTCGTTGGACATTAGAATTCATGCGGAGACATTTGCGGTCCGCTTCCTAATGACCGACTGTAAAAAGGCCGTCCAAATTCGCTAAGTGGAAGAGAGAGTATAGCTTGGAACGAGGTAGCGTGCACACTAGAGAAAAGAATGATGATGAAAGAAATAAAGGAAAAGGTTTAGGTACTATTAAAAATCTAGAAGTGTGTTTTCCCTTGAAACGAAAAGCTGAGAGAAAAGCTATTGCATAATGTGTAAGCGCTCTTCTTTCTGATGGTCTTGTGATCTCGATATACATATCGTTTTAGTGCGTTAAACTTATAAATTTGAAGTCGATCAAGTAATATTTGCAGACCAAACGCCTGTTCCTTGCTTTGCATAATTGATGATGTACTCATAAAACAAACCGCTTGAACTAAGTTGAACTTTCGCTTGACTTGACATGCTAACTTGACAATTTTATTCAACTTTAAAACTGACATCCATAAGTTCTATTTTTTATTTTATTTTGCTTTTTTTTTATTTTTCTTAAACTTCAGTTTGTTGTAGTTTAGTTTTGCGTCCAATCATAGCGGTCCAACATGATTAGTAACGTGATACAACATTAAAGTACATGCGCCTTGAAGACTTTAAATTAATGACCCTGCAAAAGGCCCCTAGATGATAGTTTACCATAAAAGAAGAATGCTTTTTTGATATTTGATATTTAGCAGTAGTTGAATTGCATGAAATGTAATAACAGCGTATTTGATGAACTTAATTTAATTTACATCAATAATTCAAGGTACTTTGTTAACTAAGGTCAAATGTTAAACAGCCTTATGATTTCGGATAATAATTATAATTACAATTAAAATTACAATGCAAGTTTGAATACTTCACAAGTTGATTTTCATAAGTAGTTGAATATTTATCAAGACTTTCGGAAAAATGTTCGACTTGTTTGTTTTCTTTTGTTATTTGTTATTTTCTGTTGTTTGACCTAGGATCAAAGTCTGCTGCATTTAAAATTCGTAAATGCGTTCAATAAACGTGATTGTTATTTAATCGACAGAAAAATGAAATTAAAGTGCAACTTTAAGTTGAGCGCGTTGCCCTCTAGCGTTAGAGAAACATCTAAGGCCAAGTTTAGTACAAAAATCCGCATACCTTTCGATATATCGCAACGTAAAGCGCGCAATGGGAAATCAAAGGACGAGCGCGTGGTATAGCCAATATTGACGGTATTACGTTTTCTTCGCGTCTCTTCGTCGTACGCGAATCAATATACGACCGACTTAGACTCGTAATTTCTCAACGAATAACGTGATCTGCCAAACTCGTGCAAAACCACAGCAAGGGCCAATAGAATTTTATCAACATTTTTAATAACTTTGAGATTCTAATATAAAGCTTGAACTTTGCATAAATATTTTGCCATCGCGATGCCACGCGCTTCTAAGTGAATCTTAACTAATAGAAACTTATGCTGTAGCTAAGGATCAAATAATTTGATATAAATTTAATTAATCCTTTCAAAGTATTGCTTCATGACTTAAGTAAACACTATTAACGTAATACTATGGACATTTATTCGTGAAACTGAACTCTTCCAAGTTGATTAAAAAGTACAGCGTGCAATATCGAAAAACATTTTTAATTTTGTTAGGAAACGTACATTTTTGGGGAATGAATGAAGTAAATTTGAGTCTCTCTTCTAAGGGCGAAGGCGTTTCTAGTTTCAGGGTCGTACTCTGTATAGCGAGCAATTCTAAGCACTCTTTTTAAACTACCTTGATAACACTGTATAGTGTAGACAGTAAATGATCGTCTTTGGAAGACGATTGCCATTGATGAACACTAACGAGCACCTCCGGATGTAAGTTCGAAGGTTAGTTAGTAAGACTAATTAAATGCAAATTTCGTTTGTTCCGCAACGCTGAAATCGATGCTCGGTTATAAATAATAAACAAATCGAGTATCAATAGGTTCAATTGTTTCTTCAAAGAGTAAAAATCGAATACTAAATTCTTCGAAGAGTATATAAGGGACTGTTTAGGTGTTGTTAATATACGATGACCTCATTAGGGCTTTGACAAGGTTTAAGTCTGTCAAACATTAAATCCTTAATGATCAATTGCATTCTGTAAGTACTCTTTAAAAGCTCAAGCTTTAAAATCAGAGCATTAATCTATCTATCTTTACTCATCGCTAACTCTTTGTTACTCTTTCGATGAGTTAGGAGTCACCAGCCCCTTGATATGAACTTCATTTGTGGATGAGGCAGCTGGACAAATATTTTCATTATTGATTCAAGCGCTCAGCTTCTAAGTTTTAATTTTCTTTAATTAACTTTTTGTTATAATAAAATTTTACTGACACTTAAAGGTTACATAATAAATTTTGATTCATTTAAAATGTTCGAATTCTATCTGTGTTATTCAACATCTTTATAAACCGGGGACAAATATATAACTTCTGGCGACAGCGTTTTTTTAAAAGAGATAGATAAATAGATAGAGATAGATAGATAGATTGGTATTCTGATTTTAATTCATTTGAAATCCATCTTAACTCATCGGCAATTTTTTTCAACTCTTTCGATCTGATTAGAGTTAGTTGATAGTTGTTTAAACCTTCTTTATATTAAAAAAGATGCGGAAAATTTTTAAGGCAAAATTGTTCAAGAGTTCTGCTTTTGTTATAATCTTTTTTTGTCTTGGTTCTTTGATCATTGAATAGAATGTCTTGGCAATTTCATATGAGCTACGATAAATACTATTGTTCCACTCTGATGTGACTGACAGTTTCGGTTGCTGACTTGAAGCCTGGAGCTATATCGCAGAGACACAGAAGCTCAGTGAAATTGGACTCAGAGATTCGTTTTGCCTCTCTCTTGCGTGTGAGAAGGCATTGCGCAAATAGTCACGGGAAGAAGCTATAAGAAGGTCGCGACAGCGGACTAAGAAGGGAGGAGACACCCGAGGGAGTCCTCTGCAGATTTATATAGCTGGTGGCTAGATGGTTGTTAACCTGAGTATTTTTGGTACACATGGTGATGCTGAAATAAAACCTGGTCAGGTAAATTTGAAATAGATACCCAAGGAATAACTTTGTAAGAAAAATTCGTCGAAGTCACGAGATCAGTATGATATTAACTGAAAAAAATTTTACACGAAGATGATAGTTGAGAAACCAAATGAATTGAAACAATCAAAATATTTTAATGATTTAATCAAGTGCATAGTAGAATATTAAGAGTAAAATTGATTACCATATTGAGTTAAGTGAAACTAAATGTCTCAGAAATATATATCTGATTAAAGTAAACAAATTTGATTGCAACCTGCAGAACTAATATGATTAATTATCATACGATACGTTAAAAATATAACATGTGTTATTATCACTTGGAGCATAATGCCGGATATTAACAATGTCACAACATTATCTCAAGTCGTAATAGATTTGCCATGCAACATAGCTTGCCACGGGATTATAACAGAGGTCCTAATCCAGACGAACCAAACCAGTATTAAATGAAATAATTGGACTTTTGTTGAGCGCCAAAATGTGTGAAGGGGAATTTCTGCGTTTTACGTTTTCAAATTAACTGGCATTGTAATTTCTTTTTTTTTTGTTTATGAATATTTGACAACCGGTACAAAAAATTGAATTCATCTGTTAATTCATATATTAGACATTAGAATTTTCTTGTATAATTAAATTGAATAAAGAAAAATGAAAATATCTGTTTAATCGTGCGTGAATAATGTTTAATTAATATTTATTGTGTAGCAAGAAAGAAATTTGGAAATTTCCTAACTAAAGTATATGTATCACACGGATTCTTTTCCGGTCTTAAGACAAGGTAGATATACTTGACGGATGGTTGGGGATTGGCCGAGTGAGCTTTAACGATCCAAGGTCTGCTACCCAGCTTAAGCTTGGTCTTTGTCCTCCCGTCCGTCGAATTGATAAAAAGAGACAATGCTTGACTTCAAAGGACTCGGAGGTCGATTGGTCAACACCGGCGGATTAGTAAGTTCTATCAAACAATGGGTAGAATGTCAGACCGCAACAATGTGCTCACTTCTTTGTAAGCAAACCACGCGGGGATTATTGAAATTATAAAATTATTTCCTCCAGTGTAGTCTGAATAATTTTTGGTGTTATATTTTTACTCCCTCTGTTAGTTTTATAATATTATCATTTATCATAATATTTATCAAAAATTTGAAAATATTTTTCTCAAAACTCGATTCTTAAATACGTCCTGCAGGCTAGTAAACAGTTCAACCAAATTGCCTTTTTTAAATTAACGATCATTAAATTCATGTGGCTTCGAAACTGTAATAAAAACTTTCTAACTAACAAACTATAATTATAAAGTGTTCTTATTTTTAAATATCCGCTGTTCGGAATTATGACATAGATTAAAATTTTGCCGCGCGCCATGCAGTCTCACTGCGAAGCCGGTAGAGGGCAGCATCGCACGATCCCAAGCGCGCGACAACACCCTCATAGTTACTCTCGCCGATAGGCGGCGGTCGTCACACTCTGCGCATCCCTCCTACAAGCAAGCTGACTGTTCGCGGCACTAAATTAGGATGCTGCGTGCCTTCCGCGACACGTTCCAATTTGCCCAGAGAGGGCTGTAAAATGAAGGATACTCTATTGAAAGCTGGGATGCAGTGATGGTCGACTCACTGACACTGAAATTCAACTCAACGCTCAAACGCAAGTAGGAAGGTATGATGACTTCCACGCAAGAAATCCTAACAATGAAACAGCTGAAAAACATTCTGGAGTGAAATCAGGATTTTAGAAGTCTTGACACTATCTTCTCCTGCACGGAGAAAAATAAAATGGCACTGCAGTCTTGATAACCAATATTAACCTAAAATACTGTTTCAGTGTAAAACCAATGCTGATTCACTATTGGTAAACAAGTGGTTTATTTTTCCCCGTGTGGAGAGAAGCCATGGAATGTCAAAAGCAATTCTGTCATGTACAAGGGCGTCCGGATACACATCAAACAATCATATCAATCGTTTGTAAACGACAACAAAATTTGTGGCAATCCCTTGACACACTCCTACCAGCTACAGTTGGATCTGGATGGCACCAGTTTGTGGGACGAAAGTTGGTTGATCCCATTAACAACCCTCTCAAATGCAAGGTCTTACATATTGAAGGATAAAACCCGTAGACACAATGTCGTTTAGCTGGGCACGTTATCATTCCTACCCTAGCACAGGTGAACCTTGGCCTCATGATGATGCCTCTTTTGAAGTTGGACCTTGACGGCTGTGATGATCAAGAGAGCCAACAGTTTGCTATACCGGATCCGAACATATTTTTTATATTTTACAAACAACAAACAATCGTTAGATTATGTTTTATCGTTATAGAAGTAGTGCAGCGACACAAATACCCGTGCCAACTCTTTAAATTCGAATAAGTGAAATTTATTCACAAAAAGTGAATATACACGTATTTTGAGTCAAAATTACAATCGAATGTTCTGTTTTTGCAGTTAGTGGAACACTCTGGACCTTTTCAAATTTAAAGAGCAAGTTTAATAGAGATATTACTTTGTACAAATAAAATCCGATTTTGCCAGGAACAGTCTTGCTCATTAACTCTTAATTGTATCATTATTCAGAGATTTGAAATAGATTTTCACATTAATCCTCTTATTCTTTCATGTTCAAAATGACGCGCCCTTGTCATTGCCGAAACGCAAGATTTTCCATGCCATCACTTACTAAGACGAGATAACTTGAAGGCATCCGCGGTACGAATCCTGTCGACGTAAGCTTGCAGCTCAAACCGACGGCCACCCGTCGTATTCTCGTTGTGATTACGCATCGCAAATCCAAATGCCGTCTGAACTTCATCCGTCCCTTCTTCAAAAATAGCTCCTAAAACAAAAATCATTACACATTATTTTTTGAGTCAAATCTTCCATTGAGATATTGTTATAAAATTTTTCATGAAGAAAATTTATACGTCAGATGTCTATAAATTTATTTTATATCGGAATATTTATTTTAAAAATTCGCAAACTCATGGACATCAAGATGACGGCCACCCCTAACTCATGAAAAGAGTTACAAAGAGTTAGGGGTGAGTTAAGGTGAGTTACATATGAGCTCAACATTCGAATTTAAAACAAGATTTATTAAGCATTGAGACGAAAAAAGGATGTTTTGCTTACAAAAATGTGTCAAGGTCATACAACATTTGTTTTTATACAAGAAAATATACCAGGCGTTCTACTAACCTCTGACCTTGACTGGATTTTGTAAACAAACCAATTCTCAATTTCCAATCACTTTCATTGCTCAAATTATGGCAATTCTAGCTTATATTATATTTATTTTTGTTACGAAAAACAAAATATCAAATATTCAAATTCCCTCGATCGATAGAATTTGGTTATGAGAGGTTATGTTCTTCCCTGTATTTTCTCGAAAGTTATTCATTTTTTTAAGATAGTACCTAAATCAGAATAAATGATGTAATCGTTTTGTAATTATATGAGTCACAGTAATTTTTGTTGCAGTAGGCGATTTCACTGCTCTTCAGGACTAACGAATTTAAGTCCGAGTCAATACATGATTTATACTTGGCCGGAAATACTACCATGTTTCTTGATAATAGAACGAAATTACTACAGAAAAAAGATAAGCGAACGATAAAGAAACAATCATAAAAATGAACGTAGTTGAAGGTAGGCAGAGAGAGAGAGACAAAGAGGAGGAAGGAGAGCTACGGAGGGAGGGAAAATCAGGGGATGAAAAAAGAAAGGGAGAGAGGAAAAGAGAAATAAAAATTCAAGTCAGGTTAGGTTGGGATTCGTTGTGAATGGGAGAGTCTGGAGAGCGCGGTGGGGAAGCTGGGCACCAATCAATAGACGTGCGGCGGCGCCCCACTTGTCAACGGCTTCGAGATAAACACATGTGCATTCTGCAGCTGCACCTTAAACATATTAAAACGGTTACACATGAATGAGAATGCAAAAATAACTTATGAATATTGACGTTTTCATCTTGACATATGTAGTATCTTTTGAATTGGCCAGTGTGAAAAAATGTAGCTTTTTTTACCGCTCACACGAAAATAGCCCTTTATTAGATTTAGTTACCGCTGAACGTAAATTTGTTTGTTGATGAAATAAACACGGAAAATGTATCAAAAATATGTTTGCTGATTAAATATTTTGTTTTTACCATAAGGATAGAAAATAATGGATATGTTTTGTCATACAAATTTCGTTTGGTTTATTTCTTACTTGTAACTTATTTCTCAGAATTATAAAATTTGTTCAAACAATGTGTATTAAACATAGACGTATTAACTAATTACGGCAACTGCTATAATGAAAAATTCGATTACAAAGACTTTGCATACTTTAAAACCGGTGCGCACCAAGATCAGGAGTATAAAGCTGATACAATTTTTGTAATTTGTTTTTATCCTCATTTTCTTCCTCTACTTGTGATGAGATTGTATGAAGAAAGCAATATGCATAGTCGCGCGCATAAAAACTACGGTCTCATAGTAACGAACAGAGCGAGAAAAATGTCGGACATGTGATTCTCAAATAAAAAAGAAAAACGAAATAAGGTATCAGTTTAATAATTGATTTTTTAATCCAAATTACAAAAATTAGTTTTACCTCTTTTCTAACTTCACATATAAAATTTATATCTTTTTCATGTTTTTCAGTGTTTCGTTCTTGTATTAGAATGAATTTATATGAAATTTAATGAGACAAAAAGACAAAACAAATTTAATTATCATTTCTTTCCTTGATTCCTTATATTAATTTTTTATCCACAAATATATCAGAAAACATATTATATATTATAACATTTGACTTTCATATCTTTATTGAGATTCATGATGAAAAGCAATGAATATAATTTAACTTTTCATACTTTGACTTATAAATAGGACCAGAAATCAATTTTTACTAGGGAAATTAAAGATTGTCTTTTGGGAATAATTTTCCTGATAACATTTAGTTTGAAAGTCAAATATTCAAATTGAGCCTTGCCCCAATTAGTGTTCAATCCAAAATAGTATTCATACTCATCCATTAAATCAAATATTTACGTTTATATATTTTAACAACATTTAACAGAAGAAGAAGACATTGAAACGTGAAGTTTGAAATTAACTTAAAACATTGAGCAGCTATCATACGAAACGATTTTTTTATGGCAGTGTTTCAATGGCGATACGACAGTAACTGATCATTTAATATAATCACTATTTCTGGCTATTACCCAACTGCACTAAATCTTTGCAGAATGATACTTTACATCCTATTTTTTATTTAAGATCATCAATTTATAACGATGTTATATAATTTTTTGTTCATTACTGTTAGGACTCACAAGTTAAACGGATAAAATTGTTATTTTCTGATGAAAGTATCTAACTTTTTGTATACACTAACAGTTTTATGGGGAATTGATGAATGCTGTTGAAAATAAAAACAAAACAAATAAAAAATTATTTTTGTTTTTTGTTTTCAAAGTGCGTGAAATTTCATTACGACGAAAATTTTTTAAACTGAATTGTGATTGAATTTTTTATTTAAAAAAATATTGATTTTTTACAAGAGTATCAAAACACGACTTCAAAGTGGGTATTTTGTTAACATTTTTGTTGCTATCAAAATCGACCAGGCAAAACTACATATAATTCGAACAGCCATGTTTGTCAGAATTGCCTAATTAAATTTTTCAGAAGCGGAACGCTTTGTTTTTTTAATTATTATCTTAATTAATGATAACAAGTAATATAAAACAAATACTGTATAGTTGAAATAAAAATAATAATATCAAAAATGTTTATTTATATTAATCACACATTCTCATCTCCAGACACGGTTGTGTACGTGAAGATATTGCACGTTTCTCGATCATAAAATATTTGTCAAAGATCTCTTATACACTTTAAAGTACTTTAGCTATACTTGAATCCCAGCTATTCCGTGAGATATTAAGCTGACATTTAACAAAGTTTTAAGTCATTCTCAGAATATGAAGCATATAGAAATCAATGCTGAATAAGGAGTAATGATCTATCATTTATCATGAAAAATACAGGCCTGGGAATCTCAGCATACGACAAGTTCGAAAATCGAGCAAAAAGTTCAGATTTGTAAGTAAATATTTAACCAATGTCAATCCAGTGTTAATGCAGCTTAATTAACGGTTTGAAAAAATTCCAGAAAACAGAGCCGAGTTCATTTTTCACAAACTTTTTGCAATATAATCTGATTTCAATTTGAACAAAGAAAGTTTGTTCGTTCTTTTTGTCGCATAAAATGTGTGTCCACGCGAGTCGTCATGCCGGGCTTAAGTTTTTTTCCGTCATAATTTTTCTGCGGACGGTCAGCAGCACAAAACAATTCCATCAGAATTCTATCGTTGTATTACGTTATCGCTTGAAAGTGACGAGAAAAAGAGGCGAGCTCGGAACGGAAACGAAACGGTGCTTGTACGATACACGTAATGAACAAGTGATCTGCATTCAATGGAACGCAGGTTTTTAATATGTACGAAGTTCTCGCGAATTGCGAAATATGTTGACCACATATTACTTGGTGAGTAATTACACAAACGGAGTAATCTGATAAATCAATGAATGCGCCATTGTTGATATAATAAACCGAATTTAATGCAGATGCGGTGCAATCATTTTTGGATTTTTTTTATTTTTGATTTTTTTAGTGTTGGCGAAAACTTTATTTCCAGTTTGGTTTCCGACGAAAAGACCAGACGGATCGGAAAAGACCACCAGTTCGATAATTTGCCAATATCTTTCCCAATAGGGCACAAAAACCTTTGCCACATTTTTCGCCGTAGTAAACTCAAGTACCGATGCCATGATCCCCAGCATAAAAGATACATTGATCCCCTTAGTTGTTTGAAGAATACTTCAATGTTTCGCCTCGGCTTGATGAAATTTAGTAAAGAAAATTTGGTTCCATTCAAAAATAAAAGAAAGGCGTGTATTCTGAAAGAATGTGCAAATAATCATTTCTTTTTGTTTTGAAACTCTTCTAAACTTACAAATATGAAAAATGCAAAAAAAATAAACAAAATTCAAATAATTTCTACTTTTTATTCACCATTAACTGTCCTACATGGAAAATTAAATAAAATTTTCTTCTCTAAATTTATACTGTAACAAAATTCCCAAAACTAAAATGTACAAGAATGTAGGCGGTATTAAATTATACTGAAATTAACCCTCGATGCATCTAATCGTTCGAAAGCGTGTAGGAATGGGACTAAGCTTATGTGTGTGCAACCAAGGGAACACGCAGTCGCTGTCACGTGGTACGTTTGATGTTTTGTTCAATTTTGGTTTGTTTTTTTTTCGCAGTAAAAAATTACTGAAACTCCGAACAAAATTAATTTTATATTTCTAAATTCAGTGGGAACTAATTTTGTCTTTTTTTTACATAATAAATGATTTGGACGTTTAGACATGCGTAATTTAAAACTGTTCATAAAGATGGGAGAACACTTTTCACAATAACACTAACACTTGTGATTTCGAGCACAGGTTCATTACCGGATGTTTTGACACTACAATAAGCTTCAAAATGAATCGACAGATTACGTTTCTGAAGACGCCTCCGGGCGTGGTGGCTAAGACGCTAGCTTTTTGAAGTGTGACATTGTTTGCCTCTGAACTCGAGTACAATTTCCATCACTGAACTAGCGTACCGATTAAGACCTACTGTTTCACTAGAATCAACCCTTACAGAACATCGAATATCTCTCTACAACGCCCTAAAAACTAGAATACATTAAAACGAACATCCAAATAAGTTTGTCTTTTTGTTACATTTTACGATTCAAAACTGAAATGTCAAATATTTGAGAGGAAATTATTTTCATGTTGAAATTTCATCAAAAGAATTTTTGTTCTCAACGTTTGCATTTTGTAGCAGAATTTACTTAAAACGTAGTCCACAGAATGTACTAATGAGACAAATTGAAAAATGTCAGACAAATATTGGACATAGTGATCCAGTTTGTTAGGCAAATTAGAGCGCTTAAGTAAATAAAAGGCAACGTGTCGGTCTCAAAGAATTGTTTGAAACAAACGCCCGTGCGCCGAGTTGACAAAATTTTTCTAACTAATAAATGAAATTATTAGCAAGGACCGGAGAAAACGATGAGGTGATAATAGATATAGAATTGCACAGTGGACAATTTTTTTGTTCAAATTAATTGTCAACGTAGATGTTGGTGCAGGATAATTAACTAACAGACCACGATGCTAGAAGCCGCGCGGAAACGTCGTCAAACGGTCCCGCGGCATATTAGGGAGGATACGCACGGTCATCTCATATGTTGTATATCATTTCAATTTCACTCACAATTGAGCACTGCGGCGCGGTATCAGCTCGCGCGATACGGCCTTTTGCGTTTTTACCGAATGATTATAGGAGCAACGTCGAGTTGAATTTTATTAAAAAATGAAAATGCATGACCGATAACAAGGTATTTTATCGAGTTTCAAACAGTCAATTTATCATGACGCCAATAATAATTGATGCACTTTTATGAGACTGCCACTTTTTTTCGCCCCCAATCATTTTGGCTTAGCAAAGAGGCATAAAATTTTCGCAGGTTTCATCATCCCCTGGTAATAACTTTATCATAATTTAATCAGAAAGGATATCCGGCTTTACATCACGCTGTTCGTTGTCAAGTTTGAATTTATGCATGCAACCCTATCCTTGCCGCTTTCGTGCATCATTCTCTCTCCGGTTTATTCCAACTTGGATCCTGAGAAACGAGTTGTTTAACAACTGATTAAATAGTGTACTTTGAATAGTACTTTCTATTGGCCTGATTGAAACTTTTCCTCAATGGAAGATCGAATCACTTTTCTGTTCGCTGATATTTCTCTTATCAGGTCTAGACATTGATTGCAACATTGGTTTCGACTTTTTTTAATGTAATTCTAACTAAACCAACTGAAATTTTATTAATTCATTTAATAAAAAATTGCTTCATGTCTAAAATTTTATTCAAATTTTATATTGAACGAAAAAAAATCTGTTGAGAATTCACGATAACTTGATGTTTACTTAATCTATACATTAAAGAGGTTAAAAAGGTTTCATCTCATAAAAATGTGTTCTGAGTGAAAAAAAAAAAAAAAAAAACATTTGGAGAAATCTTTTTGTACAACTTGTTATTTAATTATCGATGCTGAATGAAATATTTTCATAATTGTTATTTACACTGGTATCGTACTTCAGACTAATGTGTAATTATCACGTTAAACATTTTAGAAGTAGAACAAGCTTACTGGAGGATTGGTAATTCTATTAACGATTCAAGAGTCTGTTTCCTCATCACCAGTTAATCCGATTGATTCAATCACGTGACGCGTCATCATCAAACAGTTCATAGAATCAGCGAGATCAACTATTTAGTGTTGCGCTTTGACGTCTAAACCAGTCTAAACCGAACGTGACCTTCGATATCCGTCACGTCTTTCATCTGTCTTTATTACACTGACTGATCACGTCAATCTCAAAAACTCTTTATTCTATTTTATTTTAATTTTATTGGCTGTTACTTCTTTCAGCTTTTGTCGCTTTAATGCTGCATTCTATTTCATCGCAAGACAGTATATATAAATATCAACTTGTTCGATAATTATACAACGTTGGAATTTTCACATGAATTATATAACTTTATTTATTGTACATGTATAATCAAGTTACATTGATGAGTTTTTAATGATATTGATCAGAAAATATGGAAAATTAATTAAGTTTAATTATTGTACACTCTAATGGTTAAAATTGGGTCACTTAAAACTCGCATCTAAATTGCCAGAACCCAGAAATCATTTTCAAGTTTACATTAACTTAATTTTTTTTTTCGTTTTATTTTAGATTGTGTGTATTTTTTTCCGTAATTTAGCCGTAACAGCTTGATTGACGAAGGTGACAAATTAGTTGGACATCGCGCGTGAAGTTCAGTTGCATCATCGCTCCAGGGGATCTATTACATTTTGTAGAAATCCATGCAATGTGTGTGTTAGCACCGCGTCGTCAAATTCATATTTTCAAGCCTTTAGTAGAACGGCCCACTTTATGCGTCTCGACTTTTTCTTCACGTTGCCTTCTTTCTGGCAAACAGTATAGCCTCGTATGATTATGAATTTTATATACTCTGGACGGATCTGTTTATGTTTTTAGCCAGATGTGAGATTTAAAGTGCCATATCACAAGCCTTTTTGTAAACTCTTCTCCGAGTCAGATTACATGTCTGTAAAAAGTGTTGCAAATCACAGTTATCGTTTAATATTTTCCTAACCTGCGATAAGACATTTTTTGACGTTTCGTATTATTAACTTTTTTTTTGACACAAGTTTGGAAGATATGAGACAATGTTTTGCAGTAACACCGAGGAACTTTTTCGTGTTTACTTTTACGCACAAAAAAGAAAATTTGGAAAGATAACTCACATCCAGTCATTTTCTGGGCTCTGCGTGAAATCTGCACAGATGTCTGTGGTGGAATGGGTGTTCGCTTAGTGTGTACATTTATTGGCTTCGTGCGACATAGCCCTACCCTTCGGATCGACGAAAGAATGGCTTTTCCGTGTCGTCGAGTCTGGTGACTAGTCTGCGTTGACTCTCACACGAAAATAAAGAATAACGATAGTCGCTAGTCTCCAGAGATATGGAGCCCACTTTTATAGCAGCCGCCTCAATGATGCAGTTTACTGGATGTCATAATGAAAAATTTATTCATTTTGACTTCTGATCCAGTCAAGTGGAGCTTTTTTTATAAAAAAAGAGTCACAAAATTGTTAGATTAAAACTTGGGATGAAATTGGATGAAAGTCATGACAGATTTTCACAGACACGAAAAAATTGAGGGTTGGTAAATCGTGTTTAGCTATATTAGGCTTGGTCCGACAATTCTTATGGTCGAGTTGCTGGGTCAACCTTTTGCTTTCAACAGTTGAAATAAAAAAAAAACTGAAATGAGACGCGACAAAAGGACCAGAGAGAAGTAGTGAAAGGTCAGACTTGGCTACGGGAACATTATCTTGAAAAATTATGTCAGCCTTATCTTCAGCTGCAACTACAAAGGAAAATGGCACGAGATACGAATGGAAGGGAATCCAAGGAAAACCATAACTGTCTACGTACAGTAATATGTATGTTAACACATCACAAATTTCTATAGTTGAGAAATATTTGCGGAAAATGTACGTCCGTATTTTTGCAAATAAAACCATATACCCCACAGGTGTAACGCAATTTCGTGTTTTCACTGGCGAGAGAATACGACAAATATCTCACTCTCGGATAAAATTTTTATTTCATTACCGCAAAAAAACGGAATAGCTGCTTATTTCATATAGATTGCAGGGAAAGAATGGACACTGAGGGAAGCAATTGAATTTCAGTTTGAAAAGAGAAAATGCAATGCTAAGAATATTTCAATTAGTTTTATCAACAGATCGCCGTGAATGATCTCAACTTTTCTATCTTTATTAACGTTAAAGTCTTTATGGGCAGGATATACACGTCAGTTAGTCAGAGCGCGAGTCACGAATGCGTTTGTGTGTATATAGGTAGCAGCTGTGGCAAACACAATTTTTCTCAAGTATAAATCCTTCTTCAGACCGAGATATTGAATCAAACCATATAACTGGTCATTTTATATAGTTGGCTACTTAGACGTGGATCTTTGAGCGCTATACAAACGAACAAATGAACATAAAATTGTTCAATTCTTTATTATGGGATATAAAAAAGTTAGACTTTAATAGAACTCTTTCCAATATCCATGCGCCGCCATATATATCCTGGCTGTAAATTATATATGAAGTTGAAGTTCCATTTTTTATCACATAAACACGTAAAATTGTTCCGCAAAACTTTTGATTAAATACAAAATATGAAAAACAAAAGAAATGACATTTTTACTTGCAAAATTCATGCATCAGAAAGTTGACGTCAAGGGTCTTGATTGACTCTGTGGAAGATGGAATGCCACCGGTTAGTTTCAAAGAAAAGTCAAGTGGATAATAAGATGTAAACAAATGGATAACAGTAAAATAAATGAAAATCTCAAAAAGTAAAATTACAAATTCCAGCTCCACCTCACGTCTTTGCGATCATTTTATTCTGGTTTATGGCACCCAAGCCACTCGACCTAAGTTTTTTTTGTACCAGTACTGTCTGAGCACTAGTCTTTTTAAATTCGAGGGAAAAAAATATAAAAAACTTTTTTCTTGAGTATTATTTCAGAGATGAAATATCCTGTGATAAAATTGGTTTAATAAGAAGCAAAAAGTGACAGCTTGGCGACAAGTAAAAAATTGTTTGGTTTTGGCACAGTCGTTGGAGAGAGTTTGACTATATAATTGTCCCCGATGATAACGGTTTAATCGATGCTTTAGAGAATTTCTTTTTTTTTTCGCACCATTCACGTGAAATTCAGCGAAAGTTAAAACAGTATCGAATTTATTGGTGCAGAAGTCGGATGTGGAACGCGTGAGTTACGAGCGACTGGAAGTCGACGACATTCCGACTGCCCCGTGAGAGAATTACGATTCCGTAACTCCATAAGGGAAAACCAAGAAAAGAATCAGAGGAATGAAATCAAATTTCTGATTTCAATTTTCAGTGTACTAAAAAATTTGTACCTCAGGTGAGCCCATGGAGATAAAATGCAAGACATTTACATGAAGCTACCAACTTCGTCTCTCTCTTCGATACTGAAAATTGAAATTTTTGACTTGGCAGCAACTTTTATTGCTGGAAGAAATTATCATGCAAATTTATGTTCCAATATCATACAATAAATCATAAAATAATCAGAGCCGCATGGGAGAAAAATACGAAATAGAAATATAAAAATGTAAATATTGAAGTTAGATAAAGATTAATGGAGAACAGCTCGGTACGTGTTTATCTTTTAGCTCCTTCAATATTTATGTTTATATGTCTTTGATATTTATGAATACTCACAAAATCAAAGTATTTCTTTTTCTTATTATTTTGTTATTAATATTCACGTACTTTCTAATAGTGAACAAGTTGATTTCAGAAAATTGATACACACTCGACGGTTATAAATGTGCGATCAATAATTGTGCGATCAATTAATAACATTTTATAGCTTTCGCTAAGAAATATGACATGGATTTTTTTTTCGAATAATTTTCAACATTCAAATATGCAAAAGCAGCCGAGTTTAGTCATCGTATATTATTTCCGAAACGACTTTAAAGCGGTATGACTTTTTGTGAAATATTTGATTCTATAAATCGAACGTCTATGATTTTGAATCCTCCGGAAATGTATATGCTCGCGTGGTTATAGATCTATTAGTTGCCATACGGTTTTTATCCAGGAATTTGCACATGCAGGCATTCCCAAACGAATAAGCTACCCAACAAGAAAACAGCGAAAAATAAAAAAAAATGTTTCCTCGTACGAGGCTTATTGCTATTTATTTGTTTGTTTGTCCTATTTACGATTTTCATTTGAACAATCGAACAGAATGAGATTAATGTAAGATAAATACTATAAAAAGATATAATACACCATGTTCAACATTCATTAAAATAAAACAGGAATATTTGTATGTTTTACATATTGTTAGTACATATCCATTTTAATTCCACCCTATCCTACCGATACATGAAATTAAAAGCAAATGTTTGTTTGTTTGTTTGTGAGACCATCATGTTCAAACTAACCCATAAAATTAAAATTTAGTGACGTAAGGCGATTCTCTGCGAACTTAGAATTAACATAAAGGAGGGTTAGCGATTTCTTTATCAAAACCTAAGTAAATACATTATTTTCAGTAGAATATTTTATGTAAAATAATGAAAGATTTGAATAAGAGGAACATTTTCGACATATCCAGAAATGAAAAATTATCGTCTTCAAACCAAGAAATAATTCATTACATCCAATCACCACATAATATTACAGCGAAAATATAATTTCTTGTCTAAAATCTTTACTTTCTTGAGACATGAAAGTTTTTTTCTTAAGCGCAATTTTATATAGCGCGGAAAAGGAAACGAAAATCTACCGTTGCCAGGACGATCCAGACTACTGGATCAAATACGCTGGTTTTTAAAGAACTGATAAAAATTACTTTTCTTATAAAGTTTGCAGTTGAGGTCAAAACTGATTGCGATATTAATTGAGGTAAAATTTATGAAAAATTATGAATTTGGTTACAACAAATAGTTACAGAAACCAACTGTATTTTTAAAATTCTGTAATACTGTATTTACAAAGAAAATGTAGTTTTCCAGCTGGAAATTGAAACCAGTCTTTTCTTGAGCCAAAAAAGTTACTCTTGATTCAAGAGATTCGTTCTGTAAGTTAATATTTTAAACTTAGAATCTAGATTTTTTTCAAATTGTTTGAAAAAAGGATATCTATTTAATTTTTTTGTGAGTCTTAAATTAAATCAGCTGAGAAGAGAAAAAATTACGCACGCAAGATTTCCCCCGAAAACTACCGACATTGTAAAAGAATGGACCAAACTTATCATACTGAAGGTAGGATGTACTACGTACATTAGTCAACATTTCTCGGTAAACACAATTCATTCACAATTCTTGAAAAATTCAACTTTTCAACCACAGGTCACCGAAAATAATATAAACTAAAATGAAATAAACAAAACAACACATGGTATTATGTAGATCTAAAACTGTATATATATTATAATAAAATATCATCACTTTAAGCATGCATGTTTAGGCGTGTTCACGTTTAAGCGTGTTTAGGGGTATTTTTTGGCTATTTTGTCAATTTCTGGCATTTCTAGACATATTATCGTAATTTTGAGCAAATTTCCAAGGTTTAAAAGGGGAATTTTTGGGTGTTGGGCATCGATTAAGCATATTTTGGGC